>CM053754.1:55588988-55644947 GCA_028658305.1 Pachyuromys duprasi
GAACAAGAGCTCCAGAAAGACCAAACTGAGCAGGGCACAGGGGTCTTGTATGAGACGGTTTCTACAATCAAGGACCATGTGTGGATGTGGCCTGGAACCCCCTACAGATGGGGCCCATGATAGCTCGGTGTAGGACTGAAGACCCTAGTGAGGGAAACAGGGACTGTTTCAGTCATGATCTTGATGGCTGACTCTTTGACCCTCCCCCATACAAGCCGGGGAGTGACAGACTGGCTAGATCCCAGGGGAGGACATTGCAGCCAGCCCTAAGGAGAAAGGATAAACTGGGGTTGGATGGAAGGGAAGGAGGTCCTCCCCTGTTGGTGGACTTGGAGGGGGCAGGGAGGAGGAAGATGAGGGAGGGAGTGGGAGGGTAGGAGGGAATGAGGGAGGGTGCTACGCCTGGGATTCAAAGTACCTAACCTGTGATTGAGACAAAAATAAATACATTAAAAAAAAACAAAAAACAAAAAAAAATCTTTGTTGATATCTATATTGTGAAGTGTTTTACTTGTGCTTTGCAGGTTTTTTTTTTTTGGTGTGCATTTTCAAAATTTTATTTTTTTAAATATGGTCCTGGTATTTTAGTGATTTAATTTTTTGTCCAGGGTGAGTTGTAAATAGTTTTATTCTTCTACACATGGAAATTCAGTTTTCTTAGTGCCATTTGCTGAATAAGCTGTCTTTTTCTAGTTTATGTTTTATAATGTTTAGTAAACAATGTGGCTGCTATTGGATTTATTTCTAATTTCTTTGTCTTACTCAATGGATCTACATGCCTCTATGCTAGTATCATGCAATTTTTGTTACTATGACTTTGTAGTATAATTTAATATTGTGCTTTTTGTTTTCTCCAACATTGTTCCTTTTGAGAAGAATTTCTGAGCTGTTTGGGACCTTTTAGGCTGCCAACTGACCTTTACACTTACTAATTTTCTTGTTCTATAAAAGTATGTTTAAAATTTTATACAAAGGGACAGCTTTCTATTTTTTCATTTTATTTTTTATTAATTACACTTTATTCACATTCTATCCCACATAAACCTCTCCTTCCTCCCCTCTCAATCCTCTCTTTCCTCCCCAAGTCTGACACATGCCCCTCCCCAAGTCCACTGATAGGGGAAGTCTTCCTCTCCTTCCTTCTGACCTAGTCTATCAGCTCTCATCAGGAGTAGCTGCATTCTCTTCCTCTGTGGCCTGGTAGGGCTGCTCTCTCATCAAGGGGAGGTGATCAAAGAGCAGGCCAATCAGTCCGTGTCAGAGGTAGTCCCTGTTCCCATTACTATGGAACTGACTTGGACACTGAATTGCCATGTGTTGGGAACTGGCCCTGAGAAACTTGCGACTTTTCCCCACCCTGCTGCACCTGGCTCCCATCCTGCTGCACCTGGCTGATCAACATCCTGCTTGGCAGTTGCAAAGATGTGAGAACTGTACCATTACTTTTTAGGAGTAACCATTGGAGAATTGTACCATGACTTTTTAGGAGTAACTGCTTGGCAGTTGCAAAGATGTGAGAACTGTACCAAGACTTTTTAGGAGTAACCATTGTCATGACCACAGAATGTTCCAGGCCCTGTGCTGAGAAGATTTTGTAACTTTCCACCCTCACTCACCTGCCTACCTCAACCCCTACCTAAAACCAGCTTTAAAAAACCTGCTTCTGCTCAATAAAATTGGACTCTTGACAAGTGCACATTTTCTTGAGTCCGTTCCTTCTCTCGCCCATCTCTTTCAGGTTCTCGTCCTCCTCACCCCCATGAATAACTAGGTCCCGTGGGTCGGGACAGGTGGTGCCCAGATGAGGGGCTTGAGGCACGGATCATTATTGGACAGACACCCCCTGGATTCATCTGCGGATTAGTACCTGAGAGGTCACCGATTCATTGCCCGGGAGACAGCTAGACCTGGTGAGTGCACAGCTTTTACATTCCGTCCCAGCGAGATGGGCCATTCATTGTCTAAGGAGGCCTGTTTTATTAAAGATTTAAAGGCCTCTCTCAGAGAGCGAGGAACAAAGGTAAAGAAACAAGATCTTATAATTTTTTTATTTTTGTTGATAAGGCATGTCCATGGTTTATGATTGATGGACCAAACATTCACCCCCAAAAGTGGCAAAAAGTAGGTAAAGAATTAAATCAAAAACTCGCCACAGAAGGTAATGATGCATTGTCCCCAAGTGTTTTCTCCTTCTGGGGCATAATTTGAGACATTGTTGAGGAAGTGGACAATGACTCTGGCAAACGCCACCTTCTCTCTGTGGTCGAATACTGTCTTTCTTCTTCACAACCTGGCTCCCGACATCCTTCCCGCCCTCCCTCTCGGGCTTCTGCCTCCTTTTTTCTCCTTGATGCCTCTGATTCTCATAATTCTGACCCCTCAACTCTCCCTCAGCTTTATCCTCCCCTTCCCTCAGTAGAGACACCTGCCCCAAAAGCCCCCTTCTTATGATCTGCTGCCACTTCAACTAATTAATCCCATTGTTCAGGATTCCCCACCCACTAAACCCCTGATTCAGCTCCAGTCCTCTCCTCCAGCCGAACCTATTAACCCTGGCGATGCCGCCACCCTAGAAAAAGAAGCTGCCGGCTATCACAATCCCGACTGGCGGCCCCTAACTTCCGCAACTCCTCTCCTAATCTTGTCTTCCTTCCCCAATCCTCAGACCAATTCTCTGTCTGAAACCAAACTTCACTTATCTTCTCAAGTTCGAAATCTCACTGAAATCCTTCAGCTTCAGGAACAACTCTCTCGCCTTTCTACTCCCTGCTTCACTAGCTCTACACTGCCTATTCCTCCCCCCCCCCAATCTTTTACCACTCGCCTTGCCTTCCCTGTCACTCGATTACAAAGTAAGCGCAATTCTTCCCCTGCGTCCTCATCCACTTCGCCCCACCCCCTTCTCCCCGCTTCTACTCCAGTTCCTAACAATCCCCACAAATATGGCAGTCTCAATTCAAATACCGTCCTCAGAGGAGGACGACCCTGCTAGCGAAAGTGAAAACAAAAAGGAAAAAAGCAGTGATAAGGCCAATTACGATGATTCAACAAAGAAAGGGTCATACCACCGACTTCGCTTTAAAAAAATAGAAAAGCTTAATTCAGCTATAAAAGATTATGGACCTAATGCCCCCTTTACTATTTCATTGCTAGAGAGTCTTGGCGAGGGAGGGTATATGACTCCTAACGAGTGGCTCACTGTTGTTCAGTCGGTTTAGACCAGAGGACAGTTCCTTTCATGGCAAGCAGATTGGGTTGATTGCTGCCAGACTCTGGCTAATAATAAAGCTAAAAAACCAGGAACGCCCTCTGCTGGATGGATGCTCTAAAAACTCACATGTCAAGGAAAATATTCCTCTGACCAGCAACAACAAAACTTCCCTATAGGTCTGCTGGCTCAAACTACTAATGCTGCTATGGCGGCTTGGCGCACCATTCCCTCTAAGGGATCTGTTATCTCGCCCTTAAATAAAATTATTCAGGGCAATCAGGAGTAATACAGTAATTTTATCAGCTGCCTCCTCAAGGCCGCTCAAAGATCCTTGGGACCCGGCCAAAACGAAATTAGGCTCCTTAAGCAGCTTGCCTATGAAAACGCCAACTCCACCTGCAAAGCCATCCTATGCGGTAAATATAAGGAAAAGGATCTTAATGACATGATCCACATGTGCAGAGACATGGATCTCTTTACCCGTAGTCCAGCCTAATGGCTCCAAATATGCCTGTTTTAAATGTGGACAGACAGGTCATTTTGCATGACAGTGCCCCCAAGGGACGATGGAACAGTCCATCAGTCAGCCACAGGTTCCTGGCCAACCCGGAGGGGCTCGCCCCCCACCCACCACGATCTGCCCTCGCTGCCATTGTGGTAAACATTGGGCTAATACTTGCCGGTCTAAAGTAGGCATCTCTGGCAATCTTCTCCCTCCCCTGCCGGGAAATGGAGTGAGGGGTCCGCCCCAGGCCCCTCAACCAATAACCTTTCTGCCGGCCTCGGGGAATAGCCAGTCAGACAGCAGCCAAACCCTCAGCCAACCGCCTGCCTCCGCAGGGCCACTCCCGGGAGTGCAGGGATGGACCTGTGTGCCTCCACCGACTCAATATTAAAACCTGAAGAGGGAGTCCAAATAATTCCAACAGGGGTTTTTGGGCCACCCCCGCCACAAACTTATTATTTAATTCTGGGAAGAGCTTCTAGCACCCTAAAGGGCATCACCATTTTCCCATCAGTAGTTGATAATGATTATACCAGAGAAATAAAAAACTTGGCCAGCAGTACACAAGGGCCTCTCCCTATTACACGAGGGCAGCGTTTAGCACAAGCCCTTCCCCTGCTGTTGGATTCAACAGCTCCTTCGATGGGTCCCCATAGAGGGGCCTCCAGACCTGGATCTTCAGACATTTACTGGATTCAAAAGATGACCCAGGAGCGTACTAGCCTAAAACTTAAAATCAATAGTAAAGTTTTTGAGGGCATTTTAGACTCAGGGGCAGATTCCACCATAATTTCACAGAATGCTTGGCCCTCTTCCTGGCCCTTCCAGACCTCATTGACTCATCTTCAAGGCCTCATTGACTTATCTTCAAGGCATTGGCCAATCCACTAACACCCTCCAGAGCTCCAGCTTCTGACTTGGGAGGACCCCAAGGGAAACACTGGACATGTTCGGCCATTCATGGTCTCTGGCCTTCCGGTCAACTTCTGGGGAAGACACATCTTATCTCAGATGGGAGTCCTCATGTTCAGCCCTTCTGAGGCAGTTACTCACCAAATGCTTAACCAGGGATTTATCCCAGGCAAAGGCCTTGGAAAAAACAATCAAGGAATACCAGACCCTATCTCAGTCACTCCAAAAACAACAAGGACAGGCCTTGGTTATAATTCACATTTTTCCTAAGGGCCATTGTTCCTCCTGCACACCACGCAGATAAAATAACCTGGAAAAATGATTCCCCTGTCTGGGTAGATCAATGGCCCCTTCCTCAACATAAGTTAACAGCAGCCATATAGTTGGTGCAGGAACACTTACTGGCTGGTCATATTGAGCCGTCCACTTCCCCTTGGAATACACCCATTTTTGTTATACAAAAGAAAGGAGAAAAATGGAGGTTGCTCCAAGACTTAAGAGAAATCAACAAGACCATGGTCCCAATGGGGTCCCTTCAGCCTGGCCTCCCCTCGCCAGTAGCCATCCCACGGAACTATGACAAGTTAGTCATAGATCTTAAGGACTGCTTCTTTTGCATTCCCCTACACCCAGAGGATTGTAAATGTTTTGCTTTTAGCCTCCCTATTGTTAATTGTATCGGTCCATCACCCCGCTTTCAATGGAGAGTTTTGCCTCAGGGAATGGCCAATAGTCCTACCCTCTGTCAAAAATTCTTAGCCCAGGCAATTGATCCCTTTCAGCTTAAATATCCTGATTTATATATCATTCATTACATGGATGATATTTTATTAGCAGGACCAGAGACAACAAAATTACATGAGGTGGGACAAGAGTTAATCCTTACACTCCAAAAATTCGGACTACAAATAGTTCCAGAAAAGGTTCAGGTCCATCCTCCCCACCTTTTCCTTGGGTTTGAATTGCACCCCAGCGAAATTTTATCTCAAAAAAATCAGTTAAGAAAAGACTCTTTAAAAACACTTAATGATTTCCAACGGCTTTTGGGGTATATTAATTGGTTATGACCTTACTTAAAATTAACTACTGGAGAGCTTAAACCCTTGTTTGACATTTTGCAAGGGGATTCTGACCCTTCCTCTGCTCGAGAGCTTACTGCAGAGGCCAATAATTCCTTACAAGTTGTTGAAAAGGCCATTCAGGCACAAAAGATTGGGTACTTCTCTCCCACCTCCCCGTTATGGTTGCTTATTCTCCCTACAACCTTTATACCCACAGGTCTTTTATGGCAGACTAAGCCATTGTTTTGGGTCCATTTACCTGCTAACCCCTCCAAAATTCTGCCAACCTACCCCTCACTGGTTGCCCAGGTTTTAAAACTTGGGAGAGAGACTTTTCTTAAACTTTTTGGAAAAGACCCAGACACCATTAGTGTGCCTTATAATGCCTCCCAGGTTCAATGGCTATTTGAGTCTTCTGATGAATGGGCTATTGATTGTATTTCCTTCCAAGGCAAAATAGATAATCATTATCCTTCAGAAAGACTAATTCAATTTCTTTACAGACAGTCCATCGTTTTCCCCAAACAGACTAAAAGTTCTCCCATTCCTGGAACCATGCTAGTTTTTACTGATGGTTCTTCATCTGGGATTGCAGCCTTTAATATCGATGGAAAAATCTCCAGAGTCCAAACTAAATTTTCTTCAGCACAACTTGTGGAACTGGTTGCTGTTGTGCAGGTCTTTGAGACACTCTCCAATTACCCATTTAATCTTTATACTGTCAGCGCCTATGTAGCTAGCTCAGTCCCCCTGCTCGAGATAGTTCCTTACATCCGTCCCTCCACCAATGTCTCCCCTCTTTTTGGCAAACTTCAACAACTAATCCTGGCCAGGACTCACTCCTTTTTTGTAGGACATATTCGAGCACATTCTGGTCTTCCCGGACCCTTAAGTAAAGGAAATGACCTTGTTGATCAGGCAACTCAAAATAGTTCTGTTGTCCTGACTGGAGTGGTCACCCCACCTGACCCCATATCCCAGGCACAAGAGGCACATCTGTTACACCACCTTAATGCCCAGACTCTCCGACAAATGTTCTCTATCACCTGAGAACAGGCTCGACAGTTAGTCCGCCAGTGCCAGGGCTGTGTAACATTTCTGCCTGAGCCACACTTGGGGGTTAATCCTCGCGGTCTTACACCAGAAGAATTATGGCAAATGGATGTCACCCATTACTATCCCTTTGGCAAATTAAAATATATTCACGTGTCTATAGATACCTTTAGTGGATTTATTTGTGCTTCCCTTCAGACGGGAGAAGCCACTAAAAATGTTATTAATCATATGTTTGCTTGCTTTGCCCTCTTGCCATTGCCAAAACCCATTAAAACAGACAATGGCCCTGGTTATATCAGCGCGGGTTTTAAACATTTCTGTGCTCAGCTAAAAATAAAACATCTTACTGGCATTCCCTATAATCCACAGGGACAAGGTATAGTAGAGAAAGCTCACCAAACCCTTAAAAATATGCTTTCTAAATTACAGCATTTGGGGGGAATGTTATACCCCCTCACAGGAAATTCCAAAACGTTGTTAA
The DNA here is from genome assembly GCA_028658305.1 of Pachyuromys duprasi. NCBI lineage: Eukaryota > Metazoa > Chordata > Mammalia > Rodentia > Muridae > Pachyuromys > Pachyuromys duprasi. The sequence continues at coordinate 55,596,215 of CM053754.1, forward strand.
ATCATGCCCTCTTTGTTTTAAATTTTTTAACACTTGATGATAAGGGTAAATCTGCAGCTGACGGGTTCTGGCAACCCTCCACGGCCGACTCTTATGCTCAGGCTTTATGGAGAGATCCATTAACCCAAAAGTGGTCCGGACCTGACCCTGTGCTCATTTGGGGAAAAGGCCATGCATGTATATATGATTCAAAAGCACAAAACACCAGGTGGCTGCCTGAAAGGCTAGTAAGACAGTTTAATCCACCCAGGGATCTCTCTGAACTCCTGGAGGAAGTATCTTATTGTGCTTAATTTCACAAAATGCTTTTCCTGTGGCTGCTGCTGTGCTTCGACTCCCAGGCGTTGTGTTCCCACTCATATCGACTTTTTAACTACACCTGGCAAATTATCAATGAGGCTGGCGACGTCGCCAATTCTACCTCGGCCCACTTTAGAAGTTGACCTTTGTGCCTTAGTGCTCGGGGCCAATGAAGCCTGGGGCACACCACGCATTTTTTGCCACAGCCTAAACCAATAGACTTAGGTCCCCCCTATAATACTCAGCCAGGCTGTAACAACCCTTGGGCTAGGTCCTTCTTAACCATTACACCTATTTAGGTTTGCCCAGGGTCACATAGGGACTGCTCCCTACACCTAATGTGCGGCCTTGCCCCTGACTATTATTGTGCCTCTTGGAGTTGTGAGACCACAGGAGACGTCTACTGGCACCCCACGTCCTCTTGGGATTATATTACAGTAAAAAAAAAAATCCTAAAAATATGGGCCAACGTAAAAACGACTGGTGTAATACTCTTATAATTATGTTCACAAAATCAGGCAAAAAGGCCCAATGGGAGAACCTCCCAGGGCACGAATGGGGACTCGGACTTTATATTTCTGGCAGAGACCCTGGCCTCATCTTTAAAATTAAGTTACTTAAAACTATTCCTTTCTACGACCAAAAAATCGCCATAGGTCGCCCACTCAAGAATTCTCCCCCGGCTCCCCTGGTCATGTCACCTTCCTCAAAATTAAATGACACCCTCCTCACCACCAATTTTCAACCCACTCTTCCCCCAAGACCCCCCTCTTCTGCAGAGATAATGCTTTCATTACTAAATGCTTCAATACTAGCTGTTCAAGAGGCTAATTCCTCACTTACAGAGGATTGTTGGATTTGTTATTCCTCACAACCTCCCTTTTATGAAGGAAGTGCTTCATTTGGGGCCATTAGACTCACCAATAATTCCAGAGAGCTGCGCTGGCGTCCTACTTCAGGACATCGCCTTACCCTTGAGAGCTTTTCCGGTATAGGTTTATGCCTCTTGGGGCCTAGGATGATTCCCTCTACTCCTCTTAGCAATGTTTGCAATTTCTCCATAGTTGTTAATATTTCCTTTTGGTATTTTGCTGCCCCCAATGATTCATTTTTTGCCTGTTCTTCCGGATTGACTACATTTATTTATACCCCTATATTTCTGGCTCATAAAGAATTTTGTGTGTTGGTCAAGGTTATTCCTCGCCTCACTATTCATTCAGCTAACGATTTTCTTACTTTTTGGGAACAAAAAGATTCATCTATACATAGATTCAAAAGAGAGCCCATAACTGCTATAACATTCACTGTATTGTTGGGCCTTGGAGCTACAGGTGCGGGGACCGGGATTGCCTCCCTAGTCACCTCTAGACAATGCTTCACTGAGTTAGCCAGAATTGTTGACGTAGACATGACAGACCTAAAGGAAGGCATTAAAGGCCTAACAGACTCCCTAGCCTCCCTTTCAGAGGTGGTTTTGCAAAATAGAAGAGGCCTTGACCTCGTCTTTCTCAAAGAAGGAGGGCTTTGTGCAGCATTAAAGGAAGAGTGCTGTTTCTATACAGATAAGACCGGACTAGTCAGAGACAGCATAAAAAGGGTAGAAGAAAACCTTAAAAAGCGACGGTTAGAAAGACAAAAGAGCGAGGCATGGTATCAAAATTGGTTTTCCATGTCTCCATGGCTAACCACTCTACTTCCCAGTCTGCTGGGACCTTTTGTGGGTATCCTTTTACTTCTCTCCTTTGGCCCCTGGGCCTTTAATAGGCTGACAAGCTTTGTTAAGAGTCAGGTGGATGCTGCAATCAAGCCAGTGAGAGTCCACTACCATCACCTCGCCACGAAAGAAGAGTCCTCCATTGACCTGCCAAAGGACCAAATCAACCCCACATCTCCACCCTTAGACTTCACCTCCCTGCAAAAACCAACCCGGGGGTGGAAATTTTGGTCCCACCCCTCCAAATAATAACTCAGGTCTCCGTGACCCCTCACATACTATTTGGCTACTAAACATATTCCTTTCAGGATCCTTGTGGAGCCTTGATGGTCTTATTGAGAGCAAAATGCATTACACTTCCACAAAGTGAGTGGTCTGGTAAGTCAGAGACAGAACGGGTGGATAGGTCTTGGCCCGCCTAAGACAGAACGACCTTGCCAGGAGGAGGCCAATCCAATGACGGGTAAGGGTCCAGCACTGCCCTTCTAACAGGCTCAGACCCCATTTGTGCCCCTTGTATTGAGGTCATACTAATGGCCTTGTAAAAATCAATGGCCTATGAGTGACAACGCTTGACCTATTCTGGGGAACGCTTGCCTCTCTGGCGATGGTTTGCTCCTTTGGATCCAAAATTCAAAAATATTACTATCAAACAAAAACAATTGGCTACCAAAATGAGTCCTTCTTTGGGACACTGTTAGAGGGTTGCGGAAACTTCCCTATTCTTATTCTTATATACAGAAAAGGGGGAGATGTTGGGAACTGGCCCTGAGAAACTTGTGACTTTTCCCCACCCTGCTGCACCTGGCTCCCACCCTGCTGCACCTGGCTGATCAACATCCTGCTTGGCAGTTGCAAAGATTTGAGAACTGCACCATGACTTTTTTAGGAGTAACCATTGGAGAACTGTACCATGACTTTTTAGGAGTAACCATTGTCATGACCACAGAATGTTCCAGGCCCTGTGCTGAGAAGATTTTGTAACTTTCCACCCTCACTCACCTGCCTATCCCCACCCCTACCTAAAACCAGCTTTAAAAAACCTGCTTATGCTCAATAAAATTGGACTCTTGACAAGTGTCCAATTCCTTCTCTCGCCCATCTCTTTCAGGTTCTGGTCCTCCTCGCCCCCATGAATAACTAGGTCCCCTGGGTCGGGACAGCCATGGGCTATATCTGTGAAGAGGTTCTAGGTTATCTCCATGCATGGTACTTGGTTAGAGTATGAGTCTCAGGAAATACCCCTGTGCTCAGATTTTGGTGGTTCTGTTGCTCTCCTTGTGGAGCTCCTGTCATCTCCAGATCTTACTATTTCCAACTTCTTTCATAAGATTCCATGCACTCTGCCCAACAGTTGGCCATAAGCCTCAGCATCAGCTTTGATAGTCCGCAAGGTAGAGCCTTTCAGAGGCTCTCTGTGGTAGGCTCCTGACTTGTTTCCTGTTTTCTTCTTTTGATGTCCATCATCTTTGCCTTTCTGGATGGGGATTGCACATTTTAGCCAGAGTCCTCCTTCTTGATTAGTTTCTTTAGGTGTATAGATTTTAGTAGGTTTATCTTATATTATATGTCTAAATGAGTGAGTATATACCATGTGTGTCTTTGTGCTTCTGGGATAGCTCACTCAGGATGATCTTTTCCAGTTCCCATCATTTACCTGCAAATTTCATGATTTCCTTGTTTTTCTGTATCCAGTCCTCAGTTGAGGGGCATCTGGGTTGTTTCCAGTTTCCCGCTCTTACAAATAAATCTACTACAAACATGGTTGAGCAAATATCCTTATTATGTACTTGAGCCTCTTTTGTATATATGCCTAGGATCTTGAGGAAGCGCTATTCCTAATTTTCTGAGGAAGTGCCAGATTGATTTCCAGAGTGATTGTACAAGTTTACATTCCCACCAGCAGTAGAGGAGGGTTCCCCTTTCTCCACAGCCTCTCCAGCATGTGTTGTCACTTGAGTTTTTGATCTTGGCCATTCTGATCGGTATAAGGTAAAATCTCAGGGTTGTTTCTATTTGCATTTCCCTGATGGCTAAAGAAGCTGAGCATTTCTTTAAGTGTTTCTCTGCCATTTGATTTTCCTCTTTCGAGAGTTCCCGGTTTAGCTCTATTCCCCAATTTTTAATTGGATGCTTGATTTGTTGCTTTTCAACTTCTTTAGTTCTTTATATATACTGGATATTACCCCTCTGTCAGATATAGGGTTGGTGAAAAATCTTTCCCAATCTGTAGGCGTTCATTTTGTTTTGATGACAGTATCCTTTGCTTTACAGAAGCTTTTAATTTTCATGAGGTTCCATTTATTGATTGTTGCTCTTAGAGCCTGTGCTGTTGGTATTCTGTTGAGGAAGTTGTCTCCTGCCCCAAGGAGTTCAAGGCTCTTCCCCACTTTTTCTTCTAACCGATTTAATGTATCTGGTTTTACGTTGAGGTCTTTGATCCACTTGCACTTTAGTTTTGTGCAGGGTGATAAATATGGATCTATTTGCATTTTTCTACATGTAGACGTCCAGTTAGATGAACACCATTTGTTGAAGTTGCTATCTTTTTTCACATCTTTCTCAAAAATCAGGTGTCCACAAGATGTGAGTTTATTTCTGGATTTTCTGTCCAATTCCATTGATTCACAATTCTCTTTCTATGCCAGTACCATGCAGTTTTTATTACTGTTGCTCTATAGTACAGCTTGAGATCAAGGATTGAGATACCTCCAGAAGACCTTTTGTTGTAGAGGATTGTTTTAGAAATTCTTAGTTTCTTGTTATTCCATATGAAGTTGAGAGTTTTTCTTTCTATGTCTGTAAAGAATTGTGTTGGTAATTTTATGGGAATTGCATTGAATCTGTAGATTGCTTTTGGTAAGATGGCCATTTTTATTATATTAATCTGGCCAAGCCATGAGCATGGGAGATCTTTCCATCTTCTGATATCTTCTTCTAATTCTTTCTTCAGAGACTTAAACAAATTTGTATACATGTCTTTGACTTATTTGGTTAGGGTCACACTAAGGTACTTTATGTTTTTTTCTGGTTATTGTGAAGGGTGTTGGTTCCTTAATTTCTTTCTCAGCCCTTTGGACTTTTGTATACAGGAAGACTACTGATGTTTTTTTTTTAGTTAATTTTGTACCAAACTCTTGGCTGAAGGTGTTTACCAGCTGTAGGAGTTCTCTGGTAGAACTTTTGGGGTAACTCAAGTATACTATCATATTGTCTGCAAATAGTGATACTTTGACTTCTTCTTTTCCGACTTCTATCCCCCTGATCTCCTTTAATTGACTCATTGCTCTAGCAAGGACTTCCAGAACTATGTTGAAGAGATATGGAGAGAGTGGGCAGCCTTGTCTTGTCCCTGATTTCATTGGGATTGATTTATGTTTCTCTCTGTTTAATTTGATGTTGTCTATAGGCTTGCTGTATATTGCCTTTACTATGTTTAGGTATGTTCCTTGTATCCCTGATCTCTCCAATACTTTAAACATGAATGGATGCTGGATTTTGTCGAATGCTTTTTTGGCATCGAGGGAGATGATCATGTGGGTTTTTTTCTTTCAGTTTGTTAATATGGTGGATCACACTGATGGATTTCAGCATATTGAACCACCCCTGCATAACTGGGATGAATCCTACTTGGTCATAGTGGATGATATTTTTAATGTGTTCTTGTATTCAGTTTGCAAATATTTTGTTGAGTATTTTTGAATCAAAGTTCCTAAGGGACATTGGCCTGAAATTCTCTTTCTTTGTTGGGTCTTTGTGAGGTTTAGGTACCCAGGTAACTGTGGCTTCATAGAATGAGTTTGATAGTGTTCCTTCTGTTTCTATTTTTTGGAATAGTTTGAAGAGAACTGGATCTTCTTTGAAGGTCTGGTAGAATTCTGTGTTGAAGCCATCTGGTCCTGAGGTTTTTCTGGATTGGAGACTTTTGATGACCACTTCTATATCCTTAGGGCATATAGGACTACTTAATTCATTTACCTGGTCTTGATTCAGCTTTGGCAAGTGGAATCAATCAAGAAAATTTTCCATTTCATTTCTGTTTTCCAATTTTGTGGCATATAGACTTTTGAAATAAGTCCTAATGATTGTTGGGATTTCCTCAGTGTTTCTTGTTATGTCCCCCTTTTCATTTCTGATTTTGTTGATTTGGATGGTGTCTCTCTGCCTTTTAGTTAGTTTGGCTATGGGTTTATCTATCTTGTTGATTTTCTCAAAGAACCAGCTCTTGGTTTCATTGATTCTTTGAATAGATTTATTTATTTCTAATTGATTGATTTCAGCCCTGAGTTTGATTATTTCCAGCCATCTGCTCCTCTTTGGTGTGTCTGCTTCTTTTTTTCTAGGGATGTTAGGTGAGCCATTAAGTTACTTGAATGAGATGTTTCGAGTTTCTTCTTGAAGGCACTTAGAGCTATGAACTTTCCTCTTAACACTGTTTTCATTGTGTCCCATAAGTTTGGGTATGTTGTATCTTCATTTCCATTGAATTCTAGGAAGACTTTAATTTCTTTCTTTCTTTCTTCCCTGACCCAGCTGTCATTTAGTAGCAAGTTGTTTAGTTTCCATGTGTGTGTGTAGGCTTTTTGCTATATCTGTTGTTTTTGAGGTCCAGCTTTATTCTATGGTGATCAGATAGGATCAAGGGATTATTTCAGTCTTCTTGTATCTGTTGAGGCTCACTTTGTGACCAAACATATGGTCTGTTTTGGAGAAGTTTCCATGAGGTGCTGAGATGAAGGTAAATTCTTTTGTGTTTGGGTGTAACGTTCTGTAAATGTCTCTTAGGTCCATTTGATTCATGACCTCTGTTAGAGACATTGTTTCTTTGTTTAATTTGTGTTTTGTTGACCTGTCCTTTGTTGAGAATGGGGTTTTGAAGTCTCCCACTATTAATGTGTAGGGATCTATGTGTGGTTTAAGTTTTATCAATGTTTCTTTACAAGTGTGGGTGCCCTTGTATTGGGGCATAGATGTTCAGGATTGTGATGTCTTCCTGGTGGAATTTTCCCTTGATGAATATGAAGTGTCCTTCCACATCTCTTTTTATTAATTTTGGTTGAAAGTCTATTTTTTCAGATATTAGAATAGCTACTGCTGCTTGCTTCTTGGGTCCATTTGCTTGGAAAACCCTCTTCCAGTCCTTTCACGCTCAGGTAATGTCTCTCTTTGTGACTTATGTGTGTTTCTTGTATGCAACAGATTGCTGGGTCTTGTTTATGCATCCATTCTGTGTCTTTTTATTGGAGAATTGAGTCCATTGATGTTGAGAGAGATTAATGACCATTGGCTGTTAGATCCTTTGATTTTTATTTTGGCTGTGGTAGTAAGTTTGTGTGCTTGGTTCCTTTTTCCTTTACTGTTTTCTTGAAAGTAGTTAGTTTTCTTGGGCTGGATTTTTCTTTCTAGTGTCTTCTGTAATGCTGGATTTGTGTGCTGATATTGTTGAAATTTGTTTTTGTTGTTGACTATCTTGTATTCTCTGTCTATGAGGACTAAGACTTTTGCTGGGTATAGCAGCCTGGGCTGACATCTGTGTTCTTTTATTGTCTGCATTATATCCATCCAAGCCCTTCTGGCTTTCATAGTCTATGTTGAGAAATCAGGAGTGATTCTGATGGGTTTGCCATTATATGTTACTTGGCCTTTTTCCCTTGCAGCCTTTAGTGTTTTTTCTTTGTTTTGTGTACTTACTGTTTTGATATTCATGTGGTGGGAGGATTTTCTTTTCTGGTCTAATTTATTGGGTATTTTGTAAGCCTCTTGTATTCTTATAAGCCTCTCCTTTAAGTTGGGGAAATTTTCATCAATGATTTTGTTGAAGATATTTTCTGGGCCTTGGAGGAGGGAATCTTCTTTTTCCTCTATTCCTATTATTCTTAGGTTTTGTCTTTTTATGTTGTCTTAATTTCTTGGACAGTCCATGTCAGGAATTTTTTAGATTTAACATTTTCCTTTATGGATACATCAATGTCTTCCATTTTATCTTCCACTACTTAGATGCTTTCTTCCATCTCTTCTAGTCTATTACTTATGCTTACCTTTGTAGTTCCTGTTTTCTTACCTAAGTTCTTTCTCTCCACAATTTCCTCCATTTGTGTTTTCTTTAATTTTTCCTATTTTATCTTCAGATCTTGAGCCATTTTGTTGATTTCCTTCACCTGTCTAACTGTAGTTTCCTGTTTATCCTTCAATTTCTTCAGCTGTTTGTTTGAACAATCCTCTGTTTATTTTATTTCTTTCAGTGATTTAAGTATTTCCTCTCTAAAGCCACAAACTGTTTATCTGCAACTTCCTGTATTTCTTTAGGGATGGCCATAGTCTGTTTGTTTTTATCTTCCTCTATTTCTTTACAGATGGCCATAATCTGTTTGATATTTATTTTCCTTTAGTTCTTCATGCATTTTATTCGTTTCCTCTATTATCCTCTTCATAAGCATAGATGTTAGGTCATCTTCTTGAATTTCAATTATGCTGGGGTGTCCAGGGCTGCTTGCCCCTGGATAACTGGGTTCTGGAGATCCCATATTGCTTTGTCTTTTGTTGGTTGAGCTTTTACGCTGGGCTCTACCCATTGGGCAATCTTAGGTGTTGGGTTTTAGTTTCTGGTGGTTCCTGGAATCCTGTGGTGGAGAGAATCCCCTTGACAGGAAGATCATTTTTCCCGAAGGAAGCCTCCTCAGCTTTTTGGGTGCGGTCACTGAATGGCTGATGTTTTTCAGGAATTGCCACAACTCCCCTCAGGCGTGCAGACCTGAGTGGTAAATGTGGTCCTTGTTAGTCAAGAGAGATCTCCTCTTACCCAGAGACATTCTGGGGACAGCTGCCCTGCTTCTGGGTTTCTTGCTGTAAATTTAGTGAGCTGAAGCTGTAACCTTGGTGTCCCGTGGTTTGATCAGTTTAATTAGGGATAACTGGTTGTCCTTTGCAACGGTATCTGGGGGTTGATCTTGGGGATCTCAGGCTTCTGTAGGTCTGAGGTTGGAGCTCTGTGCCCCAGTCCCCAAGCCGTAATCAATAGCAGGTAAGCACTGCTCCCAGGTGAGCAGCAGGAGGCTAGTTGTTGTATGCAGGTCTCTGGACTTGCAGCATGCTCCCAAAGGTCTAGAGGACCTTTTCTGGGGATAGAGTGGGTGACCTAAATCAGTCCCCGTTTGTTTCCTTCTCTGTGGGGTTTTCTCCCGACAGGGACTTCCAGTCTCTGGTGCTCTGAGGCTCATAGTTCTGTCTGTGAGAGTTGGGTGCACAGAAAGTGTCTGTGCTCTTGGCTGGAACCTAGTTTAGAGCTGGCAGGGTGCGCTAGCCATTCTGTGGGACGTTTTCCTGGGGAAGGCTGGGTGACCTAAGTCAATCCCGTTTCTTTGCTTCCCTGTGGGTTTTTCTCTCGACTGGGACTCCCAGTCTCTGGTGTTTTTGTGCCCACCATTCAGCTTGGGAAGGTGATCAGGACACGCAGGCCTGTGGCACCAGTCTGGCGACCAAGTGCCTGAGTGACCTGGGATCTCTTCCCGGTTCTGGCTGGGTGACCTGAGAGTGGACCTGACTGATTCCCTCACCATGGAGTTTCCTCTCACTTGGGAAACATGATCGCTATTGTTTTATGGCCCATAGTTCAGGCTCTTGGTCGCTGTAACGAAAATGTTGTCCTGCTCCTCAGAGGCAGTGTCCTCCTTGTGCCATCATCTTGTCCGATCTCCCAGCTTTCTATTTTTTAATGATGAAGTTGAATAAGGAAACAAAAGTAGACATTTCCTAGAATACATTATACATTTAGATTGATATACTTTCAGAAACAGGAAGGTAGCGTCTATTAATGCTTCTATTCATAATCTCCCAGTCTCAAAACCAGACAGAAATTAGTTGAGATATTATACTGAAAGCTAACACAGGATAAGGGTTGCAAATGCATATTTAAACTTTATGTGGTAAATTTCTACAGAAATTATTAAGACATGGAGTCTTTTTAAGAATGTATTTGATGTAAACAACCAGTTTGGGAGTGAAGAAGGAACTTTAAGTATGCAGTTATTGGTGCAGATGCAGAGGCATTGTATTTTGACATTTTATTATCCTCACTTGCAAGTGAGAATTCAGTTACTATCATACAGTTTTCATAGAACTTGGATAAAACAGAAAACACAAATATCTTCGTAGCTTATTTAAGCATGTTCTTATAAACTTTTATTTTGTTGAAAAAATACTAATCTATGAAACTAAAGCTTTATGAATTACTTGGTTCCATCATCTCATTCTTAAAATATTTAATTAGGAAACATTTTTATGTCAAGGATTGATTATAGAAGTTTTAATCAGAGGTTAAGCTATTAAAGTGGTTAGGCTGATTCATTTACTAGCATGGTCATCCATAAAACATTTTAGCAGTTAACTTTATCAGAGAATTGACAGATGTGGAATGCATATAAATCAAGCATATTCTCAGTCAGTAATTTGCAGTTTAACTTAAATATGATTGAATAACAACACTGGCTGCATTAACAAGCTTGGGAAGAAATAAGTTTTGAAATTACCCTAAACTTAAGAATCTGATTTTTAATGTATTATTTAAATTGAACTTTCTACCCTTGAGCGTCTTCATTATAGCATATTTTGGAACATTCTATTCACTGCAACCTTCTAAAGCTTTACCATGCTTTCCTTTTTTTGTCTGTCTGTGACGAATATTTATAAAAAGCAAGAATATGTAATATTATGTAATTCAGTGGAACCACAGAGCCAGTTTTCACAATAAAATAGATACTATATATCTCATCGATATAGTTTCCAACAAATAAACATTCTTATAGTTCACTAAAAGTGTCAGTTTACCTTATTTTTCATTTTTCATTAATTACACTTTATTCACATTGTATCCCCCCTGTAGTGCCCTCCTTCCTCTCCTCCCAAACCCTCCTTTCATCCCCCTTCTCCACAAATTCCCTTCTCAAAGTCCACTGATAGAGGAGGTCTTCTTTTCCTTCCTTCTGATCCTAGTCTATTAAGTCTCATCAGGAGTGGCTGAATTGTGTTCCTCTGTGGCCTGGTAAAGCTGCTCCCCATTCAGGGTGAGGTGATCAAAGAGCAGGCCAATCAGTTCATGTCAGAGGCAGTCCCTGTTCCCATTACTATGGAACCCACTTGGACGTTGAACTGCCATGGGCTACATCTGTGAAGGGGTTCTAGGTTATCTCCATGCATGGTACTTGGTTAGAGTATGAGTCTCAGGAAAGACCCCTGTGCTCAGATTTTGGTGGCTCTGTTGCTCTCCTTGTGGAGCTTCTGTCCTCTCCAGCTCTTACTATTTCACACTTCTTTCATAAGATTCCTTGCACTCTTCCCAAAGGTTGGCCATAAGTCTTAGCATCAACATTGATAGTCCGCAGGGCAGAGCCTTTCAGAGGCCCTCTGTGGCAGACTTGAACCCTCTTTTCTCCTTCTTCTGATGTCCATCCTCTTTGCCTTTCTGGATGAGGATTGGGTATTTTAGCCAGAGTCCTCCTTGTTGATTAGTTTCTTTAGCTGTATAGATGTTAGTAGGTTTATCCTATATTATGTGTCTATATGAGTGAGTACATACTGGGTGTGTCTTTGTGCTTCGGAGATAGCTCACTCAGGATGATCTTTTCCAGTTCCCATCATTTACCTGCAAATTTCATGGTTTCCTTGTTTTTTATGGCTGAGTAATATTTTATTGTGTAGATGTACCACAATTTCTGTATCCATTCCTCAGTTGAGGGGTATCTGGGTTGTTTCTTTTAAGGATCATTTATATGATAACATCTTCAAAGAATTCATAGTCTGTTATAATCAGACTTGTTTATCTCCTTGTATAGTTTACTTATATTCTGTTACAGCATTTTCCTCCTTGAATACCAATACAGCTTTTAGAAAGCTGTTAAGTTGATAGATCTGCTGAATGAAAGTCTCTGTTCATCTATAGATAATCTCTGGTGTACGGTGCAGAAATGCTAAATTACCAAAGTTCTGTACTCAGGAAATTGTATTTGCTCCTCCACCTACATAATGCCACAACTCTGATTACAGCCACCAGAAATTACATACCTATCAACAAAAAAATTACTCATCAGAATAATTCTTGTAGCAGTCACTCTGTCCCTATGTCTTGGAAAGGGGAGTGTGAGTGTGTTTTCACCTTCGAAGTGGAAGCTAGGCGGCTCATGCTGTTATTTTGAGGATTTTTATTTATTTGCTTATTTTGAAAATACTCATTTAAGGCAAAAATGTAAACACTGCGAAAGCAAGCAACATTACAGATGGACCATCTACCATTTTACTGAATATAACAAAAGTTAGTATTTTTCAAAAAAATTACTAAAATTAAAAATTAACTCCCTTTCTGCTCATACTTAGAGAAGAGCCAGCTGACCGCATTGCAATAGATTGCATGTGAAGGTATGGGGTAGAAGCCAAGGCCCAGAGCAAACCACATCCAAAACATTACCAAACAACAAAACAGTCATGCCCCCAGTCATTGCTTGATGTTTTAAACACCCATTAAAATGTATCATCCGTAGTTCATCTCCAAGATAACTGGAGAGAATCAATATAATATGATTCACTACACATCTTCTAACTTTCTGCAAATTCTAATATATCTTTACATTCCTGTGAAGTAGTTTTTTATTATTTTATTTCATTTATTTTTTTTTTATTTTTTATTTATTTTTTATTTTTGGAGACAGGATTTCTCAATGTAGCCTTTGCTGTCCTGGACTCATTTTGTAGATCAGGCTGGCCTCAAACTCACAGGGATTCCCCTCTGCCTCCCTTTGTCTCCCACAGTGATGGGAATACGCTTTCTTAAAATTATAATTCTGTACATTCCAAGGGTATTCCCTCCCTCTTCCTCCTCTGCTCCTTCAACCTTCCCCCCTCACGAAAAGGGGAGACCCCACCCCACCCCCATATCAACCCTCCCCAGCACTTCAAGTCATATCAGGACTGAGCATATCCTCATCCCCTAAGGCCAGGCAAGGCAACACTGTCAGGGGGAAGTGATCCAAAAGCAAGGAATAGAGCCCATGTTAGAAATACCTCCCTGACTTACCAGGCACCCCTTATGAAGTCTATGATGCCCATCACCTTTCATCTTTCCCCAACACTTCCACACAACCCCAGAGCTCTGTCCCTTTCCTGGCTGTAAGACCCAGCATCTGTCTCTATCTGTTCCTGGCTGGTGCCTCCCAGAAAACAGTCGAGTTAGGCTCTAGTCTGCAAGCATAGCAGTGCATCATTAATAGTGTCATACAGGGGTTCTCTACCTTGGGGTGGGTCTCAGGTTGAGCCAAGTATTGGTTGAACTTTCTCTCAATCTTTATTCCCTCTTTTAACCCTGTACTTCTTTGAGGCAGGGTCATTTCTGGATCAAAGATTTTGTCTGTGGGTTGTTGTTCCCCTCCTTCCACTAGTCCTGCCTGGCCAGGAGGGGCTGTTTCCTCCACACACATACCTGTTGTGAGTCTCAGATAGAGTCATAGCAATATCCTCCCAGGAGCACACCCTGTCACAGGGCTCCAGCTTGACAAAGAGATGTCCTCCTTCAGTTTCCCTTCTTGTTCCAAGTCCTCTCACCTCCCACCCTCATTTTCCCCTCATGTGATCATCCCTACCCTTGTTTCCCTCCTCATTCCATCTCCTGTCCAATTCCCCCTCTTTACACAACAGAAGTTGTCTATTCTATTTCCGATTCTGAATGACATTCCAGCACCCTCCCTTAGGCTCTCCTTGTTACTTAGCTTCTTTGGGTGCGTGGATTGTAGATGGTTATCCTGTCTAATATCTGTTTATAAGTGAGTACATACCATGTGCATCTTTCTGGGTCTGAGTTACCTCACTCAGGATGATCTTTTGTAGCTCCAGCCATTTCCCTGCAACTTTCATAATTTCTTTGTTTTAAATATCTGAGTAGTAGCCTATTGCTTAAATGTAGCACAATTTCTGTATCCATTCTTCAGTTGAGGGACATGTAGGTTGTTTCCAGATTCTGGCTATTACGAATAAAGCTGCTATGAAGATAGTTGAGCAAATGTCCTTGTTGTATGGAGGAACATCTTTTGGGTATGTGGCCAGAAGTAATATATTTTCTGATAAAGTGCCAGATTGATTTCCAGGGAGGTGGTATAAATTTACACTTCCACCATCAATGTAGGAATGTTCCCCTTTCTCAACAACCTCACCAGCATGTGTTGTCACCTGAGATTTTTATTTTAGCCCTTCTGACCAGTGTAAGATGGAATCTTAAAGCCATTTAAATTGCATTCCTTTGATGGTTAAAGTCATTGAGCATTTCTTAAAGTGCTTCTCAGCCATTCGAGATTCCTCTGTTGTGAATTCTTGGTTTAGTTCCATACTCCATTTTTAACTGGAATATTTGATTCGTTAATATTTACTTTCTTAAGTTCTTTCCACATTTTAGATATTAGCTCTCTGTCTAATGTAGGGCTGGTGAAGGTCCTTTCCACACCTGGAGGCTGCCAATTTGTTCTGTTGACAGTGTCCTTTAACTTACAGAATCTTCTCAGTTTCATGAAATCCCATTTATTAGTTGTTGATCTTAGAGCCTATGTGTTTGGTGTTCTGTTCAAGAAATTTTCTCCTATGCCAATGAGTTAGAAAACTTTCTCCAATCTGTCTTCTAATAGGTTTAGAGTCTCTGGATTTATGTCAAGGTCTTTGATCCACTTGGACTTGTGTTTTTTTCAGGGTGATAAATGTCGGTCTATTTGCATTTTTCTGCATACAGACATACAGCGAGAGCACCACCATTTGTTGAAGATGCTTTCTTTTTTCTGTAGAATGGTTCTGTATCCTTTGTCAAAAATCAACTACCTATAGGAGTGTAGGTTTATTTCTGATTCTTCAATTTGGTTTCATTGATCAACCTGTCAATTTCTATGTCATTGCTGTGCAGTTTTTATTACTATTGCTCTGAAGTATAGCTTGAAGTCAGGGATGATGATAACATGAGAAGTTCTTTCCTTGTCCATAATTATTTTGACTATCCTGGGTTTTGTTTTTTTAATTTTTACATATGAAGTTAATGGTTGCTCTTTTCCATTTCTGTAAAGAATTGTATTGGAATTTCAATGGGAATTGCACTGAATCTTTAGATGGCTTCTAGCAGAATGGCCATTTTTACTATATTAATACTACCAATCCAGGAGCATAAGAGGAGAAATTAGGAAAACAACACCCTTCAAAATAACCACACATAATATACAAGATCTTGGTGTAACTCTAATCAAGCAAGTGAAAGATCTGTATGAAAAGAGCTTCAAGTCTTTGAAGAAAGAAATTGAAGAAGATTTTAGAACATGGATCTTCTTTCTCAGCCCTTTTGTTGCATGCATAAAAGAGGGCTACTGACTTTTTTGAGTTAATTTTGTATCCAGGCAATTTGCTGAAGGGGTTAATCATCTGTAGGAGTTCTCTGGTAGCATCTCAGAGGTCACTTATGTAAACTGTCATATAATCTGTGACAATTTGTATCCCCTTGATCTCCTTTACTGGCTTTACTGCCCTAGCTAGAACTTCAAGTATTGAAGAGTTATGGTGAGAGTAGGCAGTCTTACCTTGTCCTGATTTTAGCAGGAATGCTGTAATTTTCCCTCCATTTAACTTGATGTTGGCTATTTGCTTCATGTTTTTTTTTTCCTTTCAGTTTGTTTATATGATGGGTTATGTTGATGGATTTTCGTATGTTGAACCATTCCTGAGATGAAGCCTACTTGATCATGGTGGATGATACTTTTGATGTGTTCCTGGATTTAGTTTGCAAGTATTTTAATTGAGTTTACATCAATATTCATAAGAAAGATTGGTTTGAAATTCTCTTTCTTTGTTGGGTCTTTGTGTGGTTTAGGTATCAGGGTGACTGTGGCCTCATAGAATGAGTTTGACAATGTTACTTCTGTTTCTATTTTGTATTTCTATTTTGAAGAATAGTTTGACGAGTATTGGTAGTAATTCTTTGAGGTTCTGGTAGATTTCTGTGTGAAACCATCTGGCCTAGGGCTCTTTTTGTTGGGAGGCTTTTGATGGCTGCTTCTATTCCTTTAGGGGTTATAGGGGTTTAGGGGTAAAGATCTGTTAATCAGATCTTTATTTAACTTTGGTATGTGGTATCTATCAAGAAAATGATCCATTTTGTTTAGATTTTCTACTTTTGTGGCATACAGTTTTTAAAGTACGATCTAATGATTCTTAGTTTTCTTTGGTGTCTGTTGTTATATCCCCTTTACATTTCATTTATTAATTTGGACACTCTCCCTCTGTCTTTTAGTAAGTCTGCTTTGCTGATTTTCTCAAAAAAACAACAAACGACAAAAACCAGCTCTTTGTTTCGTTGAGTCTCTGTAATCTCTTTGGGTCTAGGTTTTCATTTCAGCCTTGAGTTTGATTATTTCCTCCTCTTGACTCCTCTCAGGTGTGTTTGCTTCCTTTTTTTCTAGAGGTTTCAGGTGAGGCCTTAAGTTGCTATTATGAGCTCTCTCTACTTCCTTTCTAAAGGCACTTAACACTGTGAACTTTCCTTTTAGCACTGCCTTGTAGCCCATAAGTTTGGGAATGTTGTGCCTTCATTTTCATTGAAAGTCGTTAATTTCTTGCTTTATTTCCTTCCTGAGCCAGTGGTCATTAGGTAGAAAGTTTTTCAGTTTCCACGAGTTTAGAAGCATTCTATTGTTTCTGTTGTTGTTGAAGTCTAGCTTTAACCCATGGTGGTCTGATAGAATACAAAGTGTTATTTCAATTTTATTGTATTGAGGTTTGCTTTGTGCCTGAGTATATAGCCAATTTTGGAGGAAGTTCCATGAGGTGTTGAGAAGAAGGTATATTCTTTTATGTTTGGATGAAATGTTCTGTAGATATCTTTTATGTCGAACTGCATAGCCTCGGTTAGTTTTGTTATTTCTCTATTTAGTTTCCATCTCAATGATCTGTGCTTTGATGAGAGAAGAGTGGTGGACTCTCCTAGTATTAACATAAGGTATTTGACGTGCGAGTTAAACTTTAGTAATATTTCTTTTACACATGTGGGTGCCCTTGCATTTGGAGCATACACGTTCAGAATTGAAATGTCATCTTGGTCAATTCTTTCTTTCAGGTGTCTGAAGTGCCCTTCCCCATCACATTTGATTAATTTTGGTTGAAAGTCTATTTTATTAGATATTAGAATAGCTACTACGGATTGTTTCTTGTATCTGTTAGCTTGGAAAACCTTTTTTCAACCTTTTATTCTGAGGTAATATCCATCATTATTGGTGAAGTGTGTTTCATGTATGCAGCAAAATAAGGAGTCCTGTTTACACTTCCATTCTGTTTCCCTGTGCCTTTTTATTGGGAGTTGAGGCCATTGATGTTGAGAGATATTAATGGCTAGTGGGTTTTACTTCCTGTTATTTTGATGATGGTGGTGATGGAATGTGTATGCATGCTTCCTTTCTTTTGGTTTTGTGCTTGTGGGGCTACTTGTTTCCTGTGTTTTTGTGGGTGTGGTTTAGTTAACCTCCTTTGATTAGAGTGTTCTTTGTAGTATCTTCCATAGGGCTGGGTTTGTGGCTAGGTACTGTTTAAACTTAGTTTTGTCATGGAATAGCCTGTTTTCTCCATCTACAGTGACTGAAAGTTTTGCTGAGTAGAGTAGCCTAGGTTGACAACTGTCCAAGTGCCTTCTGCCTTTCGTAGTCTCTGTTGAGAAGTCAGGTGTAATTCTTACAGTTTTGCCTTTATATGTGACTTGGCCTTTTTCCTGTGGAGCTTTTAATATTCTTTCTATGTTCTGTACACTTACTGTTTTGATTATTATGTGACAGGAGGATTTTCTTTTCTAGTCCAGTCTATTTGGTGTTCTGTAGGTTTCTTTAGTTTGATGAAGATTTCTTCTATGACTTTGTTAGAAATATTTTCTGGGCCTTAGAGTATAGAGTCCTTTTCTTCTATGTTTATTATTCTTAGGTTTTGTTTTTTCATATTTTCCCACATTTCTTGGATGTTTTGTGTGGAGAACTTTTTAGATTTAACAGTTTTACTTGTCTGATGTATTGATTTCTTCAATCATGCCTTCTACACCTGAGATTCTCTCTTGCATCTCTTGTGTTCTATTGGTGATGCTTGTGTTGGTAGTTCCTCTTCTCTTCCCTAAGTTTTCTGTCTCTAGGATTGCTTAGGATTGTGTTTTCTTTATTGCTTCTAGTTCCATTTTTTGGTCCTGAACTGTTTATTTCCTTCTCCTTTTCGGATATATTTTCTTGTATTTCTTTAAGGGATTTTCTCAGTTCCTTCACCTGTTTGATTGTATTTTTCTGGGTCTCTTTAAGGGATTTATTCAATTCTTACACCTGTTTAGTTGTATTTTCCTGAAGTTCTTTAAGGGGTTTGCTTTATTCTTTTAAGGCTTCTATCATTTTCATAACTTCAGATTTAAGATTATTTTTATGTGCTTTCAGTGAGATAGCACCCTCAGGACTTGCTGTGGTAGGATACCTGGGTTTAGGTGGTATCATATGACACTAGGTTGTGTTGTTGATATTCTTGTGCTGACCTCTAGCCATTTGGTTGATTCTGTTATTAGCAAGCCTGGTGATCTCTGATGGGAATATGTCTCTGGGGTTATAGGTAGAGTACGTGGTCCCAGATGGCCACAGTCCTCTGGTTTTTCCAATTCTCCCTGATCCATGCTGGTCTCCAGGATGTCAGATCAGGGTAGGTCCTTGGAAATGATGCAGGCTGTGGAACTGGGATGTGGGGTGCTCGGGAAAAGTGGAGCACAGAGGTCCCTGGGCATACCTTACCACTGTTGCCGGAGGGCTGAGCTGTTAACAGGCCAGTGATTGGGGCAGGGAGGGGAGGAGTGGAGCTCATAAGGGCTGCTCCCTGACCCATGCTGTTTTCGGACTGCAGATGGGTGGGTTCTATCAATGTCACAGGCTGGGGAATAGAGATTAAGCTTTTAAATACCAATTTGAATTCAACCTGTGGGCTAAACAGCTAGGACTTTAAAAAAATCTGTATGTATCCTATATGTATTGCACTATTTCTTTGTGTTTCTGTTCTGTAGTATACTGTGTAAATATTTGGTCTTCCATTTTTTTCCCCTTTGAGCTCCACATCTGCTGCAGTCCGGGTAGATATGTGAATACGAATATCTGAGAGCTTTAATAAAGCTGAAAATCTTTTGTATCAAGTTGATGTTCTTAGAGGCTGCTTATGGAGACTGGACACATATTTGTGGGCAGCTGGTTTTGTGTCCAAATTTGAAACACTTGCTTCAAACTGCTTTATTCCACCATATGGGCAAATGATTTTTAACCAAAACATTTAATTAACAGTGAATCTGAATGTTTGTTTGTACCACATGTTAAGTGCTGAACATTGTGATAAGCAGACAAATGTACTTGCATACTAGACCAGGTTCCTGCCCCTTCCCATCTGGTAAGGACATTACCCAAGTCCTGTTTTAGCATTTTCTCTCACTTCAGTTTCTGTACTCCAAATAGAGACAATCAGTAGTTAAGGGAGAAATACATGTATTTTGGAGAAAACAACAGAATTTGGTTGGCAATATTTACCTCTTCCAGGTCTAACCTAAGACAACTCACCAGAAAAGTAAGTAAATATGAAAATTGTAATGTTTCTTTAATTAAATTCAAGTATTTTATGAATATTTCATTAATGTGTTTTTAAAAATTTCCTTTGTTAGTGCTGAAATTTCACTAGTTTATAAAATCATAGAGAAGACAGGACATTTCTAAAACCAATGATACAACTGTCTATTTCTTGAAGTTGTTCTCATTCTTGAAAAAAACCAAAACCATGAACAGTATACAGAGGTTATAGGACATATAAATAAAAGATAATCCAGTGTGACAAGGTTGTTTCATTGAAGAAATACCTGAAGTTACATCAAAAAGAATAAAGACTGCCAGCACAGATCACACTGAATACCCCCCCAAAAAGATCAGCACCCAACACTCAAGGCAGAATGTGCTTCAATAATGACCCCTACAATAGTTGCACAAACAAAAAGAACCACAAAAACAAAAACACACACACAAAAAAACGTTGCTAACACTAATAAAGAAATGGCAGATCTTGTTAGTAAAATGATTCATCAGGTGAAGATGACTCCCACAAAGTGTCACAACCTGAGTTTCATCCCCCACCTGGTGCAAGAGATAACCGATATATGTAAGTTGCCTTCTAACCTTCAGAAGAATGCTACAGCAACCCCCCAAACATAAGTATATTAAGAATATCATGGAAAATATTTTCAAAAGAAAAAAAAAGGATTGTTGGTTTTTTTTAAAAAAGAGGAGAATAGCTCCTAAAATTACCACCTCTTTTAGAAGAGGATCAGAGAGATGACAGAGACAGTAAGAGCATGCACTGCCTTGGCAAAAGACCTGTTTAATTGCAGAACTCATGCTAGATGGCTCACAACCACCCGTATCTCCAGCTTTAGCAGGATCCAATCCCTTTGGCCTCTGGCTCCCATGTACACTGGCTGCATCTTGTATATTGTATAGATGCATCACCTGTCAATTAAAAAACCTATGGCCTATATGATAGGAAGAACAGAAGGTGGGGCATCTGTCAGGCAGAAAGGATTCTGGAATAGAGCCAGGCATGGAATACTTGCCCAGGAAAATGTAAAGAGGATAGATTAATGGTACCTGAGTAGAGGTAAGCAGTCACATGATAGAACAATGTATAGAATAGATGGGTTATTTTAAAGTATGAGCTAGTCAGAAAAGAGCCTAGCTGTATGGCCTAGGTATTTGTAAATATATTTTCAGTCTCATGAGTCATTATTCCAGGATCTTGAGACTGGGAAGAAAAGCCCCTACAGCACATGTGCACATACTCAAAACAAATGAGTAAAAATATAATATTCTTAAAAAGAAAGAACATAAGACCTCAAGCACTGTCTGTCAGCTGCTCTCCCACCACTACAATCTAATGCACTCATATTTTGTTGGTCCACTTTTAGACGCTAAACAAAGGAAAAATATAGTTTGATCTTATATTCTTTTTATCTATGTTCGATTGCAAAAGTGAACTAAATTTGTTCCAATACAGAGGACAACCAATGCATTGCTTGAAATAAGGCATCAGAGGTCCTGTGTCACTTGCATCTGTTTAATATTTCAAAGCAGTAGGAATTGAACTTTTATGTCATCACAATCTAGTTAAAATCCATTAAGAGCAGTGCACTGCTTTCTATTAGAGAATGTCACATAACCACTCTTCTCTCCCCATTTTATCATTCTCAGTAGTGTTTCACTAGTGTTTTCTGGGCATACTCAGACAATGATGACACGTTTTCTAGATTTTATTTTGTACTTGCAAACAATCTTTTCAAATGGCTTCATTTTGGGAAAGTTATTATGGTTAAACAAACATTAACTCCATGAAAACACATGTGGACTTTGCAAGACCTAGTGGGGACAGGAACTCCACAAGCAGAGCAACAGAAACAAAAAATCTTGCCCCAGGGGTCTTTTCTGAGACTGATGCTCCAACCAAGGACCATGCATGCAGATAACCTAGAACCCTTGCACAGATGTAGCCCATGGCAGGTCAGTCTCCAAGTGAGTACCCTAGTAAAGGTAACAGGGGTTTTCACTGACATGAACTCAGTGGCTTGCTCTTTGATCACCT
This sequence comes from Pachyuromys duprasi, assembly GCA_028658305.1. Classification (NCBI taxonomy): domain Eukaryota; kingdom Metazoa; phylum Chordata; class Mammalia; order Rodentia; family Muridae; genus Pachyuromys; species Pachyuromys duprasi. Next base: position 55,617,903 of record CM053754.1, read on the forward strand.
CCCCCTGGGGACAGGGGGGCAGACTTACCAGGCCATAGAGGATGGCCAAGACAATGCAGCCAAGTCCTGATGAGACCTGATAGGCTAGGGTCAGATGGAAGGGGAGGAGGACCTACCCTTATCTGGGGAAGGGGCATGGGAAAAGAAGAGGGAGGGAGGGTGGAATTGGGAGGGGTGAGGGAGGGCTCTACAGCTGGGATACAAAGTAAATAAACTAATAAATTTAAAAATAAATGAATAAAAATTAAGAAAAAGGGCGAATTTTAAAATCAAGGCTCAGAAACTGCCTACTTCCTTCACCCAGTTCACTAAGTGGGACTGGTGTTCCTCTCTGGGGAAGCTGCTATCCTAATCCTAGTGACTCTTCTCAGCAGGAACTCAGTTGCAAAATACAAACCAGGATAATGTAGCTGTTCAAAAAGCATCCCAAATCGGAATGTTTCCAAGCTGCCATGAAAAAGTTCCATGATTTATCTTCAAAGGCAAAAAGTTTGTTTGCTGAACTAGTTCTAACCAGATGTTAATTGAGCGTAAAATTAGAAAAGTTGGCTAGCAAACTGTCAGACTGTAAATCCACTGAATAGGGTGACCTCTGTGCCCTACATTGTACAAAACATGATTTCAAAAGCTTGTAAATACAGAGCAAATGTAGTGGGAAATACATGGATTTAAAAATTACTCCTGAAAAGAAAACTGCCATGTTAGTCATATTTCCTTCTGGTAATTTATTAGTAGCAATTGTTATAGTATTTTACCACTATACAAAATATTATTTAGACATAGTTTACCTAGTACTTGCTCTACCACCTCAGCAGAAACATGATATTTTTGTAAATTATATGAAACTCAGCAATATTTTTCCAAACTAGCATACTTGGAGTAGCCAAGTGATTACATGGATGGGATTTCTTATGCTGAAATCTTTAAAGAGAAACCTAACCTTTAACCTAGTTTATTTAAATATATATATATATATATATATATATATACACATATACTCCATTTAAATTTGGCTGATGTTATTTCAATTAATCCAGTGAAATGAATTTTATATTTATTGTATTTGTACAATGAAAATACATGACTTTAAAAATACAGAAAGCCTTAGCCAGTTTTATGTTGGCACACATAAAGCTACAGCATTGTCTTACCTGTGCTCAGTAAGCCAGGGGCCATATGTAATCCTTAACTCCTGCAACAGAGGTTGAATAAATGGCTTGCCATCTACTTTGCTTCTGTCATCATCTGTTCTCTCCATTTCTTCAGTTTAGGCTACCATGTCTACATGAAGACATGTCTACCATGTCTCAGTGACCAATGATGAAGCAGGCAGGCATCTTATTTTAGCCTTCATCTCTTGTTTTAAATTCATCTTTTACATTTTTGTTGGTTTCTATTCTCTTTTTTAATATTTTGATGGCTTCTTTGTGACATGTCTCTGTGTCAATGACTCCTGCCTCTACCATTGGCTCTTGCATTTTTTGGCACCCACAGTTTTAAGCTTTCCACTCATGGTGCTGAGGTTATTTCATAATCAACCTTGAACTCAATGGGCAGAACCTGAATACTGACTTTTTTTTTTTTACTCAAATTTACTGATTTTAAAAACTGGTGTATTCATATCTTTCCAATAACTTATAATTAAAATCTGTTTTATTCTTGTTCCAATAGTCAACAACCACCAAATTCTTCAAATTTATTTCTTTTAAATTGGCTAAGTTATTTATTGACTTTACATCTCACATGAAACTGTTATTTGCTAATCGCTTCCTAGTCCCTCCCTTACCTTTTCTCTCTCCATCCACCTTTCTTCTTTTGTTGTAAAGGCTTAAAATTTACTATTTATTATCTTTTAGTAAAGCTGCTATTAGTCCTAAACAGTTGTATTACCAGTTCACCACACAGAGACTGGGTTTATTTAGTTAACCTTGAACACAATGCTGTGCAATAGTTACTCCGTCCTAAACCTCCAAGTCCTCATAGTTTCCTAACGTTTAGATTTCCCACATTATACTTGCTTTCAGTGATATATTAGGTCCAGTCCATCTCCATGTAGTTCCAAGATCTGTCCTCCAGCTTTCCTTCTCCAAGTTTTCCTTGCCCTTTCTCCTCCACTCTTTCCTGTCCTCTGGCTCCTCCCAGCACAACATTGTGTCTAGTTGCTTTATTTTGTTTACACAGAGTTGAGACAGGATGTTTAGAATAAGTATCACAATACAATATTCCGATTGAACCAGGGATGGAGGGAGAAGAAATCAGCATTTGAGTGAACAAGGATAAGGTGTATACATTCCAAAGGAACATTATACCAACATCCTTTTTTATTTCCAGGAAAGGGGAGGCCTCCCATAGTCATTAACCTACCATGGCATATCAAGCCACAGAAACAGGCTAACAGAATGGATGCAAAAACAGGATCCATTATTTTGCTGCATACAAGAAACACATCTCAGGAACAAACATAGATATTACCTCAGAGAAAAGGGCTGAAAAAAAAAAACAAAGAGAAGCAAGCTCAAGTAGCCATTCTAATATGTAACAAAATAGACTTTTAACCAAAATCAATCAAAATATGTGTGAAAGGACACTCCATACTTATCAAAGTAAAAATCCACTAAGATGACTCAAGTCTAAATACCTATGTCTCAAATGCAAGGGTATCCACATTCATAAAATGCACATTGATAAAGCTTAAATCACACATTGAGCCCACACATTAATGGTGGGAGACTTCAACATTCCACTCTCACCAATGTACAGGTCATCCAGACAGAAACTAAGCAGAGAGATAATGGAACTAACTGACGTTACGACTCGAAGGGACTATCAGCTATCTACAGAATATTCCATCTAAACACAAAAGAATATACCTTCTTCTCAGCAGCTCATGGAACCTTCTCCAAAATTGATGTTATACTCAGAAACAAAGCAAGTCTCAATAGATACAAAAAATTGAAATAACTGCTTATATCTCATCAGGCAATGATGGATTAAAGGTGGACTTCAACAACAATAGAAACAACAAAAAGCCTGTAAACTCATGAATATTGAACAATTCTCTGTTCAATGATTTCTGGGTAATGGAATAAATAAAGAAATAATTTAAAGACTTTCTAGAATTCAATGAAAAGGAAGGCACAAATACCAAACTTATGAGACACAATGTAAGCAGTGCTGAGAGGAAACTTCATAAGACTAACGGCCTTCATAAAGAACTTGAAAATATCTCACACTGGAAATTTAAAAGTATGCCTAAAAACTTTAGAATGAAAAGAAGCAAACAACCCCAAGAGGAGCAGACAGAAGGAAATAATCAAACTGAAGCCTGAAATCAATAAATTAGAAATAGAGAGAACAATACAAAGAACCAACAAAAGCAAGAGCTGTTTCTTTGAGAAAATCAACAAGATAGAAAATTACTCAGCCAAACTAACTCAAAGGCAGAAGGATAACATTCATATTAACAAAATCAGAAATATGGACTTAACGATAAAACTTACATGTTCTTCTCAATAGATGCAGTAGAAGCTTTTGACAACATGATAAATGACCAATACAAACATGATAAAAGTCCTTAAGAATGCACACCTAGAGGGATGATACCTCATCCAAATAAAACTATATACAAGAAATCCATAGCAAAAGTTTTCCTAAACAAAGAAAAACTTGAAGCAATCCAGATGGAGTCAGGAGCAAATAGGAATGTTCACATGTCCAACATCTTTTCAGTTGTGCTTGAGGTACTATCTGGAACAATAAAGGCAAAATAAGAAAATGAAAGAGACACAAATATGGAAAGAAGAAATCAAAATATCTCTACTATGCACAGAATGATACTATATACCGGATATTCCAAAATTGTTATTAGAACACTTTTAGACAATGTAAACAAATTCTGCAATGTAGCACAAAACAAAAACAAATGTACAAGTCATTATCTTTTATATAGCACAGAAGCAAACATGGAAATAAATAAATCATGGGAAATTTCCGTTCATAATAACTTCAAAGAAAATAAAGTATCTAGGAATAAACTTAAACATGGAAGTGAATAAATTCTACAATGAAAGCTTTAAACCTCTGAAGAAAAAGATAGAAAAATAACTAGAAACTGAAAAGACATCCCATACTCAAGGATTGGCAGAATTAACATTGTAAAATTAACAATTTAATCAAAATCTATTTAAACATTCAGAGTAATTTCAATTAAAATTTCCATCTCATTCTTCACAGAAAATAGAAAAAAAAATCTCAGATTTAAGTGGAAACACAAAAGACCATGGATAACCAAAACAATCCTGAGCAAAAAGGAACAATCCTTTAGGGGTTAGCATTTCAGATCTTAAGACATATTACAGAGCCATTGTAAGAAAAACAATATGAGACTGGAACAGAATTAGAGATATAGAGCAATAAACAGCAATAATGACACAAATACAAGTTCACATTTCAGCCATTTAATATGTGGCAATCACACAAAAATACATGGTAGAAAAACGAAAGCATCTTCAACAGATGATTCTGGGAAAAGTGGATATCCACTTACAGAAGAAAATTAGATCTGTATCTGTCACCTTGCACATAAATTAACTCCAAATGGATCAAAGATTGAAACCTGAAATTACTAGAAGAAAACATAGGAAATATCCTTCATGACATAAGCAATCACACAAAAATACATGGTAGAAAAACGAAAGCATCTTCAACAGATGATTCTGGGAAAAGTGGATATCCACTTACAGAAGAAAATTAGATCTGTATCTGTCACCTTGCACATAAATTAACTCCAAATGGATCAAAGATTGAAACCTGAAATTACTAGAAGAAAACATAGGAAATATCCTTCATGACATAAGTGTAGAAAAGAACTTTCTGAATAGGACTTCAACTGCCCAAGAATTAAGGCCTACAATTTACAAGTAGACTTCATAAAACTAAAACGATTCTGCACAGCTAAAGAAACAATAATGTGAAAAGAAAGCTCACAGAACGAAAAAGAATCTTTGCCAGCTATATACTTGACAGAGAATCCATATTCAAAATATACAAAGAACTCAAAAACAGTTTTAAAAAAGGACCTATTTGAATGTGGGCCTGGAACATGAACAGAGACTTTTCAAAAGAAGAGAAAAAAATTACCATGAAATGTTTTGAAAATTATTCATCATCCATTGCAATTAATGAAATGCAAATCATAACAGCTCTGAGATTCCATCTTACCCCACTGTTACTGTCAAAAATCAAAGACACAAACAACAACAAATACTGGAGGGGTAAGAGGAAACTAGAACTCTTCTTCACTGTGGGAGTAATTGTAAATTGCTGCATCTACTAATCAGTGTAGAAAATCCTCAAAATCCTAAACAAAGAATATACCATATTATTCATCTATACCATGCCTAGCCATATGCCCAAAGAACTTGACATACTATTTTACTGATGCTTAATTTAGCTATGTTCATTGCAACTCCATTCACAATAGCTAGAAAACAGAAAGAAAAACAAAATGATCTTCAACCAAAGAATGGGTAATGAGAAAGTGTACATATACTCTATGTAATAGTGTTGAGATGTAAAGAAAAAAATAAAACATGAACTTTGAAAGTAAATGGATGAAACTAGAAAAGATCATGTTTATTGAGATAACTTAAATACAGTAAGACAAACATCACATGTTTCTCCCATTGGAGGTTCCTGGCTCCATATCTTCAGATATGACTACAGCCTGTAGTAACTGCAGAAACAGTGGAAATAAAAGGGGACCATTGGGGAACACTAGAAAAAAAAAACAATAGCAAATTATAAGTGCTCTGATCAGAGGAACTGTTTATTCTGGCAAGTCAGGTAAAACCAAAAGAGAGAAGAGGGTAAAATAACAGTAGGGACAGATTATCTGGAAACATCAGAAAGAATCATTTTATTGACTATCTGACCTAAAAACTTATAATGCAGAGGCCCCCACTCACTACCACAAAGAGCAGGCAGGCTCGCTTGCAGGAACCACTGCAATGAGCATGTATGTGATGGAGAGATAGTCGAGAGAGAAAGAGGAACAGAATGGTTTGTGCTGTATAAAGATTGGCAGAACTGAAGATGTGATGGTGGTAAGGAACAGCCTGATATTAATGATGTACTCTTCCACCTGAGGCCATGGTGATATACATTCCGGTGCTGCCACCAGGGGCCATATCTGGGTCCATAGCTGCATCAGTCAGGAGAGCTGTCCCTGCCCCTTAACTGAGCAGCATGGGAGAGCTGGCCCTGAGGACACGAAAGCCAATGAGGCAGTCCTACTCCCAGCCAGCAGCAGCACAGGGAGAGTTGGGCCCCACACCTCACCTGAACAGCACAGCATAACTGGCCTGGAAAAGTGGAAGAGTGCTTCCGGCCCTTCACTGGCTACAGCACTCTATGGCAAATCTCTGCACTTTGCCTAGGCATCGCAGTAGAGCTGGCCCTGTTGGAGTGGATGCCAGCAAGTCAGCCCCGAGGATATCAGCATGGGAGAGTTGGCCTCACCCTCAACAGGAATCTCCATGACACAGGGCAACAACAGGATATCTAAGAGGAGTCTAGGTTAGGATCAAGTATTGGTAGCACAGCAGAAGCCAGAGAGGTCTTGAAATGACTCATCTTAATGATCATTTGCAACTAAAGCTGTTTGAGGCAAAAGGGTGTACTCTGTGACACATCCGACACAATACAGATTCCACAGTCAGATGATTTTAGGGTTTTTGGTTTGTTTGTTTGTTTTCTTTGTCAGGGGAGGAAGTTGCTAAGGTGGAGGATGGATATGAAGGAATAAGAACATGAGTGGGAGCACATGATGTGAAATTCACAAAGAATCAATAAAAAGTTTAAAAAACTAACTTGGACAAGCACAATTCCATAAATAAATAAATAAACCTAGAATGCATGTAATTCAGTGTATAAATACATATACATACATATATATATTTTAATAAACTTTTCTCATCTGGGTTGACAATGCTCTCCCCAAGACCCCTTATAAAGCCCCAATACCAGCTATGAAAACCTTCTTCTGAATTATTGGTGAGGGCTGTACAAGAGATTCCCAAAACATACAACCTGTTGCTATTTCCCTTGAATGGTTCCCAAAAGTGTAAGGTAAATCTCTACTGCTTACTGCCATGCACTTTAAAAATAGAGCCCAGAGGTCCCTTCACGGGAACTGAATTGAATGCTTCCTTCCTAAGGACAATACCAGAGGTTGTCATGAGAAATTCTAAAGGAGGAAGGCAACTAAGAATCCCAACCAACTATGATGCCTATAAATCACATTAATAACCTTCATGGTATGATAGATAACCCTAAGAATGTAGTAGTGGTATGCATACCATGACTTGAGAAAGGAGCTCTATAATTGTACTTAAGACCCCCTCAATGGAAGAGAAAAGTTATACTGGAAACCTAGATAACTATTCAGTGTTAATGAAGTCATGATTATTGGAGGGGAATCTACAACCACTGCTTTATTAAACCAGAATAACCCCTAACAACAATATAAACATTTTTCCTTTTCCCATAAATAAACATAGTCTTTATCCCCTAAGGAAATTTCTATTTGCAACACAGAGTAATGAACCAAAAACAATCAAATTACAGAGATGTGGAACCCAGCCCCAATGAATACATCTATAAAACATTCGCATACTCAAGGCTTAGGGAAAATTGTGGAAAAGGGACAAGAAACATATTAAAATTCAGAGGATCAGAGAGTTCACTATAAGGTTGTGTTTACTAGTGATGACAGAAGCTACATACATAAAACCTCACCAACGTGATTATCTACACATGAACTGAAGAAGGATAACAATAGACATGCCAAAGTGGTCAAGAAAGTCCATTAGGGCTTAACCTTACACAAACTACCACAGGTAGCTAAGGAATGCTCAGAGTGAGAGAAATGCCCTTCTCTCACAAAGTAGTCAGCTCTGAAAAAATACATACAAGTAACCTTGCATAGGTTGAGCATATGTACATATATATATATATGTATATACATATATACATATATATGCTCACAATAATAATTAATGAAAATAAAAGAGGTCATGAACAGAGAAAGGAGGGAAATATGGGAGAGTACAAAAGGAGGAAAGGAAAGAGTGAAATGTTTTAATTTTACTATAATATCAAAAAATTAAAGAAAAACAAAAGATTTACAACACTAGCATATAATGAATCTATAGATGAGAATCTCCAAATGACCAGAGGTAGTGACATAAAATGAAGACAACAGTCAAAAAGCTACAAGCAGGGACAAGACCAAAAGTTTTAGAATAAAAATAAAGTCTTGGAAGATTTCACTTAATGCATGTATCAACTACCTGAGCTATGAACATCTAAGCTGAAGTTTTTCTGTGTTACTCCTACTTAATGCCCTTTCATTTGAATAATGCATGATCTGACAGGAATTATCAAAAAGCAAGATCTTCCTGACACTTGTTTTTACATTTTCTGTGATCAGAAGCAAAGCTAAATTATATGTATATGTCTGAAACACTGTGCTCCAGTGTAATCTGAGGTAAGATAATGCCTACACAGAAGGCTGTTAGGAGCTGAGCATTCTATGATTTGGTCCATAGCTCAAAACAGCAGAACTAAGTACACAATGTCTCATAATATAAATAAAACCAACCTACAAACTGCTCATTCATTCATGTATTCCTTCTTTCATTCATATATTTTTTTCATATTGATTGTTGAGACAGGGCTAGTCTTGAATACTTGATCCTCTTGCTTCTACATCCCAAGTTCTGAGACTTCCAGTGTTTGCCACTATACCTGACTTCACAAATTAGATTTTTTTTATCTGCTGTGTACCAGCCACTGAGTGACATACAGGGTACAACAAACATGAACATTGACCATGAAATCTAAGTGTATCAGGGGAGATTGCAAGAGTCAAGCACACAGAACCACAGATGCTGCTAAGTACAGTGGAAGGGCCTAAGAGTCTGAAATGTGAAATGCAGGCCTGTGCAAGTGACTGATTAGAGAATAACTCTTTGAGATGATATTTGAGTTGAAATGAAGCTATAAATGAGCTATTTCATGCGGAAGAAAGAATATTATAGTTTATAGAAAATCGCATTTTCAGCAGTGGGCAGGCTTACTCAAAGCATCTAGATAAGTAACTGACCTACACGACGATGAACAAGAGGTAGAGTACAAGGAGCTAAGGTTGAATAGATAGAGAACCCATTAGTATCTATAATAATTCAATTGGCATTAAAGAAACAATTAGGGTGTCCAGCAAAAGCCAAAATATAGTTTACAGTTATGCACAGAAATAATGTTAACTATTAACTATATGACCTACAAACTCTGACCAGAAAATATTAGATGCTAAACATTACCTTTATTATTTGGGTTTTGGTTCACACTCTCAGTCATTACTTACATGCTCCAAAATGTCATAATTAGGTTAATAAGCTAGCCTTATTTAAACACTCTTTTCACTCTAAATTATTGCAAGAATGACATTCAATTGGCATCTTTGCTTCTGAAATAAATCTAGAACTCAGAGACATTGAGTTGTCATTTTTAACAACTTACTAGGTATCAGATGGAGCTCCTCAATATCCATGCATTAATTGTTTCCAAAAGAGAAACAGACAAACAAGATGCAGCTGTAATACTGAGTAGAAATATACCCTTTGTTTTGTGAATGAACTCAGCTGCTCCTTTAGAGCTATATATTCTCAGAAAGATTAGCAATGCATTCAACTTATGAAACCACAGGAATACCAGTAGAAGCCAAACTAGCATCCCACCATCATGCCATGTATTCAGTTCTCCTAAGGAGCATGATAAACATCAACATGACATTTTTCTTCCCCCCTTTGATAATGCCAGAATCTGTGAGGAAGACTTCAGCATCTGTGAGGAAGACTTCAGCATACCATTATCTTCAGTGCTTTTCCGCTGCTTGCTGAGCGAGTGGCAAGCCTGGTTCTTTGCACTACAATTCTCTTCTTCCAGGAGATTATTTCTCATTGTAAATTAAGAACAGATATTGAACAAAGTAAGCAGAAGGAAAAATTTATACTCATAACTTCAAAAAACTATTCATACTACCTGTTTCAGAATGAGTAAATACCTGAATGCTCAAAAAAAAAAAAAATCACACGAGGTCTTCAAGGTAACTACACAGCACTACACAGCAACTAGCTATTAAGCTCCTAATTTCAACTCTTTCCTCAGAAAGGATTACACTCAGACAATTAAGTGTGGAGAAATGGCATCTTTTCTAGGTTAGAGTCTCCCCTAATATTGCAGATTTAATGATTAGGTTCAATGGATTTAATTCACCACATCTATTATTTTTTCATTCCACATAGTGCACACATGTACACTTATGCACACACATATGTTGTCTGCATAGACCCATCAGACACAGCGGTATTTGCAGGAAGTGTAATTGAATAAGAATTTTTGTTTATTTCACTGAAAAATATTTGGTTTTCCTGTAGCAAGTACAAAAAGAAGTCTGATGGGAAGACCAATGATGCTGAACCTTCTATAAAAGACTGAGTACCTGTTCTTTGGAAATTAAAGAAAAATAAATCACTTCATCCAAGACCCTCGAGGTCACTAGGATCAGGTAGCACTGCTTTGTCACTCAAAAACAATTTCAGCCTCACAAGACTGAAGGAGAAAGCGTGTTCCTGTGAACAGTAACAGGTCAGTAATCCTGAAGGCCAGGGTCATCCAGAGGCTGACTTATTTTGCATTAACATTTTCCTGAGCCCTTGCCAGATGTCTTCTTTGAACATCAACTGGGGGATCCTGACAAAAGACTTGTTTTACTTCCCAAATTTCCCCCCCCTGAAGTCACTATCTCTTTCCTGGAGCATGCTTCTTTGTCCTCAATGGACAGTTTTTAGGTATGATTCAGAATCAGGGTGCTCAGAGTAAGTCCACCTCAGTTCCTCACTCAGCACACCTATTAGCCAAGTCTTTTTTTCTTTTTTCTTTTCTTTCTTACTTCTTTAAGTTCTCACCTCAACTTCTGAGATCAGCTTCTAAACAAATCCCTGGCATTTGTGATTTTTACATGGATCTTTCAAAATAATCAGCATGTGTTTCCAGGCAATTCTTTGAAGGTGTCCCTAGTACATAGGATATGGTGGTAAGATTTGTGGTGGGCAGTGGACAGAGGTGACCTAATGCTGGAACAGAACGGAATGGGTGGACAATCAAGGAGCACACATGAAAATATTTACAGTTTTAGGACCACTTGGTACAGGAACTACAGAAAATCAAACTTTGCCTCCACTCTGCAAAACACCATCAGTGAAAATGTTTTGGGGAAGTGATGTTTAATTTTATTCCAAATATTTAAACAGCTAATCAGTGTCTCATGCACAAGATTCCAACAAAGCTGGTAAGTTAGTCAGCAAACCTGACTCCCAAAGGACCCTATGTAAAAGGAAATTGGCCTATTATATATACAGGCATAAACATACATTATCTACATAGAAGCACAAACATACATGGATATTGTGTCATCCAATAGCTCAACCCGTTCATTTGGCAATATTTAAATAATATAACACATTTTAGGCCTGAAAGCCCCTGTTGTACTTTTTAAGCCAATTGAATATAGAATTTATAACCATTTACTTCCCATATTAGAGTTCCTACTAGGAGTCAAACCCATTACTTAACAAATCTCTTTATCTGTAAGCATGTACTTTATGGTCTTCAGATTTTATGTCTGTGACATAAAATTTTATGACTGTGACAAAGTCCTTCCCTGAACAACTTTTTAATAACAATCCCAGGGGTTTGTTCTAGTACATCCTACCTTCATGGCTATTTTTTTTCCTTCTGCATTCTATCTAAGAAGTTCCATATTATAAGGAGTAAGGCACTGACCACCACTTTCCCCTTGGAAAACTGCCTAACCAGTCCAGATAATTCTCTTCTCAATACTTCACTCAACACTCCTAACTTCGGGAATCAGTTCTGAAGATAATTTTAATAATTACCAACTGCACTTTAACCTGAGATCTCACATTTGCTCTACTGTCTAGTAATCGGCCTTAATATCATCAATATTATCTGTAGATTCCATGAAGTAACAAATAACAAACCAGCATTGTATTGTTTCAGTTCTATCAAATTAATTTTCAAGAGTTTGTGAAACTAAACCAGAATGTCCTAGATTTTAGAGCCAAACAAAGAAAGAAGAACAATGGCTACTAGTGTCCACCATAAACTATCAGACTAAGCAGAAGAGCAGTTCACAATTTTACTACTACATGACTCAACACAGTAACAATTCCAGCAACCTAGGTATGAAGTAATTAAGTAAATCTCTGAGGTATAAGAACATCCACAGAATACTGTAGTATAATTTTTCCTTTTTCTGCATATTCTACAATGTTCATTCGTCCTAGTTTTCTTCCCAAACACCTGTAGTGATTTTTATTTTTACTTATGACAAATGAAGCCAGTGATTTCAGGACATCAGCTAGGTTCCCTTTCATTTTCATTAATTAATTAAACAAAGCACAAAAATCATATTCCTCCAAGTTTCTAGCACATACATTACAAGACTATTTACAACAATAACTTTAACAACAACATTTGTGTTAAAAAAGTTTTCCAAATGGAAAAAAAAGTTCAATAAAATAATTTTGTTTAAATTTGTGTAATTGATGACAACAAATAAATAACACAAACAAGAGTTCTGCAAAATATCATGTTCTATCAGCTGCAGGAGTTCCCTGGTAGAAATTTTGGGGTTACTCATTCAACAAAGTGGCTGGATAAAAAAATTAACTCAAAAAATCAGTAACTTTTCACCAACCCTATATCTGACAAAGGGCTGATATCCAGTATATATAAAGAACTAAACAAGTTAAAAAGCAAGAAATCAAGTAATCCAATTAAAAAATGGGGAACAGAGCTAAACAGAATTCTCCACCGAGGAATATCAAATGGCAGAGAAACACTCAAAATCCTTATTCATCAGGGAAATGCAAATCAAAACTACCCTGAGATTTCACCTTACACCCATCAGAATGGCTGAGATCAAAGACTCAAGGGACAAAACGTGCTGGAGAGGATGTGGAGAAAGGGGAACCTTCCTGCATTGCTGGTGGGAATGTAAACTTATACAACCACTCCGGAAATCAGTCTGGCACTTTCTCAGACAACTAGGAATAGTGCTTCCTCAAGATCCAGCTATACCACTCCTAGGCATATATCCAAAAGAAGCTTAAGTACACAATAAGGACATTTGTTCAACCATGTTTGTAGCAGCTTTATTTGTAATAGCCAGAAGCTGGAAACAAACCAGATGCCCCTCAACTGAGAAATGGATACAGAAACTGTGGTACATCTACACAACAGAATACTACTGAGCAAGAAAAAAACAAAAAACAAAAAACAAAAAAACAAGGAAGTCATGACATTTGCAGGTAAATGGTGGGAACTGGAAAAGATCATCCTGAGTGAGCTATCCCAGAAGCAGAAAGACATACCCGGTATACACTCACTCATATAGACATATAATATAGGATAAACCTACTAAATCTGTGTACCTAAAGAAACTAATCAAGAGAGAGGACTCTGGCTAAAATGCTTAATCCTCATCCAGAAATGCAAAACAGATGGACATCAGAATAAGTAGAAAACAAGGAACAAGTCAGGAGCCTGCCACAGAGGGCCTCTGAAAGGCTCTGCCCTACAGACTATCAAAGCAGATGCTAAGACTTGTGGCCAAACTTCGGGCAGAATGCAGAGAATATTATGAAAGAAGTGGGAAACAGTAAGATCTGGAGAGAACCGAAGCTCCACAAGGAGAGAAACAGAACCAAAAAATCTGAGCACAGGAACTGAGACTGATACTCCAACCAAGTAGCATGTGTGGAGATAACCTAGAACCCCTGCACACATGTAGCACATGGAGTTTCAGCCTCCAAGTAGGTTCCATAGTAATGGGAACAGGGACTGTCTCTGACATGAACTGATTGGCCTGCTCTTTGATCACCTCCCAGTGGGGGGGGGCACAGCCTTATCAGGCCACAGAGGAAGACAATGCAGCTACACCTGATAAGAGCTAGTAGACTAGAATCAGAAGGAAGGAAAAGAAGACCTCCCCTATCAGTGGACTTGGGGAGGGAGGGGTTGGCAGGGAGGAAGGAGGGAACTACAAGGGGAATACAAAGTGAATAAAGTGTAATTAATAAAAAAATGTTAAAAATCAGTAGCCCTTCAGTATACAAAAGACAAATGGGTTGAAAAAGAAATTAGGGAAGCAATACCCTTCACAATAGCCACAAAAGACATAAAGTACCTTGGGTGTAACTCTAACCAAATCAAACACTTGTATGAAAAAAAACTTCAAATCTCTGGAGAAAGAAATAGAAGAAGATATCAGAAGATGAAAAGAACTCCCAATCTCATAGCTTGCAGGATTAACATAGAAAAAAATGGCCATTTCACCAAAAGCAACCTACGGATTCAATGCAATTCCCATCAAATTACCGACGCAATTCTTTACAGATCTCGAAAGAAAAATTCTCAACTTCATATGGAATTAACAAGAGATCTTCTGAAGGAATCTCCATCCCTGATCTATAGCTGTACAATAGAGCAGCAGTAATAAAAAACAAAACAAAACAAAAGAACTCTGCATGGTACTGGCATAGAAACAGACATGTGGATGAATGGAATCAAATAGTAGACCCAGACATAAACCCCCACACCTATGGATATCTGATTTTTGACAAAGATGCCAAAAGCACTCAACGGAAAAAAAGACAGCATCTTCAACAAATGGTGCTCTTCCAACTGGATTTCTATATGCAGAAAAATAGATCCATGCTTATCACCCTGCACAAAACTAAAGTCCAAGTGGATCAAAGACCTTAACATAAAATCAGACACACCAAAACTGTTAGAAGAAAAGTGGGGAAAAGCCTTGAGCTCTTTGGCACAGGAGACGACTTCATGAATAGAACACCAACAGCAAAAGTTCTGAAGTTGAACAATCAATAAATGGGATGGGACCTCATGAAGCTGAAAAGCTTCTGTAAAGCAAAGGACACTGTCATCAGAACAAAACAACCACCTACAGACTGGGAAAGGATCTTCTCCAACCCTATATCTGACAGAGGGCTAATATCTAGTATATATAAAGAACTGAAGACGTTAAAAAGCAACAAATCAAGTAATCCAATTAAGAAATGGGGTACAGAACTAAACAGAATTCTCAATATAGGAATATCAAATGGCAGAGAAACACTTAAAGAAATGCTCGAAGTCTCTAGTCATCAGGAAAACACATCAAAAAGACCCTAAGATTCCATCTTATACCCATCAGAATGGATAAGATCAAAGACACAAGTGACAACACATTTTGGAGTGGCTGTGGAAAACGAAGACCTCCTCCATTGCTGGTGGGAACGTAAACTTGTGCAACCACTTTGGAAATCAGTATGGTGCTTTCTCAGGCAATTTGGAATACTATTCCCTCAAGATCCAGCCATACCTCTCCTAGGCATATATCCAAAATATGCTCAAATACACAACAAGGACATTTGCTCAACCATGTTTGTAGCAGCTTTATTCATAATAGCCAGAACCTACAAACAATCCAGATGCGCCTTAACTGAAGAATGGATACAGAAATTGTGACACATTTACATAATGGAATACTACTCAGTAATTTAAAAAAGGAAAGCACGAAATTTGCAATGGAATCTAGAAAAGATCATCCTGAGGGAGGTATCCCAGAGACAGAAAGACACACAGGGTATATACTCCCTTATAAGCGGATATTAGACATATAATATAGGATGATTATACTAAAATCTGTGCACCAAAAGAAGCTAAGCAAGAAGGAGGACCCTGGATAAGATGATCAATTCTCATTCAGAAAGGCAAATGGGATAGACATTGGAAGAGGGAGAAAACAGGAAACAGGACAGAATGCTACCACAGAGGGCCAGTGGAAGATTCTACCCAGCAGGGTATCAAAGCAGATGCTGATACTCATAACCAAACTTTGGACAGAGTGCAGGGAATTTTATGAAAGAAGGGAGAGATAAAAAGACCTAGAGGGGACAGGAACTCCACAAGAAAAAGAACAGAACAACAAAAATATGGGCCCAGGGATCTTTCCTGAGACTGACATTCCAACCAAGGACCACGCATGCAGATAACCTAGAACCCCTGCACACATGTAGCCCATGTCAGCTCAGTGTGCAAGTGGGTTTCCTAGTAAGGTAACAGGGACTGTCGCTGACATGAATTCAGTGGCTTGCTCTTTGATCACCTCCCCTTGACTGGTGGTGGATAGTCTTACCAGGCTACAGAGGAAGACAGTGCAGCCAGTTCCGATGAGACCTGATAGGCTAGGGTCAGATGGAAGGGGCGGAGGACCTCCCCCATCAGTGGACTGGAGGAAGAGCATGAGAGAAGAGGGAGGGCAGGATTGGGAGGTGACAAGGGAGGGGCTACAACCTGGATACAAAGTGAATAGATTGAAAGGAGGAAAGCGAAGAAAGATGAACGAAAGAAAGAAAGAAATTTAAGAAAGAAAGAAAGAAAGAAAGAAAGAAAGAAAGAAAGAAAGAAAGAAAGAAAGAAAGAAAGAAAGAAAGAAAGAAAGAAAGGGAGAAAGATCATGTTCTATAAGCATAAATGTTATATACTCTGTCTATACTTCATGTTCTATAAGCATCAGCATTATATTCTACATATAGCTCATATTCTATAGGCATCATTGCTGAGCCCTTTCTATTGCATTTGTGTCATATACTTCCTATAGTTCATCTTATTTAAACATTTGTATTTTATCCTGTTTATAGCTCCTGGTAGATAAGCATCAATATTACTCTCTTCCTATAGTGGATGTTCTATAAGCATCATTGTACACTTTGCCTATATCTCTAAAAGTACCTGTGTTGAATCCTGCTTTTTGATTATAGTCTACAATCATCTTTATGTTCTTCCAATAGCCTGAGCCTTATAAGCATTTGTGTTACACTCTTCCTATAGCCAGTGGTATATTAGTTTCTTGTTAAAATCTGCCAGAAGCATATGATATACAAGCACATGTGTCACTTTTAGTCTATAATCCTAGGTCTATAAACATCGTTGTTATGCTCTGCCTATTGCTCATGGCACAAAAACTTCAGTATTACACTCTGCCTATATCTCCTGTACTGTAAACATCAGTGTTTCACTGCACCTATAGCTTTTGAACTCTAAATGTCACTGGGACACTTTTTCTATAATTCATGTTCTATAAACACTAAGGCTATATTCTGACTATAGCTTCTGGTCTATAAGCATGTGTATGACACTGCCTTATAACTCATGTTCTATAAATATAACTGTTACATTCTTCATAAAACTCTTGATGTATAAACCTCAGTGTTACACTTTGCCTATAGTTCATGTTATATATGCATATGAGTCACATTTTGACTGTAGATCTTGTCCTAGAAGCAGCATATTACATTCCACCTATAGTCAATAAACTGTGTTACATTCTTCATAAAGCTCATGGACTATAAGCTCTGTCATTAGCTCCTAATCTCTAAGATCTGTGTTACAATGTGCCTAAAGACCATGATCTCTAAGCATCTGTGTTATACTGTTCCTACAGCTCCTGGCCAATAAACACCTATGTTACACTGTGCCTATAATTCATGGTCAATGAGTCTTTATGTTAAGCTCTGGCAATAATTCATGATTTATACACATATGTGCTATGATTTACCTATAGCTTCAATGACAGTCATACATCCTCTGAGTAAGAAAGAGCTTTTCATTGCGTGTTCAGTTCTTCCTCCAAAAAGTAGGAGAATACATGTGTCAAAGACTTAATATCTTCTCTCGTTTTTTTTTCCTTTTATGACTCTAACCTTGACCTCTCAATGAAATTTGACCAGTTAACTATTTTGATCATTTGTGCTTCTTTATGTGTTACTGTATTTATATCAAACTCCCCCCTTCTTGCCAGTTCTCTCAAATCCATTACTTCTTACATAATTAGACATATATATATATAAACATGTGTGCTTATGTAAATTAAACTTTCAGAGTCCATTAAGTGTTGTTCATATGTTCAAGGCGGACAACTTGAGATTAGGTAACCTATCTGGAAAATTATCCCTGGAAAACTCTGATTAACCTCTCTCAATAGCCATCATTTGCAGCTCTTCATCTAGGGGAGATGCTTTGTGAAATTACTCTTAACTGTGTTGGCATGTTGACTGGTATCATTGTGTAAGTATTGTTGCTCCAATCGTATTGTTCAGATTAATGCAGCATCCTTGTCATGTCCAGGATAAGCATTCTTTTGCAGTAGAGGTCCTGGTGCTCCTACAATCTTTTTGTCCCTTCTTTATCAATGTTCCCTAAGCCTTAGGTGTAAGGGTTTCTTTGCAGATGAATAAATAAGTTTGGGTCATCCAATGGTCAGTTATTCTTTGCATTTTGACCAGCTATGGCTTTATGTAACATCTCTGTCTGCTCTCTTTCATAGGGAAGATATCAGAGGCCTGAGACTCTAGGAGACATTCAATTACATACCCGGCAAAGAAGTTTGTCCCATGTGAGCATTGACATGTGCGATACAGCAAATCTCTTTGCACATTATAGTTTTCCTAAGGAAGATGCAAACCAAAAAGTAAATACAGCAAGTCATAGAAATGTAAGTTTTTCAAAAGAAATCTTCATTTTCCCAACATTAAGTTCTCTTTAACAGTGATGCTCATTAGTACTTAATATCATACTCTATAGCTTATTGTGGTGAAGTCCTTATTTCATTCAAAAATTAATGAGCATATATATAATATGTATTATATAATGCACATAAGGATGCAGCATATGGTTTAACACATGGTATTTATTTTAAAAAAGCACATAACAACATCTATCTCTTTCTCTATTTCTCTCTTTCATAGGAGTCCTTTTTTGAAAAAAAAATTGTAATGATGGGATCAATAGCCAAGATTCCCAGACATGAACATATGTGTGTGGCCATATGTGTGGGTGCATAAATCGTCTGCCATTGTAAAGTCCCTGTTAACATTTCAGTGACTCAGAGTCCATGAAAACTGAAACTGCCCTTTCTAAAGTAGTAAAGGAAACCAATATTTTCTTAGATTAGATACTTAGATTTATATGGACTGCTCACCATTATTTTAGATAAGCAATAGAAGGGCCTAAGGAGAAGAAAGAGTTCTCCTTGTTCTTATTATTTGTAAAATAGTATCAAATATAGTTGTAGTCAATTTCAACAGAGCTCAATTGACATTTTTTAGAATTTTTTTCCTTTTTTATTGTCATTATTATTAATAATAATTTATTTGCTTTGTTTCCCAGTTGTTGCCCCCTCCCTCATCTCTTCCTGGTCCCATCCTCCCTCCCACTTCCTTCTGTATGCCTCTTCCCTAGTCCACAGCTAGTCCTCCTCCCCTACTGCCAAACAGGTCCCATCAGGACTGACTGGATCCTCTTCCTCTGAGCTGGCTAGGTCTCCCCATCAGGGACAAGTGATAAAAGAGCAGGCAACCAAATTTATGTCAGAGACTGTCTCTCCCCCCACTTACTGTGGAACCCACATGTAGACTGAGCTGTTTGTGGGCTACATCTGAGCAGGTGGTCTAGGTCTTCCCTATGCATGGTGTTTGGTTGATGCATCAGTCTCTACAGTCCCCCCTGGGCCCACCTTTTTAAATTTTGGCTGTGTTAGTCTCCTTGTGGGGCTCCTGTCCCCTCTGGGTCCTTCTATATCCCCCCCTCTTCCAAAAGACTCCCTGTACTCTGAGCAAAGTTTGGCTGTGGGTCTCTGCATCTGCTTTGATCCTCTGATGGGTGAAGTCTTGTAGAGGACATCTGTGGTAGGCTCCCATCCTGTTCCCTCTCTTTTACCACTTTTGTAGTCTATCCTATTTGTCATTTTGAATGAGAATGAAGTAACTTCCATAGGGACCTCCTTCTTGTTTACCTTCTTTAAGTCTGTAGATTTTATTATGTCTATCCTTTATTATATAGCTAATATCCACTTATAAGTGAGTACATACCATGTGTGTCTTTCTGCTTCTGGGACACCTCACTAAGGATGATCTTTTCTGTTCCATCCATTTTTTTCATGAATTCCTTGTTTTTAATAGCTGAGTGGTATTCCATTGTGTAAATGTACCACAATTTCTGTATCCATTCTGTGGTTGAAGGACATCTAGTTTTTATTTTTCCAGATTTTGGCTATTTTGAATACAGCTGTTATGAACACAGTTCAGCAAATGTCCTTGTTGTATACTTGAACATCTTTCCAGTGTATGCCCTGGAATGGTATAGCTGGGTCCTGAGGAGGGCTGTTCCCAGTTTTCCGAGAAAGCACTAAATTGATTTCCAAAGTGGTTGTATAAGTTTACATTCCCACCACCAATGGTGGAGGGTTCCCCTTTCTCCACATCCTCTTCAACATGTCTTGTCATTTAAATTTTTTATCTTAGCCATTCTGATGGGTGTGAGGTGGAATCTCAGAGTCATTTTGATTTTCTCTGATGACTAAGGATGTTGAGCATTTCTTTAAGTGTTTCTCCACCATTTAATATTCCTCTGTTGAGAATTTTCCACTTAGCTCTATACCCCATTTTTAATTGGATTATTTGGTCTATTGGTGTTTAACTTCTTGACACTTTCTCAGAAAATTAGGAATAGTGCTACTCCAAAATCCAGCTATACCACACCAATTGTAGTGCCTGGACAAAAGAAAAAAAAAAGGGTCTTTGTGTAAACAAAGGTGTTACTGGACAGAGAGGATTAAACATTTGCATAAAGTCATACAAAGTGGAGAAAATAAAAAGATTTTAATTCTTTTTCCTAGATACAAGTTTTATAGTATTTGGTAGAAAGGATTTTTATTTGATATTTCTTATTTAGGTATTGTTATAGGGAGCCTATCAGAGACGACTACTCAGACATGTTCTGTAAACAACTGAAAATCTTTTTTTAAAGCATTATAAATTCTTCTTTTTTACTTTTTTATTTTCTTAATTACAGTTAATCCACTTGTATCATCCCCTCCCAATCCCACTATCCCTCCCTCTTCTTCTCTTATGCCCCTCCCCCAGTCCAATGGTCTATCAGGTCTCATCAGGACCGGCTTCTCTGTGGCCTGGCAAGGTTGCTCCCCCATGAGGTGAAGGTGATCCAAGAGCCAGCCCATGAGTTCATGTCAGATATGGTCCCTGGTCCTATTATTGAGGAACCGGGACTATACTCTGTTATTTGGGATTAAACTATAGTCCCACACATTTAGAGGAAAGGATTTTTTAAAAACAAAAACCACATCCTGTTACCTGGGTAGACAGCTGAAAGCAGAGGTTTCACACAGGCAGTCACTTTAATAGACTCTAAGTTAAATCAGCTAGGGCATCTTGGTCTTTTCCACTGGATTTTGCATCAAGGGGTGCAAATTCTAATCAAACTTTAAATGGCCTCAGTAACCTCTGCACTGTTTTGCCTGTCACAGTATGGAAAAAAAAAAAAACTCATGGGGCCATTACAGATGGCAGTTTGGATCTGGGTTCTATCTGCTATTTATGCAGATATTCATGACATAGTAAGGAAATTTAACAAATGAAAACATCTCAGTAGTCCTGGGAGTTGGTCTAATGCTTATATTGTGATGCTAATTAGTGGCCCTTAAGAACTGGTTACTGCCCAGAGTAACCAGTTATCTTTATCTTTTTATAAACCTGCCTAAGACATTATACCTGATTGGTTAATTAAAGGCCTACAAGCTGGGCAGGGCAGAATGGGGTAGGCATGGCTAACAGTCCTGGGCTTTGGGTTCAAGAGAATCATGGGAAACAGATGGACATGAAGAAAGGAGGAAGAAGGACCCTAGGATGGATTAGCATGGAAAAGAAACCATGTGGCCTGGGAGGAAGGACTCCAGTAATGGCATGGAAAGACCCAGATGAAAAATATAGCAAGGTAGCCCAGATAGGAATGGTTAAGGAGGATGGCATTGGATGGTGGTTGGGAGGTAGATGGTGAAATAATTGAAATTGCATAGATGGAATTATTTGCCCAACTCAAGGTGTTTTAAGACAATTATAAAATCTAACAGGTGTCTCCATCTTTTTGATTGTGACTGTGGGTTAAACAATATTGCCACAATAATTATAGGGCTAATAATAAACTTTATATAGACTAACATCATATTTATCATCTACAACACACTTATAATGGCATCACCTAAGGACATTTTCTTTTGAACTGCTCAATGTTTTCTGATGATTATTTTTCTATGCATGTTTGTTGGAATTATGATCATAATAAGATTAGGTAGATGGATGAAGAGACAGATACACTGATTGCTAGGAAGAAGATATGGACTTAGATACAATTTCATCAACACTATATTTTTTTATACTTCACTCAGAGACTTTCAATGGTTTGGACCTACACAGTCTGACCCTTTTTAATTTTGCTAGTCAGTATAAAGCTGTAAATAAAATTAAGTTATTTTAGGATATAAGAACTCCCTGAGAAAATTTGTGTAATGAAATGAACATTGGAGCACATGAGTTTCATCAGAATATGTCAAAAACATCTGTTTTGTGGAGCTTCTGGTGACCTTGGGAGACCAGATTGGAGAAATGCTATCCAGTCTGTTCCGAGTCAGATGTTGCCTTAGTCTAAAATAGGAAAGTACATAAAGATCAGATCTCAGCTTGCTACTGCCATTTATTTAACAAAGCTTTAGAAAAGCAAAAATTTCAACTCTCTGATCTATTGCTCAGGGGAGTTCAAGGGAGCTCCCTTGTGTGAACAATTTATTTTCTTGCTCTAAACATTTGAAATCATCTCAGCAGGAGAGGATGTATGTCCCTGACCTTGGCCAATTCTTCTGGTTTATGTTTTTATTTGCTAAGTAGGTCACTGTGCCTTGTCTTTTCTGGCCCATAGCCCCAGTCACATGTGGGAATTCCTTTCCTTCGGCTGCCCTCTGTGTTCCTCCTACTCCACTCTACCCTATGAGACCTACAAAAGCACTTAAGTAAATAAATTGTCCTGCTGTCCTCCTGAACTAATTCCAATGTTTTATCTAAATGAGAGAGAGAGAGGGAGACAGACAGAGAGAGAAAAGACAGAAAGGAAGGAAGGGGGAGGAGAGAGAGAGAAAGTGACTACCCCTAAACCATGGAGGTTATCTTTGGGGGGGGGGTGTTTGTTCCTTTGTTTTTAGATATAAAGGAGAAAGTGAACTGAGGGAAGAGTTTGAGCTGAACATGGCCATCAGGCTAAACTAGACCTTGAGGGGAGAAAAAGGGAGGAAAAACAATTAGAGAGGTAGCCTGAGCCAAGAGTTTGATATGACCAAAATGGCTGAGTTATGTAGGAATTGGGCTTGGGAACAAAAGCAAAACTGCACCCCCTAGGAGGGAGAGGTTTAGGAGTATTGGGCAGGGTGAGAAGTGCTAGAAGAATCCACAGCTACAGAGTGAGACTTTTCCTGCGTTTGATATCTAACAATGATATACTTTGCACCTCTAGTCAGTATAAATGGCAGGCAGGCTAGAATACCCTTTGGCTGTCAGACTATTGAAAAAATGTACTTGAAGAAGAATCTCAAACTGAGAGAAGAAAAAAATGCTGGTATCTGGTGCACACTTGGAAGGACTTGCCTCTGAAAAAGATTTAACACTTGTTAGATGACCTGGCAAGAGACCCTGGCTTTAAGACAATGGGGTGGACAGCTCCACACCTTCCTGGGGCTGGAGAAGAATGTTTCCCCACCATTCCTTACACTTCTCCTTGGCTGCAGTGTTTCTAGTCAGATTCCCTGAAACCCAGGCCATGTTTTGACACCCTAACCTCCCTGTGGAAAGGAAAGAAAGACAGAGGGACCCAGGGTATGAAAACAGGTTATTATGCTAGCAGTGTTAGGCCTCTGACAGTGGCACTTCCTATAAAGCAGACATTTTTGGAAACTCTGTGGGTGTACTTCACAGTGCTTCCATATCAGTGTATGTGCCTTGAGTGTCTCCTGCACCTTCACTCACAAGGGGACCCTTAGTGATGCTATAAGAGCAGTTGTTCACCTTCATGTCGGTTCACACTCACTCTGAAATTTTCTATGTCAGCACTACTCCCAATAGTGACCAACAGTGGCATGTAGTTCTTGAACCTTGGCTTTGATTCTGGGGATTTAGCTAATGTTCCAGATTGTAGGATATGGAAATCTACCCAGTAACGACACCTTTCTGCTGTAACCAAGAAAATGCATCAGTTTTCCATTTTGTACAGATTTATCTTGTAATAAAAAGAAATTTATTTAGAACAGAGATTCTCTATTGAGTTTTCACTTCTTACTTTTAACATGTTCTTTAGAAGAGTAGCTCATAGCCTTTGATCACAGATGAGTTTGGACATGTCTGTCACTGAAAAGTGCCAGCCACCTGGCAGCCCTCCCTACAGACCTTGCATTAAAAGGAAGTGAATCCCTACTTCATTAGAACACTCTGAACTTCAAGTTTCAATCTAATCACAAAATAGGGCTACTTTATGTGAATAAATAAATAACTTTTTATTAAACCATTAGAAAAAGTACTAACTCAGAATCCATTTAGAAGGGTTTCTACAAATGTTTGTGCTGTGCAACCAGGAAAGCTACTATGAGAAAAATGTGGGTTGTGTGCTTTCTCTCTAAGCCATCTGCCATCCATTAAGTGCTCAAGGCGTCTCTCTCCTCTCTCCCAGATACAAACCAAATTGTTTTCCTCTTTTCAGTATAAATACAGTCTACTTCCTTTCTTCATAGAAACATTGTCAGTAAATACACAAAATATTCTGTCTCTTGTGCTGGAGCCCGCCAGCAGAGCAGAGCGGGGTTCTGAGTCGGGAGTGAGGATTGAAATTAATAATGTACACTACACATATTATGTTCTGAGAGGCTTCTGGCCACTTTCTCCTGGCTCCAATGAGCCCTGTACCCGAGAAGCAGTGAGGCCAGATAGTCTTGTTTATTTATACAAACAGCTTACACAATGGGTTAATTTTTACAAGGAAGTGAGGCAGAGTTGAGATTTCAAACAAGCTCTCCCACCTGCTGTCACTAAACAAAAGGCGAATGGACTTGCAAATCCTTCCCTGACTCCAAAGGAAGGCCTGGAAAAAGCCTGTCTTCCATACTGAGACTTGAATGACAAACAGCAGCCAAAAGCCAAAAGCAGCTTTGACATAGTCCACGACAATTCCCCCTTTTATATTTAATAAAAAAGATATTTATAAGACCATAACTTATGAGTTATGGAGCAGAAGATTATGCCTGTCTTAGGTTGTTTCTCCCAACGGAATATTCACATCCATAATTTGGCATATGATTTTTATCATTTATGCCCTGCTGAACAGAATAATCCCTGGAGAAATCTTACCCGTCATTGGCTAACCAACCTCTGCTAGGGAAGGAATGCAGGAGGGTCAGTGTCAAATGCAGATCAGCTCAGCTTAAACATTCTAAAAGTCTTCCAGGCACTTCTATTGTCATTGATAGGAGTTCACCTCCCATCGCAAGCCAAGTCCAAAATAACACGCCTTAAGAGTGACTTAACACAAAACTCCTCGTGTAAATATCAAGTCTGAAAACGCATTTACAATAAGCAATGCAAAATTCTGTCAGAACAGTTTGAAAGCTTACAAATACAGTGTTAGTTTACAATGCAGGCAGGAAATATTAACACTTCCAAATAACAGAGCAAAAGGAGAATTTACATAGGCGGTTACAGAGCCTCCCAAGGATTTCTGGAGCAAGTTTGTTTTGGTTTGCTGAAAACCAGAGTCAAAACAGAGTTTTAAAGTCAGTCTTTCCTTGTATTCTTCCTGTTTTTGTTGAGAATTGTCCCAATTAACAGAGCAATCAAGTCCAGTCCTTTGAATAAGAGGTTTCTCTCTCTGCATGACACCTTCTTCCAGGAGCAGAATGAGACAAAAGAGTGAGTCTCACAGCTTTGCAGACTTTCATTCTCAGTCAGGACTGAATTCACATTTCTTTGTTTTGCTTTTGGGGGACAGCTTCGGCAAACCGGGCCAGTCTTTCTGGGATCCACCTGGCTCCTTCCGCATCCTGTGGAAAAATACAAACGTACCCTCTTCCCCAAATTAATATGGGGTCGGGGCCTTGCCATAATCCAGTAATTGGATCTTTCCATTTCACCAGGGCATAATTATCCTTGGTGTTAGGATGCCACAATCGGTCAGCCACAGAGCGGCCTTGTACATCCACATTTAAAAAGTTTAAAATAAAAAGAGCATGATTAATATAATTTTTTGACGTTTGGGGATATAGCTCTCCTCTTTTTATTTTTTGCAATTGGTTTTTAAGAGATCCATGGGCCCGTTCCACAATTCCTTGGCATTGAGGGTTATATGGAATGCCCGTTTTATGACTTATATTCATTTGCGTACAAAAACGCTGAAAAGCTTGACTCGTATATCCCGAGCCATTATCAGTTTTTATAATGGAAGGAACACCAATTGCAGCAAAACACTTTAAGCAATGACTTATAACATGTTTGGTGGCTTCTCCTGTTAAGGGAGTTGCCACAATAAATCCTGAAAAAGTGTCAATTGTTAAATGAACAAATTTTAGATTTCCAAATTCTAGGACATGAGTTACATCCACTTGCCACAAGTGATTAGGTGCCAGGCCTCTAGGATTGACACCATAATGAGGAACATTAAAATGTTCAGGACAAGAGGAACATGATCTTACAATTTTTCTAGCTGCTTCTCTGGTAATATTAAATTGTTTTCTTAAGCTCTTACTATTTTGATAATGTAACTCATGAGATTTTTGAGCCAGTTCTTGTTGAGTTAGTCCAATTAAGTGTGTGGCTCGATCTGCCAGATCATTCCCTAAGGTCAGGGATCCGGGAAGTCCTGAATGGGTTCCAACATATCCCACATAACAGGGCTTTATACGGCTCCAAATACTTTGTTGAATCTCCCTAAATAGATCTTGTATTTGTTTAT
>CM053754.1:55645447-55693005 GCA_028658305.1 Pachyuromys duprasi
TTGGTAATTGTCCTATGTCAGAGCATAATCTGATATAGTCAGAAATATCTCCTTTCTTTTTAAAGGGTCTCAAAGCAGCTCGGCAAGCACTGTTAGCATTCTCAAAAGCCAATCGTTTTACTAATAATAAACCAGACTTTTCATCACTTATAAGTCTGTTTGCTGCTTGCATTAATCTTGCCACAAAATCTTGAAATAACTCATCAGGTCTCTGACAGATTTTAGACAAATCTTCCACCTGTCTACAGGTTTGTGGAAGTTTATTCCAGGCTTTTGGGGCAGCAGTATTTACTTGAGCATAGACGGCCACATCAAAATCTAATTGTTGTCTTATTTCTCTGAAATTCCCTTCTCCTACAAGCACATCATAAGTTATAGGAACTCCCTGAGCTCTACTAAGTTCACCTGTGACTCGACAAAGCTCTTCAAAATCTGACTTCCATAATAAACTATCTCCTGCTGATAAGCATGCTCTTGTTAATTGTTTCCAGTTCCCTGGGCAGAGAGCTTCAGTAGACAAGGACCCCAACAGGGCTTGAGTAAAAGGCGCTGTAGGACCATATTGAGCACATGCAGCTTTTAATTCTTTTAATTGTTTAAAAGGTATAGATGCATGGACTCTAGTCATATCACCTTGCCCATCAGGTTGTTCTAGAACTGGAAAACCATAAAACTCAGTTGTATCTTCTCCATTTTTTCTAGCTTCTTGTAAAGAAGCTTGTAAGGGAGACACAGCTGTCCGTACAGTAGACAGAGGTTGAAGTCTCTTTGTCACTGCAATTTTAGCAGTCCCAGGAGGGCCACCGAAAGTTGTAACTGATGGCGTTACGAATTGAGCCTCACCTTCCCCAATAGTTAATTCTTCGATTTTTCTGCTTATTTTTTCCAAGCCATATTCCAATCTTTTAATTTCTTTTTGCCAAGGCTTATGCTTTTTAACATGCATAGCCTGAATTGGAGGGTATCTCTCAAGAAAATACTGATTTGGTTCCTCCTCCATCTCTGAAACCTCATTAGGATCTGAGTCATTCGCAAAGTCCTGTCCTGACAAGTAATTACTGTCATCAGGAGAGAAATACGTCTCCTCTGAAGGAGTCGACGGCCTAATATAATTTTGCCTTGAAGGCTGATACCTTTCTAACCTCTTTTTCTCTGAGCCTGAAAGTTTAACTTTCTCAGTTTCCTGTTTCTTATACAGATTTCCTTTAATTAAGTTCCATACAAAAAACACTAGGCTACTGTCTTTTCCCATTTTTTTTTCTTGGATTTACGCATCGCTCCTTCAATTATAAATTCGAGCTTGAAAACAAACGAGCAGTGTCCTTCACTTTATCCTTGTATCTCAGGCCGCATGTTCAGGCGCCAATTCTGCTGGAGCTAGCCAGCAGAGCAGAGCGGGGTTCTGAGTCGGGAGTGAGGATTGAGATTAATAATGTACACTACACATATTATGTTCTGAGAGGCTTCTGGTCACTTTCTCCTGGCTCCAATGAGCCCTGTACCCGAGAAGCAGTGAGGCCAGATAGTCTTGTTTATTTATACAAACAGCTTACAAAATGGGTTAATTTTTACAAGGAAGTGAGGCAGAGTTGAGATTTCAAACAAGCTCTCCCACCTGCTGTCACTAAACAAAAGGCAAATGGACTTGCAAATCCTTCCCTGACTCCAAGGGAAGGCCTGGAAAAAGCCTGTCTTCTGTGCTGAGACTTGAATGACAAACAGCAGCCAAAAGCAGCTTTCACACAGCCCAGGACACTCTTGAAATGATTTTGACCTCCAATGCAAACATTTCTGACCAACTTTTCTGCCAAATGCTTTGCTTCAGTATATATTTAGAAACTTGGAATCTCCTGTGTTGCACAGACAACAAAATGGTAAGGGATTTGCGGAGACTGTGTTATAGAGAAGAAATTCACACACTATGAAAATCACTAAAAGGCCATTGCTGAGAGGGAGTTTCATATAGAAATACATTTGAGCAGATAGCAGTTTGCTACTGTATGAATTTGTAGTTCTTGCTGGAACTACAAGCTTTCAGGGTTAATTCTAGCCATCTCATGGAAGCCCTTGATCATCACCTTCAGTGGGAATAATTTATACTTCAATTTTACATGCAGGCAGGCATACTAAATTAGTATTTCTCATCAGAATCCTCTTATTAATAAAACAAGCCAAATTAAACACTAGAGAATCATTTTTGGAAATTCAATAACAATTTTACATTTTTAATAAAGGCTGAGAAATAGTATTGTACAGCATATGGTATAGAGAATTGTGGTAAATTTGACATTTGTTAATAATTGAAGTGCAGAACCTGACAAGGTGAAAATTGATATTAATTTCTTTCCTCTAATATTTGGAAGAGTTCTAAAAGGTAAATAAAATGAGATACCAAGATAAATTGAATTTTTCTTATTTTTTTGATCACTCCTCTCCATGTGAAAGCACAGATCCCTCATT
Source organism: Pachyuromys duprasi (assembly GCA_028658305.1). NCBI lineage: Eukaryota > Metazoa > Chordata > Mammalia > Rodentia > Muridae > Pachyuromys > Pachyuromys duprasi. The sequence continues at coordinate 55,647,908 of CM053754.1, forward strand.
TTTCCACACATCTTAAATAATTCAATTCTCACAGACTCTAAGTCAAATGCATTATAAAACAAACTCAGGCTGAGTTTCAATCATATAGACTGCAGGCTAAATTTTTCATGAAGGATTATATAAAACAAAATGCCTCTCGGTCCCAAAAGCCTTTGAAACCAAACAATCCCAAGAGTTCGGTGGGAAAGTGTCAGCACTGTGAATTCCCCAGTTCAGAAAACTCAAGGAATCCTGTTTTATGTACATTAACTATACCAATAATAACAGCATTCAGCTGGAGCTAAGCACTGATTGCAGAGCTCGCCTAGTTTAGGACTTGTATTTTAACTAGTTGTAGAAGCACAGAGACTTGTTCTTGGGTTGAACCTGACTGGCTTCTGGGAATGCTTTCTTCTCCATCCATTTTGAAAGCTTTATTCAATTGTATTTCTCAGCCTTCCTCCTTCTTAACACTTGCTTTTCATTACTCCATCTTCCAAATGGCATTGCTGACACTCTGCAATAACAGTCACTCTTTGAACAGCACGATACCAGCATTGATTGACAAACTACAAGTCATTTTAAAGCTTAGTTTAAATTTTGAGCTTTATCTTCATGTTGGAATTTGACTTGTTTTGTAATTATCAAATAATTAATGGTGATGCATATTAGTCTTCAATGTACTATATAAGGAATGGAGCAATGATCAGTCTTCCTTTGGAATCATAGAGAATACTATAATTTAACTGAAAGAAACTCTAATGACATTAGACAAGCTTATCTACATTAGTATTTTGCCATTAGATTGTTTTCTCTGCTAGTTGACACTGACTTTTAGGTCCCTGAAAAGTTCATATTAATTTTAAGATGTTCATTTTTCCATTAAAATGGTTATAATTTTGCAAGTAAAAACATAAAAAGGAAAGACATTTCAATTAGGGAGGCATTAAAAGAGAGGAAGAAATGGCAGGAGATATGATGAGCCACTAAATGGGTGTTGTGGGATAAATCTCCTTTCCAAACTTTCATGAACCAGATACTGCTCACATTTGAGTATAGAGAATTCATCTCAAAAGTGAGGTGAGAAGTATTTAAATTGAAGGAACGTCTAAATAAAGACATATTTAGGACTCAAGAGAAAGAGCAATAATTGTTAATTCTTCATACTATGTCCTTACCCCATTGAAAACCACTGTACTTAAGAAAATATCTACTGGTACCTTCCAGCAATTTCTTAATCAAACAATGTGCAGTCAATCTAACAATGTTTCTCCCTTATTGCCATGCATACTAGAAATGCAAAATGATCAATGTGGGTGGCATAAACAAAGTAGACAACTAAGACAAAGAATCTTAGTTTATTGTCTATTGCTATTACAAAATACTTGAAACTAGGTAATTTATAAAGTAATAGGATTTATTGAGACTCTAGGTAAAAGAAGCACAGAAGTTCAAGTGTGGATGGCTACCTGGAAGAAGAAAGAGCTTTATACTCCATTGTAGCATGCAGGAGGGCTTTACTTAGTGGGAGTACACAAGAGATGTGTATTAGCTGAGAACAAAGAAGTGGGCCAGGCGATTTCTAACTTATCTTCATAAGAACTGATCCAGTCTTAGGAGAACGACCTCTGACTCATGAGCTGCCCACTTCCTAATGTCACTGCCTTGGGAATCAAAACTCAATGTATGTAGTAAAAAAAAAAAATCCAGACAACAACACGGAAAGACACTGAGTCTGAATGAATTCATTTAATTTTTAACAATTAGAGAAGAGCACATCGGGAATAAAACTGAGGTCTCTACATTTTAATACAGAGATACTTGCTCATCCATGCTCATTACTGCTCTATTGATAATAGTCAGGAATTGGAAATAGCCTAAATGCCTATCAACAGATGAATGAAGAATGAAAATGTGGTACATCCTTGCTCAGACATCAACAAAAAGCGTCCTCTTGCAACAGATGAAAACAAATACAGAGACCCTCAGCCAGAAACTATACAGAGAGCAAGAAACCTTGGATCACTTAGCCCTGAATTAAATAGCTCCTGTGAAGGATTCCTCCCTTCACACAGTTCATGGAACCCCATGGAAAAGGAGGCAAAAAGAATGTATGAGCTAGAAAAGGGATGAAGAACACTAAGAAAACAAGGCCTTCTGAGTCAACATGACCAAAGCTTATATGAAATGACAGAGGCTAAAGCATTGTGCACAGGACTTTTAGGAGTCTGCACCAGGTCTCCTCCTTCTTTCTATCTCTCTGTCTCTCTGTCTTTCTGTCTTTCTCTCTCCATATGTGTGTGTGTATATATATATATATATTCATGAAAATGTAAATGTGTGGGTCTTGTGTCCTCTCTTGGGCTATTTTCCTTCTGTTTGTTTTTTATCTAATTCCAGTGTGTTAGTTTTTATTATATTTTATTTTATTATATTATAATATATTTTAGTATTATTATCTCTTAGAAGCCTGTTTTTTTTAAATGAGAGACAAAAAGGGGTAGAGGCAATAAGCGTGGAGGAGAGGTGGGGAAGAACTTGAAAGAGTAGGGGAAGTGAGACCATAATTGGAATATATCATATGAGGAAAAAAAACTATTTTTAATAAAAGAAAAATAAATCTAAATAAAAAGCCATTGGGAAACCTATGATTTGTAAGTCAATTAAAATGTAAATTAAAAAGTAAAAATTAGAAGAGTTGTTCTGCTTGATTGGATCATATTACTCCTAGAAGTTATAGATTATTAAACAAAAATCCCAGTACCAGAAAAAGAAAGAAAATAGAAAGTGTGGTGTGTTTGCACAATGGAATATTTCTCAGCTGTTAAAAAATAAATTATGAAATTTTCAGGTAAATGAATGTAACTTAAAAATATCTTGAGTGAGGTAACCTAGACCCAAAAATGGAAGATATTTTATATGTTCCTTTATATGTGAATATTAGCTTTTATGTTTTGATATATACTTCACAATCCATTTATAATCACAGAGGTTTGATATAGAGTAAGTAAATAGAGAGAAGAAAAGTATCTCCAAACAAAAGAAAAATATAATATATAGTTATTGAGAGATGAGAGGGGGGCTGAAATGGAAAGAATAAGTGGGGAAGGGTAGGAAATCTAGAAGGGAAAACTAGCACCAAGGGCAATTAAAGGAATTAAAGGAATCATATGAAAACTACTGCAGTAGAAAGTTATTAAAATATATACACACATGAAAGAAATATAAATGGAGTCACCAAATTATGGGGGATACAATGCCCCAACTAGACATATTTTGCCATCAAGTGAAACATCCAGTATCAGAAATTGGTTACATCTAGTTGAATCATTGGTCATAACATTGGAAAATCTAAAGGAAATGGACAATATTCATGATAGATTTCACTTACCAAAGTTAAATCAAGATTAGATAAAGTGTTTAAACAATACTGTAATTCCTAAACATCAGTCTTTACATACTGATGGTAAGGCCCTAATGCTGAAAACAATGCTTTCATATCTCATTGAACATGCTGATGCCCAACTAGAGCCTTCACCCCTACTGATGAGTTTTCACAGTACTGCAAGGTACTCTGCATGCTACCACAGAAGAAAGAAAAGCATTAATACAGTTATAGACCCTGCAATCTACAACAGTGACCTGGCTGCAAAAACAAAAACAAAAACAAAAAACAAAAACAACAACAACAACAAAACGCTTGTGCGTAAATGTTATGGGAGTAACCAACCACTCTCTGACTGGAGTTAAGCTGCTAATATAAGAACATTCCAATTTCTTTATGAAGGTACTAAATGCTATGGTCTTTCCCCAAAGCATTGCTTTCATTGTGTCCCATAAGTTTGGGTATATTGCACATTCATTTTCTTTGAATTCTTCAATGTCTTTAATTTCTTTCTTTATTTCTTTCCTAACCTAGCTGTCAATAAGGAGAGAGTTGCTCTATTTCCATGTGTTTGTGGTTTTGTTTTTCTTGTTTCTGTTGTTGAAATCTAGCTTTAATCCATAGTGTCTGATAAGATACAACAGACTATTTCAATTTTCTTGTATCTGTTAAGGATTACGTTGTGACCAAGTACATGGTCAATTTTGGTGAAGGTTCTGTGAGGTGCTGAGAAAAATGTGTATTCTTTTGGGTTTGGGTGAAATCTTATGTAGATTTATGTTAGGTCCATTTGATTCATGACTTCTGTTAGTTTCATTATTGCTCCTTTTAGTTTCTGTCTCAATGATCTGTCCATTGGCGAGAGTGAGGTTGCCTAAGTTTCCCATTATTAATGTGTGGGTTTCACACCTGATAAACACCTTCAGCAAGTGCCTAGATACAAAATTAACTCAAAAGGAAATCAGTATCCCTCTTTTATTCAAATGTTAAGGGGGCTGAGAAAGAAATTAGAGAAACAACATCTTTCACAATAGCCACAAACAATATAAAATATCTTGGTATAACTTTAATCAAGCAAGTGAAACCCTTGTATGACAAGAACTTTAATTCTGTGAAGAAAGAAACTGAAGAAGATATCAGAAGATAAGAAGATTTACCATGCTCATGGATCCATAGGATTAACATAGTAAAAATGCTCATCTAACCAAAAGCAATCTACCAATTCAATGTAATTCTAGTCAGAATACTAATACAATCCTTCACAGACCTTGAAAGTACAATTCCACTTCATATAGAAAAACTAAAAATCCAGAATAGCTAAAAACAGTCCTATACAATAAAAGAACTTCTGGAGGTATCTCCATCCCTGACTTCAAGCTGTACTACAGAGCAATAGTAATAAAAATAGCATGGAATTGCCATAGAAACAGACTGGTTTTAAATTTTAAACAGACTGGAATTAAATTAATTCAGAAATAAACCCACATGCATAGACTCTTGATTTTTGACAAAAAAGCCAAAACCATACAATGGAAATAAAACATCTTCAACAAATGGTGCTCTTCTAATTGGATGTCTGCCTGTAACAAAATGCAAACAGATCCACATTTATCACCCAGTACAAAACTCAAGTCCAAGTGGACCAAAACCTCAACACAAAACCAAACTCACTAAATCTTTCAGATGAGAAGTGAGAATCAGCCTTGAAGTCATTGGCACAGGTGACAACTTCCTGAACAGAACATCAAATACACCTTCTAGGGTTTTCATATGAAATAGAATTATTATATAAAGAAAAGGTGTTTTAATAAGTTTGGTGAAAAAATTATAACAGCAATTATCATATAAGGAAAAGAGACATATAAGGTTCAGGTAGAAAAATTATTATTCATGATGGTGAAATACACAGTTCATGAGTCCCCAAATGACCAACAGGATTTGAGTCCATTGCAAAACACACAAGGGTCTTTTATTATAAGCTTAAACTGGGTGGACATCCTTTACAAAGACAAAGGGGCAAACGACCCCCCCCCCCCCACTCTGGGAGAACAAGGTTTTTAAAGGGGAAGTGAAAGTCTTGACATTACAGGATTGAGTAAGAGGGTCCCTAAGGGAGCTGACCTCTAAAATGATTGGTCTGTTTTTAGGCGCCAGGACTGCAAATGGTCAGGCCTAGCTCTATGGGGGACACCTGACCTCTAGTAAAGCCTTGTTATGTACAGGTTAGGCTATAGCAAGGCTGGGAGAGAAAGGGGTTAGCACATCTTTGTGGACTTTCTTAGGAGCTATATGACTCCACTCACAGCCTAAGGTTTATCTGGGTGGGGGACTGCTGCTGGACCTCTGCTCTGAAAGGACTATGATCTAGTGATTCTGCCCCAGCCCCAGGAATTAACTCTAAGTTTATGAACCACTCAATGGGAGTTTAAGGAAAGTATTATTCACAATGGAAGTTAAAGGAAAAAAAGAATGATTGTAAATGAGAGAATTTTTTTTTGAAGATTCTGTCCTCAGGTAAATTATTGATTACAAAACTAGGTAATTAAAGGGCATTATGTTGTAAAACAAGGCTTTACCTACTTCCACAAGGCCACACCTTCTTCAACAAAGCCACAGCTCCCTGATGGCTAAGCATTTTAATGTTAAGAGCCTAAAGAAGCCATTCTTATTTAAACCACCACACTCAGATTGCTAGATATTTTAAAGCAATTTTAGTTCCTTTTATACCAGTTAGAGATAATAAAAGATATATGCTATATTTTTATCCAAGTTATTTAAAAAATTCAATTAGTGTCCAGTGATACTAACATCCTTAAAGCAGGGTGTGATGGTAAACTCCTGTAATCTCAGTACTCAGGGATGCAGAGGCAGGGGGATCTCTGTGAATTCAAGGCCAGCATGGTCTAGAAGTCCAGGAGAAAAACCCTGTCTCAAAAACTAAAACTAAACAAACTTTAGGTTTTCTACCTTTCTTTAGGTTTTCTACCTTAAAAGCTGATGTTTCTTGATGTGTATTTAAAGTGTCCTAAAATGCGGTTAGCTGAGATTCCAAAGAAGTAGCTTAGCACTCATATTTTACCAACAATTCCTAAATAGACAATGTGACAAAGTGAATCGATTGGCTTCCACTTCCCTTTCTAATTACAAAGTAAAGGAGAGAAAATTAGGTTAAACCCACAAACCTATAAATCTTGATTTAGAATAGATCTGACCTCTGTTTTCTATACAATATATCTCAGTCTTTACATACATATGCATAGCGAGTTTAAAGGAAATGTTCCCATCTGGGCTGACAAGACTTTCATGAAGTGCAATAGACTATGTAAGAAAAATCCCAACACCAGGCATGAAAAACCACCTTTTTAGTTGTTGGTCACAGTTGTCCAAAAATCTCTGTTCTCTGTTTATTTATGCTTATCATTGAAACACTGCTCTTTGCTTTTCTCTACTTTGCTAGATAGCACTATTCCATTTTCTTTTCAGTGTCTGAACTTACTGTGGAAACACAGCTTCACGTATTTCTCCACTTAGTTCATAAGCAATGCTATATGTGCTTTTCTGCTAAATTCGGGGGGGAAAAGTTCTCTATTCTTTTGTGCTTATCTTAGAAACACAGCTCTGTGCTTATCTCTACTCTGCCAGATAGCACTCTTCTGTTTTCATCTCAACGTGGTATGGAAACACTGCTCTGCATTTTTCTCCTCTTTTATTCGTAAACACTACTGTGTGTTCTTTTCTCTTTAGGTTTGTGTTAATTTGTTTTGTTTTCATTTGTTCTTACCTTAGAAGCACTGCTCTTAGCTTTTCTCTTCTTTGCTAAATAACACTCTTCTGTTTTCTTCTCAACTTAGTTCAGAAACACTGCTGTGTGTTCTGTGCTTAGTTCACAACATTGTTCTTTGTGTTCCTGTTCTTCTCTTGGAAAAACCTTTATGCGATTTTCTCTACATTGCTTGATATCATTGTTCAAATGTCTTCTCAAATTCAGAAACAATGCTGTGTATTAGGGATAGGGTTAGGGTTGGTACTGTGTTAGGGTTAGGTTTAAGGTTCTGGTTCGGGTTAGGGTTGTGTTAGGGTTAGGATTAAAGTTAGGTTACGGTTAGGGTTTGAGTTGTTCAGAAACCTTGCTATGTGTTCTTCATTACATAGTTCAAAACACTGTTCTATGTATTTCTGTTTTTATCTTGGCAAGAGTTTCTTACATTTTTCTCTACTTTAGTTCAGAAAAGCTACTATGTATTCTTCTGTTCACAAGCAGTTCTATACCTTTCAGTTCCTTCCTTGGAAACGTGTTTATACGATTTTCCCTATGTTGCTTGATATTAGCATTCAGTTCTCTTCTCAACTTAGAAATATTGCTGTGTGTTAATGTTAGGTTTTTGTTAATGTGAGTGTGAGGGATAGGATTAAGGTTAGGGTCCCCGACTAGTTAGTTAGCATCCTGTGGAAGGGCCCTTGACTAGTTAGTTAGTATACTGTGCTAAGGGCCCAGGACTAGTTACCATCCTATGCAGAGGGTGCTGGACAAGTTAGTTAACATCCTCTGCAAAAGGGCCCTAATTAGTTAGTTAGTATCCTGTGCACAGGGCCCTGAACTAGTTAGTTAGCATCTTGTACAAAGGGCCCTGGACTAGTTCATTGTCATCCTGTGCAGAACAGCCCTGGACTAGTTCTTAGTATCCTGTGCTAAGGGCCTAGGAATAGTTACCATCCCGTGCAGAGGGACATGGACTAGTTAGTTAGCATCCTGTGCAAATGGACCTGGACTAGTTAGTTAGCAATCTGTGTAAAAGACTTGGACTAGTTAGATAGTATCCTGTGCAAAGGGCCCTAGAATAGTGAGTTAGCATCCCGTGCTAAGGCTCTGAACTAGTTAGTTAGCATCCTGTACAAAGGCCCAGACTATTTAGTTAGTATGCTGCGCTAAGGCCCCAGAGTAGTTAGTTAGCATTCCTTGTTAAGACCCTAGACTAGTTAGTTAGCATCCTGTGCAAAGGGCCCTGGACTACTTACTTAGCATCCCGTGCTAAAACCCTGGACTAGTTAGCATCCTGAGCAAAGGCCCCAGACTAGTTATTTAGCATCCTGTACTAAGGTCCCAGTAGTAGTTAGCATCCCATGCAGAAGGCCCTGGACTGATTAGTTAGAATCTTGTGTAAATGGCCCTGTACTAGTTAGTTAGCATCCTGTGGAAATGCCATAGACTCATTAGTTAGTATCCATTGCAGAGGGGCCTAGACTACTTACTTAGCATCATGTGCTAAGGCCCTGGGCAAGTTAGTTAGCATCCTTTGCAAAGGGCCCTAGACCTGTTAGATAGCATCCTGGGCAAAGGGGCCAGGGGTTTTTAGTTAGCATCCTGTGCAAAAGGCCGTGGAGTACTTAGTTAGCATCCAGTCCTAAGGCACTTGAGTAGTTAGTTATCATGCTGTGCAGAAGAGTAAGGGACTAATTAGTTAGCAACCTATGCAAAGGTCCCTGGACTAGTTAGTTAGTATCCTGTGCTAAGGTTCCTGGACTAGTTAGCATCCCATGCAGAGGGCCCTGGACAAGTTAGTTAACATCCTGTGCAAAGGGAACTGAACTAGTTAGTTAGCATCCTATGAAAAGGACCCTGGACTGGCTAGTTAGCATCCTGTGTAAAGAGCCCTGGACTGATTAGTTAGCATCCTTTGCAAATGTCGCTGGACTAGTTAGTTAGCATCCTGTGTAAAGAGCCCTGGACTAGTTAGTTAGCATCCTGTGTAAAAGGTCATGGACTAGTTAGTTATCATCCTATGCAGAAGGGCCCTGGAATACTTAGTTAGCATCCTGTGCAAAGGGCTCTGGATTAGTTAATTAGGATCTTGTGAAAAGGGCCCTTGTCTAGTTAGTTAGTATCCTGTGCAAAGGGACAGGGACTAGTTAGTTAGCATCAGGTGCAAAGGGCCCTGGACTAGTTAGTTATGATCCTGTGCAAAGGGGCTTGGACTAGTTAGTTAGGATCCTATGCAAAGGGGCGTGGACTAGTTAGTGAGGATCCTGTGCAAAGGGGCATGGACTAGTTAGTGAGGATCCTGTGCAAAGGGGCATGGTATACTTAGTTAGCATCCTGTGCAAAGTACTCTGAAATATTTAGTTAGCATCCAGTGCAAAGACCATGGACTCGTAAGTTAGCATCCTGTGCAGGGGCCCATAGACTACTTAGTTAGCATCCCTTGCTAAGGCCCTGGAGTAGTTAGTTAGCATCTCATGCATAGGGCCCTGGACTAGTTAGCTGGATCCTGTGCATAGGACTCTGGACTAGTTAGTTAGCATCTAGTGCAAAGGGCCCTGGATTAGTTAGTTAGCATCTTGGCCTAAGGGTGTTGACTAGTTAGTTATGATGTTGTGCAGAAGTGTCCTGGACTAATTAGTTAGCATGCTCTGCAAAGGGCCCTGGACTATTTAGTTAGCATCCTGTTCAAAGGGTCCTGGAATACTTAGTTAGCATCCCTTACAAAGGCTCTGGACTAGATAGTTAGCATCCTGTGCAAAGGGCCCTGGACTGGTTAGTTGGAATCCTGTGCAAAGAACCCTCGACAATTTAATTAGTATCCTGTACAAAGGGCCCTGGACTTGATAGTTGTCATCCTGCGGAGAAGGGCCCTGACTAGTTAGTTAGTATTCTGTGCTAAGGGCCCAGGAATAGTTAGCATGCTGTGCAGAGGGCCATGGACTAGTTAGTTAGCATCCTGTGAAAATGCTCCTGGACTAGTTAGCTAGTATCCTGTGCAAAGGACCGTAGATGAGTTAGTTAGCATCCCATGCAGAAGGTCCTGGATTAATTAGTTAGCATTCTGTGGAAGGGCCCTGGACTAGTTAGCATCCTGTGCCAAGGGCCCTTGTCTACTTGTTTAGAATCCTGTGCAAAGAGGCCTGGACTAGGTAGTTAGTATCATGTGCAAAGTGTCCTAGAATAGTTAGTTAGTATCCTGTGCAAAAGGTCCTGGACTAGATAGTTAGTATCCCATGCAAAGGGCCCTGGACTAGTTAGTTGGTTAGCATCCTGTGCAAAGGAAATATTTAGTTAACATCCTGTGCAAAGGCCCTGGAATCGTTAGTTAGTATCCTGTGCAGAGGAACTTAGTTAGTTACTGAGTATCCCTAACTAAGGCCTTGGACTAGTTATGTAGCATCCTATGCAAAGGCCCCTGGACTAGATAGTTAGGATCCTGTGCAAAGAGCCCTGGACTAGTTAGTTAGCATCTGTGCTAAGGGGCCAGGATTAGTTACCTTACCATGTAGAAGGCCCTGGACTAGTTAGTTAGTGTATAATGAGCCCTGGAGTAGTTAGTAAGCATCCTGTGAAAAGAGGGTGGGATTAGTTAGTTAGCATCTAGTGCAAAAGGCCCTGGACTAGTTAGTTAGCATCCTGTGCAAAGAGTCCTGGAATTCTTAGTTAGCATCCCTTGCTAAGACCCTGGACTAGTTAGTTATAATAATATGCAAAGGGCCTTGGATTAATTAGTTACCATCCTGTGCAAAGTCCCAGGAATATTTAGTTAGCATCCAGTGCAAAGAGCCATGGACTAGTTAGTTAGCATCCTGTGGTAAGGGCACAGGACTGGTTAGCATCCCATTCAAACATCCCTGGACTAATCAGTTAGCATCCTGTGCAAACGGAACAGGACTAGTTAGTTAGCATTGTGTGCAAAGGACCCTGGACTAATTAGTTAGCATATCGTGTCCTAAAACTAACCCTAACTTTAACTCCTAATACTAACCCTAACCCTAACCTAAGGGAAACCCAAACCTTAACCCTAACCATAACCCAAACCCTAACCCTACCCCTAACCCTTTCCCTAACGTGAACCTAATCTTAACCTTAACCCCAAACCTATTCCTACCCTAACCCTAACCATAGCACAATCCTAACACTAACCCTAACTATAACAATAACCCTAAGCCTAACCATAACCATAACCCTAATGCTGACCCTGATCCTGACCCTGATCCTAACCCTAACCCTCACGCTAACCCTAACCATAACCATAACCCTAATCCTAACTGTAACCCTAACCCTAGCACAATCTTAATATGAACCCTAACCTGAACCCAAACACGAGCCCAGATCCGAACACAAATCCTAAATCTAACCCGAACCCTTGCACAACCCAAACCTAACCCTAAACCTAAACCTCGTACAACCCAAACCCTAACCCTACCCCTAACCCTGACCCTAACCCTAACCCTAGCCAAACCTAAAATAACCCTACCCCTAACACACTAACCATAACCCTAAACCAAATCCTAACCATAACTGTAATCCTAGCACAACCTTAAACCCTAAACCAGAACTGAACCCTAACCAGAAACCAAAACAGAACCCTAATCCTCAACCCTAACCCTAAACATAACCATAATCCTAAACCTAGTACTACACTAACCCTAACACTAACTATAACCCTAATCCTTACCCCTAACCCTAACCCTAACTCTAATTCTAGCACAACCCTAACCCTAACACTAAACTTACCCTAACACTAACCCTAGTACAATCCTAACACTAACACTAATCCTAACCCTAATGCTAACCAGAACCCAAGCCCGAACCAGAACCCTAACCCTAACCCCAAACCTAACCCTAACCATAACCCTAACGCTTACTCTAGAAAAACACTAACACTAACCCTAACCCTAAACCTAACCCCAAAACTAGCAAAACCCAAAGTCTAACACTAACACTAACTCATAACCCTAACTCTAACTCTAACATTAGCCCAAACCAAAACATGAACTCTAACCCTAACCCCTACCCTAACCCTAACCCTAACGCTAACCCTAGCACAACCCTAACACTAACGCTAACACTAACACTAACCCTTGTAAAACCCAAACCATAACCCAAACCCTAACCTTGACCGTACCCTAATCCTCATCCTATCCCTAACCCTAGCACAAACTTACAATTAACCCTAATCCTAACCATACCCCTAGCAAAACCCTATACCTAACTCTAACTCTAACACTAACCCTAAGTCACAATGCTCTTCTTTGCATTTGTGTTCTTACCATGAAAAAACTAATATGCGCTTTTCTCTACAAAGCAAGATTAAAAGTATTGTGATTACTTATCAACTTTGTTCATTAACACTTGTATGTATTTGTCTGTACTTAGTTCACAAAGCTCTTCTTTGGATTTGTGTCCTTACATAGAAAACAGTAATATGTGCTTTTCTCTACACAGCAACATTAACAGTTTTATGAATACTTCCTAACTTGTTCATTGGCCTCTGAAAGAATCAATATAGCAATGTATCAAAGCAGATATTAAGACTCACAATCAAGCCTTTGGCAGAGGGTGGGAAGTAATAATAAAAATAGGGGAAGTTAGTGAGACTTGGGTAGAACAAGAGCTCCACAAAGACCAAACTGAGTAGGGCACAGGGGTCTCTTACGAGACAGTTTCTCCAACCAAGGACCATGTATGGATATGGCCAAGACCCCTGCTCAGATGTGGCCCATGGTAGCTCAGTGTCCAACTGAAGACCCTATTAAGGGAAACAGGGACTGTTTCAGTCTTGAACTTGATGGCTGGCTCTTTGACTCTCCCTCATACACGCCAGGGAGTAACAGCCTGGCTAGATCCCAGGGGAGGACATTGCAGCCAGCCCTGAGGAGACAAGATGATCTGGGGTGAGATGGAAGGGAAGGAGGTCCTCCCCCATCGGTGGACTTGGAGGGGACGGGGAGGAGATGAGGGAGGGATGGGAAGGGTGGGAGGGAATGAGGGAGGGGGCTACGCCTGGGATGCAAAGTACCTAATCTGTGATTGATATCAAAATAAATAAATTACATTAATAAAAAACTTGTACTTATTTATATGTACTTAGTTCAAATCACTATTTTTTGCATTTGTGTTCTTACACAGAAAACACTAATATGCTCTTTCCTCTACAAAGCCAGATTAAAAGTTTAGTGAATATTCCAAACTTTCTTCATTAACACATTTGCTAATTTTTCTGTACTTAGTTCACAGCGCTGCTCTTTGCATTTGTGTTCTCACACAGAAAACACTAATATGCTCCTTCCTCTACAAAGAAATATTAATAGTTTTGTGAATACTTCCAAACTTTTTTCATAAATCATTTTATGTATTTTTCTATACTTTGTTCACAACGCTCTTCTTTCATTTGTGTTCCTACCATGAAATCAAATATATGCGCTCTACAAAGCAAGATTAATAGTTTGGTGAATATTCCAAACTTTTGTTCAATAACAATTGTACATATTAGTGTGTACTTAGATCCTGACACTGTTCTTTGTGTTTGTGTTCTTACCATGAAAAAAACTAATATGTGCTTCTCTCTACAACGCAGAATCAACAATTTTAGATTACTTATCCACTTTGTTCATTAACACTTGAATGTATTAGTCTGTACTTAGTTCACAATGGTGCTCTTTGAGATTTTATTCTTACCAGGAAAAAACTGATATGCACTTCTATCTACAATGCAGAATTAACAGTTTTGTGATTACTTATCAACTTTGTTCATTAACACTTCTACATATTTGTCGGTGCTTAGTTCACAATGGTCTTCTTTGCATTTTTGTTCTTACCAAGAAAACACTAATATGTGCTTTTCTCTACAATGCACAATCAACAGTTTTGTGATTATTTATCAACTTTGTTCATTAACACTTGTATGTATTTGTCTGTACTTAGTTCACAATGTTTATTTTGAGTTTGTGTTCTTACCATGAAAATACTAATACAGGCTTCTCTCTACAACGCAGAATTAACAGTTTTGTGATTACTTATCAACTTTGTTCATTAACCCTTGAACTGATTTGTCTATAATTATTTCACTACAGTATTCTTGGTGTTTATGTTCTTACCAGAAAAACATTAATATTCGCTTCTCTCTACAATGCAGATTCAACAGTTATCTGATTACTTATCAACATTGTTCATTATCACTTGTATGTATTTTTCTGTACTTAGTTCACAACGGTGTTCTTTGAGTTCGTGTTCTTATGATGAAAACACTAATACGGCTCCTCTCCACAATGCAGAATTAACAGTTTTGTGATTACTTATCAAGTTTGTTCATTAACACTTATACGTATTTGTCTGTACTTAGTTTACAACGGTGTTCATTGAATTCATGTTCTTATCATGAAAACACTAATATGGGCTTCCCTCTTCCACAAAGAATCAACAGTTTTGTGATTACTTATCAACTTTGCTCATTAACACTTGAACTTATTTATCTGTACTTAGTTCAAACTTTGTTCTTTTCAGTTGCGTTCTTACCAGGAAAACAGTAATATACGCTTCTCTCTACAATGCAGAATGAACAGTTTTGTGATTACTTATCCAATTTGTTCATTAACACTTGAACATAATTGTCCATATTTAGTTGACAATGGTGTCCTTTCGTTTGTGTTCTTACCATCAAAATACTAATATGGGCTTCTCTCTACAACGCAGAATTAACAGTTTTGTGAATTCCTATCAACTTTGTTTTTTAACACTTGTACGTATTTATCTGTACTTACTTCACAACGGTTTTTTTGAGTTTGTGTTCTTACTATGAAAATACTAACATGTGCTTCTCTCTACAATGCAGAATCAACAGTTTTGTGATTACTTATCAATTTTGTTCATTAACACTTGAACGTATTTGTCTGAACTTAGTTCAAACGGTGTTGTTTTCATTTGTGTTCTTACCAGGAAAACACTAATATGCACTTCTCTCTACAATGCAGAACGAACAGTTTTGTGATTACATATCAACTTTGTTCATTAACATTTGAAAGTAATTATCTGTATTTAGTTCACAAAGGTGTTCTTTGCATTTGTTTACTTACCATGAAAACACTTATATGTGCTTCTCTCTTCAACGCAGAATCAACAGTTTTGTGATGACTTATCAACTTTGTTCATGAACACTTGTACGTATTTGTCTGTACTTACTTCACAATGGTGATCTTTGAGTTCGTGTTCTTACCATGAAAACACTAATGTGTGCTTCTCTCTTCAGTGTAGAATCAAGAGTTTAGTGTAAATTTATCAACTTTGTTCATTAACATTTGAACGTATTTATCTGTACTTAGTTCACAATGGTGTTCTTTGCATTTGTGTTTGTACCATGGAAACACTAATATGCATTTCTCCAACACAGAATCAACAGTTTTGTGATTACTTATCGACTTTGTTCATTATCACTTGTATGTATTTTTCTGTACGTAGATCACAACAATGTTCTTTGCGTTTCTGTTCTTACCAGGAAACACTAATATGCGCTTCTCTGTACAACGCAGAATGAATAGTTTTGTGATTACTTATACAATTTGTTCATTAACACATGAACATATTTGTCTCTACTTAGTTGACAATGGTGTCCTTTCTTTTGTGTTCTTACCATGAAAGCACTAATATGGGCTTCTCTCTACAATGCAGAATTAACAGTTTTATGATTACTTATCAACTTTGTTCATTAACACTTGTAAGTATTTGTCTGTATTTAGTTCACAACGGATTTTGAGTTCATGATCTTACTATGAAAACACAAATGTGTGCTTCTCTCTACAATGCATATTCAACAGTCTGTGATTACTTATCAACTTTTTTCATTAACACATGTACATATGTATCTGTACTTAGTTCACAACGGTGTTGTTTGCATTTTTGTTCTTACCAGGAAAATATTAAAATGTGCTTCTCTCTACAACACAGAATTAACAGTTTTGTGATGACTTATCAACTTTGTTCATTAACATTTGAACGCATTTATCTGTACTTAGTTCACAATGATGTTCTTTGCATTTGTGTTCTTACCATGGAAACACGAATATGTGCTTCTTTCTTCAATGCAGAGACAACAGTTTTGTGATTACTTAACAACTTTGTTCATTATCACTTGTATGTATTTTTCTTTCCTTAGTTCACTACAATGTTCTTTGCGTTTGTGTTCTTCCAGGAAAACACTAATATGTGCTTCGCTCTACAAGGCAGAATCAACAGTTTTCTGATTACTAATCAATTTTATTCATTAACACTTATACGTATTTGTCTATTCTTAGTTTATAACGGTATTTTTGAATTCGTGTTCTTACCATGAGAACACTAATATGGGTTTCTCTCTTCAATGCAGAATTAACAGTTTTGTGATTACTTGTCAACTTTACTCATTAACACTTGTATGTATTTGTCTGTACTTAGTTCACAATGGTGTTCTTTGAGTTTGTGTTCTTACCATGAGAACACTAATATGGGCTTTTCTCTACAACAGAGAACCTAAAGTTTTGTGATTACTTATGAACTTTGTTCATTAACACTTGTACGTTTTTGTATGTACTTACATCACAACGGTGTTCTTTGCGTTTGTGTTCCTACCATGAAAACATTAAAATCCTCTTTGCTCTACAACACCTAATTAACAGTTTTGTGATTACTTATCAACTTTGTTCATTAATACTTGAACATATTTGTCTATAATTAGTTCACTACGGTCTTCTTTGCATTTTTGTTCTTACCAGGAAAACACTAAAATATGCATCTCTCTCTGCAATGCAGACTTAACAGTTATCTGATTATTTTTCAACTTTGTTCATTAACACTTGTATGTATTTTTCTGTACTTAGTTCACAACAGTGTTCTTTGAATTCATGTTCTTACCATGATATCACTAATATGCGCTTTCTCTCTACAACGCAGAATCAGCAGTTTTGTGATTACTTATTCAATTTGTTCATTAATACTTGAACTTATTTGTCTATAATTAGTTCACAACGGTGTATTTTTGCATTTTTGTTCTTACCGGGAAAATACTAATATGCACTTCTCTCTACAGAGCAAAATCAACACTTTTGTGATTACTTATCAACTTTGTTCATTAACAATTGTACATATTTGTGTGTACATATTTAACAATGGTGTTCTTTGAGTTCATGTTCTTTCCATGAAAACTCTAATGTGCACTTCTCTCTTGAACACAGAATCAACAGTTTAGTGATAACTTAACAATTTTGTTCATTAACACTTGTATGTATTTTTCTGGAATTAGTACACAACGATGTTTTTTGCATTTGTGTTCTTACCAGGAAAACACAAATATGCGCTTTGCTCTACAACGCAGAATCAACAGTTTAGAGATATCTTATCAACTGTGTTCATTAACACTTGAACTTATTAATCTGTACTTAGTTCAAATGGTGTTCTTTTCATTTCTGTTCTTACCATGAAAACACTAATATGGGCTTCTCTCTACAACACAAAATTAACAGTTTTGTGATTGCTTATCAACTTGGTTCATTAAAGCTTGTATGCATTTGTCTGTACTTAGTTCACAACGGTGTTCTTTGCATTTGTGTTCCTACCCTGAAAACAATAAAATCTGCTTCTCACTACATCACAAAATTAACAGTTTTGTGATTGCTTATCAACTTTGTCGTTAACACTTGTACGTATTTGTCTGCAGTTAGTTCACAAGGGTTTTCTTTGTGTTTGTGTTCTTACCAGGAAAACACTAATATGCACTTCTATCTACAATGCAGAATTAACAGTTCTATGATTACTTATCAACTTTGTTCATTAACACTTGTACGTATTTGTCTGTACTTAGTTCACAATGGTACACTTTGCGTTTGTGTTCTTACCAGGAAAACATTAAAATGAGCTACTGTCTACAACACAAAATTACCTGGGAAACACTAAATCTGCTTCTCTGTACAATGCAGAATTAACAGTGTTGTGATGACTTATCAACTTTGTTCATTAACACTTGCACTTATTTGTCTGTACTTAGTTCACAACGGTGTTCTTTGTGTTTTTGTGTTCCTACCCTGAGAACACTATGTGCTTCTCTCTACAATGCAAAATTAACAGTTTTGTGATTTCTTATCAAATATTTCATTAACACTTATACATATTTGTGTGTTCTTTTTTCACAACGGTGTTCTTTGTGTTTGTGTTCTTACAAGGAAAACAGTAAAAGGTGCTTCTCTCTTCAACACACAATTAACAGTTTTTTGATAATTTATCAACTTTGTTCATTAACACTTGTACGTATTTTTCTCTCCTTATTTCACAAGGGTATTTTTGTGGTTTCGTTCTTACCAGGAAAACATTAATATGTGTTTCTCGGTACAATGCAGAATTAATAGTTTTGTGATTACTTATCAACTTTGTTCATTAAACTTATAAGTATTTGTCTGTACTTTGTTCACAATGGTGTTGTTTGCGTTTGTGTTCTTACTGTGAAAACACTTATATGTGCTTCTCTCTACCACACAGAACCAACAGGTTTTGTGATTACTTATCAACTTTGTTCAATTACACTTGTACATATTTGTCTGTACTTACTTCACAACGGTGTTGTTTGTGTTTGTGTTCTTACAATGAAAACTGTAATATGCGCTTCTCTCTACCACACAGAATTAATAGTTTTGTGATTACTTATCAACGGGTGTGAGTGTGCCCCTGTGTAAGTATGACCGGGTGTGAGTGTGCATGGATGTATGTGTGCCCCGGTGTGGGTGTGTGCCAAGTTGTGTGAGTTTTACCGGGTGTGTGTTTGCATGTGTGTGAATGTGTCCATGTCTGAGTGTGTGGTTGAGTGTGTGAGTGTGCCCGGTGTGAGTGTGTGCATGGGTGTGAGTGTGTGCCCAGGTGTGAGGGTGCCTGGGTATGCATGTGACCAGGTGTGAGTGTGTGCACTACCGTGAGTGTGCCCGGGTGTGAGTGTGACCAGGTGTGAGTGTGCATTTGTGTACTTTGCCCACATGTGAGTGTATTCCCAGCTGTATGTGTGCACAAGTGTAAGCTTGCCTGTGTCTGAGTGTATTGTAGGATTTGAGTGTACCCATGTGTGAGTGTGCCCGGTGTTGATTGTGCCCACTTGTGAGTGTGTTCGTTTGTGAGTGTGACCGGGCATGAATGTGTGCACGAGTGTGCACGTTACTGGGTGTGAGTGTATGCACTCTCGTGTGTGTGCCCGTGTGTGAGTGTTCCTTGGTATGATTGTGTCCACGTGTGCGTGTGGCCGTGTGTGCGTGTGCAAGGGTGTGATTGTGTCTGGGTTAATTGTGTGTTTGGGTGTGAGTGTGAACAGGCGTGAGTGTGCAAGGGTGTAACTGTGCATGGGTGTCCTGTGCCCGGGTGTGAGTATGTTCCCAGCTTGAGTGTGCCTGGGTGTGAGTGTGCCTTGGTGTGAGTGTGCATGTGTATACTGTGTCGCGGTATGACTGTGTTCTGAGCTCTGAGTGTGCCCAGGTGTGAGTGTGCAGGTGTGTGAGTGTAACCGGGTGTGACTGTGCATGGTTATGAGTGTGTCTGCTGTGAGTGTGTGCATAGGGTTGAGGTTGTCCCCGGGTGTTAGTGTGCCCAGGTGTGCATGTGTGAGAGTGTGAGTCTGCTCAGATCTAAGTATGTGCCCAGACATGAGTGTGCAGGTGTGTGAGTGTAACCGGGTGTGAGTGTGTGCCTGGCTATGCTTGTGCCTGGGTATGAATGTGCCCGGTTGTGAGTGTCCCCAGGCGTGAGTGTGCATGTGTGTACTGTGCCCGGTGTGCGTTCCCATCTGTGACTTGCGCGGGTGTGAGTGTGCCCAGGTGTGAGTGTGTGCCCATGTGTCAGTGTGTGTCCGGGTTTGAGTGTTCCCATGTATGATTGTGCCCGTGTTTCAGTGTGCCTGGGTTTGAGTGTGCGTGGGTATGAGTATGCATATGTGTGAGTGTGATCGCGTGTGAGTATGCATGGGTGTGAGTGTTACCAGGCATGAACGTGTGCCTTAGTGTGAGTGTGCCCAGGTGTGCATGTGACCGGGTGTGAGTGTGTGCACTGGAGTGTGTGTGCCCGTGTGTGAATGTTTCTTGGTATGATTGTGCTGATGTGTTTGTGTGGCCAGATATGAGTGTGCAAGGGTGTGATTATGTCAGGGTGCGAGTGTGTGGCCGGGTGTGAGTGTGACCAGGTGTGAGTGTAACTGGGTGTGAGTGTGTGCCTGGCTGTGAGTGTGTCAGGTGTGAATGTACCAGGGTGTGAGTGTTCCTGGGGATGAGTGTGTCCCCGTGTATGACTACCCGGGTATGAGTGTGTGCCTGGGTGTGTGTCCCCAGGTGTGAGTGTGCATGTGTGTACAGTGCCTGTTTGTGAGTGAGAGAGAGTGTGAGTGTGCCAGAGTCTGAGTGTGTGGTCAGGTTTGAGTGTCCCCAGGTCTGAGTGTGTGCCCAGTTGTGTGAGTGTGCCCGTGTTTGAGTGTGCCTGGTTGTGAGTATCCCTGTGTGTGAGTGTGCATGTGTGTACTATGCTGGGTGTGAGTGTGT
The DNA here is from genome assembly GCA_028658305.1 of Pachyuromys duprasi. Classification (NCBI taxonomy): domain Eukaryota; kingdom Metazoa; phylum Chordata; class Mammalia; order Rodentia; family Muridae; genus Pachyuromys; species Pachyuromys duprasi. The sequence goes on from CM053754.1 coordinate 55,668,567, forward strand.
TCACAGTTGTGAGTATGCCTGGGTGTGAGTGTGCCCTGGTTTGAGTGTTTTCTTGTGTGAGTGTGACCTGGTGTGGGTGTACATGACTGTGAGTGTGCCCTTGTGTGAGTGTGTCTGGCTCTGAGTATGCCCGGGTGTGAGTGTACTTGGGTGTGAGCATGTGCCTGGGTGTGACTTTGTGCGCTGGTGTGAGTGTGCCCAGGTATATGCGTGTCCCCAGGTGTATGAGTGTGCCTGAGTGTGAGTGTGCATGTGTCTGAGTGTGCCCGCTTGTGAGTATGCTCCATTGTGAGTGTGCCGGGTGTAATTGTGCCCGTGTGTGAGTGTGACTGGTTGTGAGTGTGCATGTGTGTGAGTGTGTCCGTGTGTGAGTGTGTGGCCAGGTGTGTGAGTGTGTGGGTTGGGAGTGTGAGTCTGGCTGTGAATACGTTCAGGTGTGAATGTGCCTGCGTGTGAGTGTCCCTGGGTGTGAGTGTGCATGTGTGTACTGTGCCCGGGTGTGAGTGTGTTCCCAGCTGTGAGTGTGCCCTGGTGTGATTGTGCTCTTGTGTGAGTGTGACCCGGTGTGGTTGTGCATGGCTGTGAGTGTGCCTGTGTGTGAGTGTGATGGGTGTGACTGTGGATGGGTGTGACTGTGCATGGGTGTGAGTGTGCCCGGGTGTGAGTGTGCATTCATGTGAGTGTGTCTGGGTATGAGTGTGTGCCCCATTGTGTGAGTTTGCCTAGGTGTGAGTGTGACCATGTGTGAGTGCATGTGTCTGAGTGTGCCCGGTTGTGAGTGTGCTTCACTATGAGTGTTCCCAGGTTTGAGGGTGCCGTGTGTGAGTGTGACCAGTTGAGTATGTCTGTGTATGTGTCTGTGTGTGAGTGTGTGGCCTGGTGTGTGAGTGTGGAGGGTGTGAGTGTGTGCATGGGTATGAGTATGTTCTGGGTTTGAGTGTGCCCAGGTGTGAGTATGCATGTGTGTGAGTGTGCCCCAGTGGGAGTGTGTGCCAGGAGTGAGTGAACCACAGTTCGAGTTTGCCTGGGTATGAGTTTGTGCCTGGGAGAGAGTGTGCCCATATTCGAGTGTGCCTGGGTGTGTTTGTGCCCAGAAATCAGTATACCCGGGTCAGAGTGTGCCTGGGTGTAAGTTAGACCAAGTTGAGTGAGACCCGGTGTGAGTGTGCCTGGGAGTGAATGTGCCTGGGAGTGAGTGTGCCCTTGTGTGAGTGTGTCCTTCGATGTGTGAGTATGCCCTGGTTTGAGTGTGCCTAGGTGCGATTGTGACCCTGTGCGACTGTGCCCAGATCTGATTGGGACCAGGTGTGATTGTGTGCCAGGGAGTGATTGTGCCCGGGTGTGATGTGCCCTGGTGTGAGTGTGGGCCCTGGTATATGAATGTGCCCGGGTGTGACTGTTCCCGGGCGGGAGTGTGCATGTATATATTGTGCTAGGAGTGTGAGTGTGTTCCCAGAAATTAGTGTGCCTGGGTGTGAGGGTGACCACGTGTGAGTGTGCCTGGGCATGAGTGTGCCCTTGTGTTATTGTGTCTGGCTGTGAGTGTGCCTAGGTGTGATTGTGTTCAGGTGTGAGTTTGTGCCTGGGTGTGAGTGTGCCCCTTGTGTGAGTGACAGGTGTGAGTGTGCATGGGTGTGAGTGTGCCCAGATATGAGTGTGTACCCAGGTGTGAGTGTCTCCAGGTGCAAGTGTGCATGTGTGTATTGTGTCTGGGTGTGCGTGTGTTCCCAGCTGAGAGTGTGTGCAGGTGTGAGTGTGCCCGAATGTGAGTGTGTGGCTGGATTTGAGTGTGCCCCAGTGTGTAAGTATGCACGGGTGTGAGTGTGGATGGATGTGAGTTTTTCCAGGTATGAGTGTATGCCCCAGTGTGTGAGTGTGCCTGGGTGTGAGTGTGACCATGTGTGAGTGTGCTTAGCTGGGAGTGTACCTGGCTGTGAGTGTGCCCATGTGCGAGTGTGATCAGGGTGAGTGTGCATGTGTGTGAGTGTGTCCGTGTGTGAGTGTGTGGCCGGTTGTGTGAGTTTGCTCAGGTGTGAGTGTGTGCCTGGATATGAGTTTGTGCCTGGGTTTGAGTGTGCCCCTTGTTTGAGTGTGACAGGTGTGAGTGTGCATGGGTTTGATTGTGCCTGGGTATGAGTGTGTGCCCAGGTGTGAGTGTCCCTAGGCATGAGTGTGCATGTGTGTACTGTGTCTGGGTGTGAGTGTGTTCCCAGCTGTGAGTATGCACGGGTGTGAGTGTGTGGCTGGATTTGAGTGTGCCTGGGTGTGAGTGTGCCTGGGTGTGAGTGTTCATGGATGTGTGTCCGGGTATGAGTGTGTGCCCCAGTGTGTGAGCATGCCTGGGTGTGAGTGTGACTATGAGTGAGTGTGCATGTGTCTGACTGTGCCCGGGTGTGAGTGTGTGCCCATGTGTGAGTGTGCCTGTGTGTGAGTATGTCTGTGTGTGAGTGTGTGGCCTGGTGTGTGAGTGTGCGGGGTGTGAGTGTGTGCATTGGTGTGAGTATGTTCCTGGTGTGTGAGTGTGCCCCAGTGGGAGTGTGTGCCAGAAGCAAGTGTACCACGGTGCAAGTTTGCCTGGGTGCGAGTTTGTGCCCCGGTGAGAGTGTGCCCATGTCTGAATGTGCCCGCGTATTATTGTGCCCAGAAATGAGTATACCCAGGTCAGAGTGTGCCTGGGTATGAGTTAGACCGAGTTGAGTGTGACCCAGTGTGAGGGTGCCTGGGAGTGAGTATGCCCTGGTGTGAGAGTGTGGTCCGATATGTGAGTGTGCCCGGGTTTTAGTGTGCCCAGGTTTGAGTGTGACCGGATGTGAATGTGCCCAGATGTGAATGTGCCCAGGTGTAAGTGTCCATGTGTGTACTGTGCCCGGGTTTGATGTGCTCCCAACTGTGAGGGTGTACGGGTGTGAGTGTGTTGCCAGATTTGAGTGTGCCCGGGTATGAGTGTGCCCTGGTGTGTGTGTGTGCCCTTGTGAAAGGGTGACCCAGTGTGAGTGTGCATGGTTGTGAGTGGGCCCTTGTGTGAGTGTGTCTGGCTGTGAGTGTGCCCAGATGTGAGTGTGCTCAGGTGTGAGTGTATGCCCAGGTGTAAGTTTGTGCCTGGGTGTGAGTGTGCCAGAGTGTGAGTGTGATAAGTGTGAGTGTGCATAGGTGTGAGTGTGCCCAGGTATGAGTGTGTGCCCAAGGGTGTGAGTGTGACCGGGTGTAAGTGTGCACATGTGTGACTGTAACCACTTGTGAGTGAGCATGTGTGTGAGTGTGTCCGGATGTGTGTGCCTGGTATGTGAGTGTGCCCGGGTGTTAGTGTGACCATGCATGTGTGTCAGTGTTCCCATGTGTGAGTGTGACTGGGTGTGAGTGTGCATGGATGTGAGTGTGCCCGGGTGAGTGTGTGCCTGGGTATGAGGGTATGCCTAGGTATGTCAGTGTGACCTGGTGTGAGTGAGCATGGGTGTGAGTGTGTCCGGTGTGACTGTGTGCCTGGGTGTGAGTGTGCCCACATCTGAATGTGTCTGGGTATGATTGTGTGACCAGGAGTGAGTGTGTGCCATGCTGTGTGAGTGTGCTCAGGTTTGAGTGTACCTGTGTGTGAGTGTAACGGGCTGTGGATGTGCCCGAGTGTGAGTGTCCCCGGGTGTGAGTGTGCATGTTTGTACTGTGCCCGGGTGTGAGTGTGTTCCCAGCTGTAAGTGTGCCCGGGTGTGAGTGTGACCTGGTGTGAGTGTAGCCGAGTTTGAGTGTGAGTTTGAGTGCTTGTGCCCGGGTGTCATTGTGCCCGGGTGTGAGTGTCCCCAGGTGTGAGTGTGCATGTGTGTACTGTGCCAGGGTCTGAGCGTGTTCCCAGCTGTGAGGGTGCGTTGGTGTGAGAGTGCCCAGGTGTGAGTGTGTGGCCATATTTGACTGTGCCCAGGTGTGAGTGTGCCTGTGTGTGACTGTGCTCTAGTTTGAGTGTGACCCGGTGTGAGTGTGCATGGGTATGAGTGTGCCCTTGTGTGTGTGTGTCTGGCTGTGAGTGTGCCCGGGTGTGAGTTTGCTCATCCATGATTGTGTGCCCGGGTGTGAGTTTGTGCCCAGGTGTGAGTGTGCCTGTGTGTGAGTGTGACTGGGTGTGAGTGTGCATTTGTGCGAGTGTGTCCATGTGTGAGTTTGTGTCCAGGTGTGAGTGTGCCCGGGTGTGCATGTGACCAGGTGTGAGTGTGTGCACTGCCGTGAATGTTTCTAAGTGTGAGTGTGTGTGAGTGTAACAGGGTGTGACTTTGTGCCTGGCTGAGAGTGTGCCCGGGTATGAATGTGCCCAGGACTGAGTGTGCCTGGTTTGAGTGTGCACGTGTGTGAATCTGACCGGGTATGAGCGTGCATGGGTGTGAGTGTGTAAGGGTGTGAGTGTGCAAGGGTGTACTTTTCCCAGATGTGAGTGTGTACCCGGGTGTGAGTGTGCCCGGGTGTGAGTGTGTGGCCCAGTGTGTGAATGTGCCCAGGTATGAGTGTGCCCGGGTGTGAATGTGTTGTGGAGTTTGAGTGTGCATGGATGTGAGTGTGTGCCTGTGTGTGAGTGTGAACTGTGTGAATGTGCCTGAGCATGAGTGTGTGCCCAGCTATGAGTGTGAATGTGCCCAGATGTGAGTGTCCCGAGTTTGTGTGCATGCATGTACTGTGTCCGTGTGTGAGTGTGCATGGGTGTGAGTGTATGCCCTGGTGTGTGAGTGTGTCTGGGTATGAGTGTGTGCCCAGTTGTGTGAGTGTTACCATGTGGGAGTGACCATGTGTGTGAGTGAGTCTGTGTGTGTGTGGCCGGGTATGAATGTGTGCCTGGGTGTGAGTGTATTCCCAGGTTTGAGTGTGCCTGTGGGTGACTGTGACTGGGAGTGAGTGTGTTCATGAGTGTGAGTGTGCCCCAGGTGTGCATGTGACCGTGTGTGAGTGTGTGCGTGGCCTTGAGTGTGCCTGGGTGTGAGTTTTGCCCAGATATGAGTGTTCCCATGTGTGTGTAACCTGGTGTGAGTGTGCATGGGTGTGAGTGTGCCCCAGTAGGACTGTGTTCCAGGAGTGAGTGTACCCCAGTTCGAGAGTGCCTCTGTGCAAAGTGTGTGCCCAGGTGAGTTTGTGCCCGGATCTGAGTGTGTCCACATGTGACTGTGTGCCCTGGAGTGAGTGTGTCCAGGTATGAGTGTGTCCAAGAATGAGTGTACCTGGGTCCAAGTGTGCCTGGGTGTGAGGTTGACCAAGTTAAGTGTGATCCAGTGTGAGTCCTGCCGGGTGTGTGTGTGCATGTGTGTACTGTGCCCAGATGTGAGTGTGTGCCCAGATGTGAGTTGCTCGGGTGCGAGTGTGTCGTGGACCCAGTTTTCCCAGGTTTGATTGTGTACCCAGGAGTGAGTGTGCCTGGGTTTGAGTGTGTGCCATGGCATGTGAGTGTGCCCGGGTTTGCATGTGCCCGGCTGTGAGTGTGACCGGGTGTGAGTGTGCGTGGGTGTGAGTTTGATTGGGAGTGGAGTGTGCCCTCGTGTGAGTATATCTGGCTGTGAGTGTGCTGAGGTGTGTGTGTGTGCTCAGGTGTGATCATGTGCCCGGATTTGTGTGTGACCAGGTGTGAGTGTGTGCCAGGGTGTGAGTGTGTCCAGTGTGAGTGTGCCCGGGTGTGTTTGTGCCTGTGTGTGAGTGTGCCTCTGTGTTAGTGTGACCAGATGTGAGTGTGCCTGGATGTTTGAGTGTGACCGGGTATGAGTGTGCATGTCTGAGGATGTGCCTGTGTATGAGTGTGACCGGGTGTGTGTTTGTTACCAGGGTGAGGTGAATGTGCCCGGGAGTGCATGTGCCCAGGTGTGTATGTGCCTGGGTGTGAGTGTGTGCCCGGGGTGAGGTGAGTTTGCCAGGGAGTGAGTGTGCCTGGGTGTGTATATGCCTGGGTGTGATTGTGCCTCTATATGAGTGAGCCCCTGTGTGAGTGTGACCGGGTATGAGTGTGCATGGGTGTGAGTGTGTCCAGAGATGAGTTGTTTTTGGCCCTGTGTGAGTGTGCCTGTGTTTGATTGTGCCTCTGTGTGAGTGTGCCCACGTGTGAGTGTGACAGTGTGTGAGTGTTTGCCCGGTGTGAGTATTTGCCCAGTTATGAGTGTGTCCATGTGTGAATGTGACACTGGTGTGAGTGTGCATGGGTGTGGGTGTGCCCGGGTGTGAGTGTGTGCCCAAGTGTGAGCGTGACAGGGTGTGAGTGTGTGCCCGGGTGTGATTGTGACCAGATGTGATTCTGTGTCGGGGTGCGAGTTTGCCTGGGTGCTAGTGTGCCCGGTATGAGTATGTACTAGGTTATGAGTGTGCCCATGTGTGAATGTGACAGGGTATGAGTATGCATGGCTGTGAGTGTGTGCCCAGGTGTGCGTGTGCCTGTGTGTGAGTGTGACCTGGTGTGTGTGCAGTGGTGTGAGTGTGCCTGAATATGAGTGCACATTGTTGTGAGTATGCCCTGTGTGAGTGTGTGTCCAGGTGTGAGTGTGCCTGGTTTGTGCCCAGGTTTGAGTGTGCCGGATGTGAGTGTGTGCCTGGGTGTGTGAGTGTGAATGGGTGTGAGTGTGTGTATGGGTATGAGTGTGCCAGAGGTGAGTTTGCCGTTTGTCAGTGTGACATCTTGCAAGTGTGCATGTGTGTGAGTGTGCCCAAGTGTGAGTGTGCCTGTGAGATATTATGCCCGTGTGTGAGTGTTCCCGTGAGTGAGTTTGACCAGGTGAGTGTTCATGAGTGAGTGTTCATGAGTATGAGTATGCCTGAGTGTCAGTGTGTGCCGGGCGCGAGTGTGCCCAGTGTGAGTGTGTGTCTAGGTGTGAGTGTGTGCCCCGGTCTGAGTGTGCCCGGGTGTGTGTGTTCATGGGTGTGAGTGTGTGCCTGGACCAAATGTACCCTGGTGTGAATCAGCGTGGGTGCGAGTGTGTGCCTGGGTGAGAGTGTGCCCCGGTCCTACTGTGTCCAGGTGTGATTGTGTGCCCGGGAATGAGTGTGCCCAGGTGTGAGTATGTCAGGTTGTGAGTGTGCATGGGTGTGAGTGTGCCCCGGTGAGTGTGTGTTCTGGTGTGAGTGTGCCCGGTTGTGAGTGTGCTCGGGTGTATGCTCGTGATGGAGTGTGAGTGTGCTCGGGTGTGAATGTGCTCCTGTGTGAGTGTGACCTGGTGTGAGTGTGCCTGGGTGTGAGTGTGCCCAGGAGTGAGTGTGAGTGCTTGTGTAAGTGTGCCCGGGTGTTAGTGTGTGACCGAGTGTGTGTGTGTTCCAGGGTGTGAGTGTGACCGTGTGGGAGAATGTGCCCTGGTGTTATTGTGCCCTGGTGTGAGTGTGACCATGTGCCCCAGAGTGAGTGTGCCCGGATTTGAGTGTGATCGGTTGTGAGTGGGCCCTTGTGTGAGTGTGACCAGGGGTGAGTGTGCATGGGTGTACTCTGCCCGGGTGTGAGTGTGTGGCCGGCAGTGTGTGTGCTTGAGTGTAAGTGTGCCCAGCTGTGATTGTACCCATGTGTGAGTGTGCCCATGTGTGAGTGTGACCAGGTGTGAGTGTACATTAGTGTGAGTGTGTGGCTGTGTATGAGTGTGTCCAGATGTGAGGGTGCCTGGCTGTGAGTATGCCTGGGTGTGTGGGTGTGGCCAGGTATGAGTGTGCAGGTGTGTGGGTGTTCCTGGGTATGAGTGTGTGCCCAGGTGCATGTGTGCCTGGGTGTGAGTGTGACCAGGTGTGAGTGTTCTTGTGTGTGTGTCTGGCTGTGTGTGTGCCTTTGTGTGATTGTGCTCTGGTGTGAGTTTGTTCCTGTGTGTGATTGTGCTCAGGCGTGAGTGTGTGCCCGCTGTGAGTTTGCCCATGTGTGAATGTGACCTGGTGTGAGTGTGCATGGGTGTGAGTGTGCCCGTTGTGAGTGTGCCCAGGTGTGAGTTTGCCCATGTGTGAATGTGTGTCAGGGTACAAGTGTGCCCAGTTGTGAGTTTGTGCCCAGGTTTGAGTGTGACAGATGTGATTGTGTGCCCAGGGGTGAGTGTCTCCAGGTATGAATGTGCCTGGAAATGTGTGTGTCCGTGTGTGAGTATGTATCCGGCTGTCCTTGTGCTGGGTGTGAGTGTGTGCCTGGGTGTGTGAGTGTGAATGGGTGTGAGTGTGTTCGCCAGTATGAGTGTGCCCACGTGTGAGAGTTTGCCTGTTTGTCAGTGTGACATCATTTGAGTGTATATATGTATGAGTGTGCCCGAGAGAGTGTGTGGGCCCGGGGCAAGTGTACCCATGTGCAAATGTGCACAGGTGTGTGTGTGTTCCCTGTTGTGAGTCTGCCTGGGTCTAAGTGTGTCCGGGTGTGAGTTTGTGCCCGGGTGTGAGTGTGACCTGGTGTGAGTGTGTGCACTGCAATGATTATGCCCAAGTGTGAGTGTGCCTGTGAGAGATTTTGCCCATGTGTGAGTGTTTCCCTGAGTGAGTGTGACCAGGTGTGAGTGTGAGTGTTCATGGGTTTGAGTATTCCTGAGTGTCAATGTGTGCCGGGCACGAGTGTGCCTGGGTGTGAGTGTGTGCCTAGGTGTGAGTGTGTGCCTGGCTGTGAGTGTGCCCAGGTGTGAGTGTGTGCCTAGGTGTGAGTGTGTGCGCAGGTTTGCTTGTGCGATGATGTAAGTGTGACAGGCTGTGAGTGTGTCTGGGTGTGAGAGTGTGCCCCGGTCTGAGTGTGCCCAGGTGTGAGTGTGTGCCCCGGTCTGAGTGTGCCTGTGTGTGTGTGTGTGTGTGTGTGCACGGGTGTGAGTGTGACTGGTGTGAGTATGCCCGGGTGTGAGTGTGTGCCCAGCTGTGAGTGTGCCCGAGTGTGAATGTGCCCAGATGTGAGTGTGCCCGGGTGTGAGTGTGCTTGGGTGTTCTGTGCCCAGGTGTGAGTGTATGCCTGGCTGTGAGTGTGCCAGGGTGTGAGTGTTTTGGGGTGAGGTGAGCATGCCCAGGAATGAGTATGCCCTGGTGTGTATGTGCCCGGGTGTGAGTGTGTGCCAGGTTGTGAGTGTGCCAGTGTGTGCTTGTTCCTGGGTGTGATTGTGCCTCTGAGTGAGTGAGCCCCTGTGTGAGAGTGAGTGGGTGTGAGTGTGCATGCGTGTGAGTGTGTCCATAGATGAGTTTGTGGCCTTCTGTGATTGTGCCAGGGTGTGAGTGTGACAGAGTGTAAGTGTGTGCCTGGTGTGAGTATGTGTCCAGTTATGAGTATGCCAGTGTGTGAATGTGACAGGGTGTGATAGTGCATGGGTGTAGGTGTCCCCAGTGTGAGTGTGTGCCCATCTATGTGTTTGCCCTGGTGTGAATGTGGCCGAGTGTGAGTGTGCCCAGGTGTGAGTCTGCATGGTTGTATTGTGCCCGGGTGTGAGTGTATGCCAGGCTGTGAGTGTGCCAGGGTGTGAATGTGCCCGGGTGTGAGTGTTTCCAGAAGTGTGTATGGCCACGTGTGAGTATGCCAGGATTTGAGTGTGCTCTGATGTGAGTGTGTGCCCAACTGGGAGTGTTCCCTGGTCTTAGTGTGTCCAGGTGTGAGTGTGTGCCTAGTGTGAGTGTGACTGGGCATGAGTGTGTGCCCTGGTGTGAGTGTGCCTGGTGTGAGTGTACCCAGTGTGAGTGTGCCCGGGTGTGAGTGTTACCAGGTGTAACCGTGTGCCTGGGTGTGAGTGTGCCCAGCTGTAAGTTTGCCCAGGTGTGAGTTTGTGCCAGTGTGTGAGTTTGCCCGTGTGTGAGTGTGACTGGGTGAGTGTTCATAGGTGTGAGTGTCACCCGGTGTGAGTGTTTGCCTGTGTGAGTGTGTGCGCGATGTGTGTATGTGCCTTGTTATGGGTGTGCCCGTGTGTGATGTGACAGGGTGTGAGTGTGCATGGGTGTGTGTGTGTGCTTGGGTGTGAGTGTGTGCCCGAGTGTGAGTGTGCCCTGTTGTGAGTGTGTGGCTGCATTTGAGTGTGCCCAGATGTGAGTGTGCCTGGGTGAGAGTGTGTGCCCGTCTTTAAGTGTGACTGGGTATGAATGTGCATGGATGTGAGGGTTCCCAGGTGTGACTCTCTGCTGGGTGCAAGTGTGCCCTGTTGTGTTACTGGGTGTAAGTTTGCATGTGTACCTAGGTGTGACTGTGTGCTGGGTGCATGTGTGCCCAGATGTGAGTGTGCCCCCATATGAGTGTGTGTGCGTGTGTGTGTGTGTGTGTGTGTGTGCCTGGCTGTGTGTGATTGGTGTGAGTGTGTGCATGGCCGTGAGTGTGCCTTGGTGTGAGTGTCCCTTGGTGTGATTTTGCTCGTGTGTGTGTGTGACTGGTTGTGAGCGTGCATGGATGTGAGGGTGCCCAGCTGGGACTCTCTGCCAGGTGCGAGTGTGCCCGGTTGTGAGAGTGACATGGTGAGACTGTTTCCTCGGGTGTGAGTGTGCCTGATTGGTAGTGTGACAGAGTGTGAATGTGTGCACCGCTGTGAGTGTGCCAGTGTGTGAGGGTGACCGTGTGTGAATGTGCAAGGGTGTGACTGCCCGGGTGTAAGTATTTGGTGGGCTTGACAGTGGCCTGGTGTGAATTGTGCTCTGCTGTGAGTGTGCCCGGTTGTGAGTGTGCCTGGTTGTGAGTGTGACAGTGCCCGTGTGTGTGACCTGGACCCACACTCACACCCGGGCACTCTCACAACAGGGCACAGTCACATATGGGAACACTCACACCCAGCCCCACACTCACACCTGGGCACAATTACACAAATGCACACTCACACCAAGTCACACTCACTCACGTGGGCAAAAACTCACACCGGGGCACACTCACACCTGGGCACCGTGAAGAAAGACACACATAACCGGGCACACTCACACCCAGCCACACACTCATACTCAGTAACACCACAATCGGGCATGCTCACAATGATTAACACTCACACACAGGGACACTCAAACATGGGCACACTCACACACCCAGGCACACTCACACAACCAGGCTCACACTCACACTTGGGCACAATCACACAGGCCACACGCACAGCCGGGCACACTCACACCCCACCACACACTCACATCTAGGCTCAATGATATCCATGAACACCCACACCAGGTCACAGTAACACACAGGCACCCTCACAACCGGGCACACTCACACATGGGCACACTAACTCCCGGGCACACATTCACTCCCGGTCATACTCACACCCGGGCACACACTCAAGTTCAGACACACACACATACACCGGCATACACTCACACGAGGGTAAACTCATACCCAGGCACACTCGCACCTGGTCACACTCACTAATGAGCGCACACATACACACGGGCACTCATACACACAGGCACACACTCACACCCGGGCTCACTCACTCCCATGCACACGACACCAGGTCACACTCATACATGGGCACACACTTACATCTGGGCACACTTACACAGAGCACACTCAGAGCCATGTACACTCACAACAGCCACATTCACCTGGCCACACACTCACACCCAGCCTCACTCACACCCGGGCATACACTCGCACCCTGGCAGACTCACACACACACTTGTGCACTCACACCTGGTCACACTCACACCCGAGCACACACACCCGGGCACACTCATGTACCTGGGTACACACTCAAACCTGGGCACACTCACACCCATGCACACTCAAATCTGGGCACACTCACAACTGAGCACCCTACCTACCGGACACACACTCACTCTGGTGCACACTCACACCTGGGCACACTCACACCTGGGCACACTCACAGCTGGGGACACTCATATCTGGGAACACTATTACTGAACCACACACTCACACAAGGGCACCATCACACACTGGGACACACTCACACACGGGGACACTCACACCAAGCACACTCACACACCAGAGCCCACTGACGGCCATGCACAAAACACAAATGGGCACACTCACACCCGGGGACACTCACACCCGGGCTAACACTTGCACCCGGGCACACACTCACACCTGGGCACACTCACACCTGAACACACACTCACACCAGGGCACACACTAATATCCGGAAACTCTCACACACCCAGGTACACACTCACACCTGGTCACACTCACACCTGAGCAAACTCAAGCCTGGCACACACAAAACCAGGCATACTCACACACAGCCACACACTCACACCTTGTCACATTCGCACCCGGGGAAAATTACACAGGGCCCACTGGGAGCCTGGCACACTCACACCTTGTCACACACTCACACCTGGGATCACTCACACACAGCCACACATTCACACTATATTACACTCACACCCAGACACACTCACACACATGCACACTCATACCAAGTCACACTCAACCGGGCACACACTCACACCTGGGCACACACTCACATGTGGACACACTCAAAACTGGGCAGACACTCATACCCAGGCAAACTCACACCTGGGCACACTAAAGCTGGACACACTCACAAATGGGCACACTCACACCCAGCCACAAACACACACAGGCACACTCACACCAGAGCGCACAATTACAACTGGTCACATTCAGAGCCAGGCACACTCACATCCGGGCACACTCGTACCCAACCACACACTCACACATAGGCACACTCAAACACATACACACTGAAACCCAGTAACTGTCACACACCCGGCACACACCCTCACATGAGCACACTCACACCCAGCTACACTCACACCCTGCCACACACTCACCCTGGGCTCACTCACACTCATGCACACCCAAACCACTCACACAAGTGCACAATCACACCTGGGCACACTCAGGCCAGGGCACACACTCACACCCAGTCACACACCAGAGCACACACAGTGGGACACACACTCACAACCTTGCACACTCACACTCATACACATGCAAACTCATTCCAAGTCAAACTCACACCCAGGCACACACTCACATGTGGACACACTCAAAACTGGGCAGACATTCACATCCGGGCACACACACACAGGCTCACACTCACACCTGGAGACACACTCACAACTGGGCACACACTGACATCTGGACACACTCAAACCTGGGCACACACTCACAGCCGGGCACAACACAGCCGAGCACATTCAAACTGGCCACACTCAGAAACAGGCACAGTCATACCCAGCCACACACTCACACCCAGTCACACTCACAACCCGACACATTCACACACATGCACACTCATACCAAGTCACACTCACACCCGGGCACACACACCTGGGCACATAATCACACCCAGCAAACACTCACACCCAGCAAACACTCACACCTGGCCACACTCTCACATGAGCACACACAAGCCAGTCACACTAACCAATGGGCACACATGCACCCGGGGACGCATACCTGGGCACACATTCACACAATGCACACTCATACCAGGTCACACTCACACCCAGGCACACACTCACACATGGGCACACTCACATTCTGGCACACCCACACCCAGACACACAATAACACATGGGCACACAGTCACAGCTGGGCACACTCACACCTGGGCAACTCACTCATGGGTACACTCAAACACAGGCCCATTCACAAACCCGGGCACACACTCACACCTTGGCACAGTCACACCTGGCACAGTCACACCCAGGCACACATTCACCCCTGGTTACACTCACACCCATGCACACACTCATCCCCAGGCACACACCAACATCCGGACACACTCGCACTAGGGCACACACTCCCAGGCACATACTCACACCTGGCACACTTACACCTGGGTACACTAACACCCAGACACACAATGACAGTAGGGCACACTCACACCCTTGCACACTCACACACATGCACACTCACATCCTCTCACACTCACACAAGGGCACACTCACACTCAGGCACACTCACACTCGGGCACACTCACACCTGGGCACACACACCCAGTCACATAACACCTCTGCACACACTCAAACCCAGGAACACTCACATCACCCACACACAAACTCACACCCGGGCACACATACCCGGGCACACACTCACTCCCGGACACACTCACACCCATGCACATTCACAGCCGGTAACACACACAGGCACACTCACACACCTGGGCACACATTCACACCCAGAAACATTTAAACAGCCAGGCACACACTCACACACCAGCACACTCACACCCGGCACACTCACATCCTGTCACACACAGAACCAGGCAAAATCACATGCTGGCACACACACCATGTCACACTCACACACTTGGGAAAAAACTCAAACCTGGACACACTCACACCTGGGCACAGTCAAGCAGGGCACACTCACAATCGAGTACACTCACACCTGTCCACACACTCACAGCAGGGCACACTCACAACCCGGCATACTCGCACTAGGGCACACACTCACACCAGGGCAAATTCACACCCATGCACAGTCACATCCAATCACATGCACACCAGTCACACTCACAGGTGGGCTAACGCTCACTCCTGGGCACACTCACACCCAGACACACACAGCCAGGCAACTCATACACGTGTGCAAACACTCACATACAGACACACTCACACAATGCACACTCATACCTGGTCACACTCACACCCAGGCACACACCCACACACGGGCACACTCACACCCCAGCACACACACGAGGGCACACACTAACATTCTGGCCCATTCATACACGGACACACAATCACACATGGGCACACAGTCACAGCCAGGCACACTCACACCCAGGCACACACTTACAGCTGAGCACACTCACATACCCATGAAGACACTCACACCTGGGCACACTTACACTGCGCATACTCACAGCCAGGCACACTCATACCTGGCACACATGCACACCAGGGCACACACACACATGTGCACACTCACACATTCATGCACACACTCACACCAGGGCTCACTCAAACACCTGGGCAAACACTCACACCCCGGCACACTCACACAGGGCACACTCGCAGCCAGTCACACACACCAGCAGGCAAACACTCACATCTGGGCACAATCACACAGGGACACACACAAGCTGCTCAAATTCACAAATGGGCACACATATACTCGGGCACACACACCTGGGCACACACTCACAACAGGGATCATTCACACAATGCACACTCAAACCAGGTCACACACACACCCAGGCACACACCCAGGCATACTCACACCCAGGCACACATATGCAGGCACACACACATACCCCAGCACACTCTCAGCCAATCATACACACAACCGGGCACACACTCACACCCGGGCATATTCACACCGATGCATACTCACACCCAGTCACACTCACCCCCTGCAAACACTTACACCTAGGCACACTCACACAGGGGCACACACAAGGGGTCACACTCACAAATGGGCATACACACACACGGGCACACACACCTGGAACACACTCACAACAGGGCACCCTCACACAATGCACACTCAAACCAGGTCACACTCACACCCAGGTACACACTCACATCCTGTCACACTAACTCCCAGACACACACACCTCGGCACACACTCACGGCCGGGCACACTCAAACCCAGGCACACTTACACCTGGGCACATACTGCTGGGCACACTCACATAACCGGGCACACACTCACATTTGAGTATACTCACACCCGAGCACACTCACAATTGGACACACTTACACTGGCCACACACTCACAACCTGTCACACTCACACCTGGGCATACTGACACCCTGGCACAGACTCATAACCGGGCACACTCACACACATGCACACTCATACCAGGTCACACTCACATAACTGGGAACACACTGAGACCTGGGCACACTCATATCCTGGCACACTCATACCA
Source organism: Pachyuromys duprasi (assembly GCA_028658305.1). Taxonomy (NCBI): domain Eukaryota; kingdom Metazoa; phylum Chordata; class Mammalia; order Rodentia; family Muridae; genus Pachyuromys; species Pachyuromys duprasi. The sequence continues at coordinate 55,684,267 of CM053754.1, forward strand.
GGCACACTCACAACAGGGCATACTCACACACAGGCACACTTACATCCAGGCATACTAGTACCCAACCACACATTCACACACGGGCACAGTCAAACACGGGCACACTCACACACCTGGGCACACACTCACACCAGGGCACACTCACTCCCGACACATATTCACACCTGGGCACATACTCACACACGAGCACACTCACAGAGGGCCCACTCACAGCCTGGTACACACACAGCCGGCCACACTCACACTTGGCTACACACTCAAACCCAGGCTCACTCATACCTGGGCACACAATCACACATACACACTCATACTTGGTCAAACTCACACCCGGGCACACACACCCAGACACACACTCACACCTGGGCATACTCATACACATGCACACTAACACCAGGACCCACTCACACACCTGGGCACACACTCAGACCTGTGCACACTCACTCACACAACCGGGCACACACTCACACCCAGTCATACTCACCCCTAGCGAACACTCACACCCAGGCACACTCTGACACGGGCACACAAAAGTCAGTCACACAAATGGGCACACACACCCGGGCACAATCACACCCAAGCACACACTCACATCCAGGCACACTCACACACGGGCACACTAACAACCATGCGCACTCATACAGGTCACATACACACCCAGGCACACTCACACCAGACCACACACGGGCACACTCACATTGGGGCATGCAATCACACCTGGTCACACTCAGATCCAGGCACACTAACAACCGGGCACACTCGTACCAAACCAACACTCACCCACACTGAAGAAGGGCACACTCAAAACCGGGCTCACTCACATGTGGCCACACACTCACATCCTCTCACACTCACACCCATGCCCACTCACACCCAGGCACAAACTCACACCCGGACACACTCACACATGCACACTCACACCAAGTCATACTCACACAACTGGGCAAAAACTCACACCTGAGCACACTCACACTCGGGCACAGTCAATCCGGGCACACAAACGCCTGGGCAAACACTCATGCCCAGTCACACTCACAACTGAGCACACTAGCACCCATGCACACTCACACCCCGAAATACTCACACACAGGCACACTCACATACCCAGGCACACACTCACATCTGTACACACTCAAACACCTGGACACATACTCATAAACCTGCATACTCACACAGGGCACACTCACACACATGCACACTCACACCAGGTAACACACACACTCGTGGGCAAAAACTCAAAACTGGGCACACTCACACCCGGGCTCAGTCATGGCGGGCACAATCACACCTGGGCACACTCACAATCAGGAACACTTGCACCCATGCACACTCATAGCCAGTAACACTCACAGCCAGCCACACGCACAACCAGGCAAACTCAGACTATGGTACACACTCACACCTGGGCAAATTCACACCCATGCACACACTCACTTCCAGACTCACTCACACACCCAGGAACACACTCACACACGGGCACACTCACACTGGGCACACTCGCACTTGGCACACTCACAATGAGCACACTCACAGTCTTGCACACTTGCAACCGGTCACGTACTCACACCCGGGCTCACTCAGGCACATACACACACACCCGGTCACACTCACATACCTGGGCACACCTTCATACCTGGGCACACTCTCACACCCGGACACAAACTGACACCCGGAAACACATACCCGGACACACACTCACTCCCGGTCACACTCACACACATGCACACTCACAACAGGTCACACTCACACCTGGGCACACTCAAGATGGACACACTCACAAACCAGCACACTCACACCCAGCCACACACTCAAATCCTGACACACTCACACAGGGCACAGTCACAATCGACCACATTCACACCCAGCTACATACTCATACCCGGACTCTCTCTCATTCATGCACACCCACACCATTTCACACTCACACATGGGCACACTCACGGGCTCACTCTCACCCGGGCACACACTCACACCCGGGCACACTCACACTGGGCACATTCACAGTCTTGCACACTTGCACCGGGCCACACTCACAACTGGACATATACTCACACCCGGGCTCACTAACACACATGCACACCGACAACAGGTGACACACACACATGGGCACACTTGGACATGGGCACACACACACCCAGGCACACAGTCACACCTGGGCACAAACTCACACCCGGGCACACTCACACCTGGGCAAAAACTCACACCCGGCACACTCACACACATGCACACTCATACTCAGTCACACTCACACCCAGACACACATACCCAGGCACACACTCACACCCGGGCACACTCACACACATGCACACTCAGGCATGGACATACTCACACACGGGCACACTCACACCTGGGCACAATTAAACAAATGCACACTCACACCATGTCACACTCACACACCTGGGCAAAAACTCACACCTGGGCACACTCACAACCGGGCCCAGTCAATCTGGAACACTCACACCCGGGCACACTCACACCCGGGCACACACTCACAAGTGGGCACACTCACACCCATGAACATACACACCAGCTCACACTCACACAAGGGCACACTCACACAGGGCTCATTCACAACTGGGCAAACACTCTTGCCTGGGCACACACACTTCCGGGCAAACTGAAGAAGGGCACAAATGGGCACACTCACTCCCGTGCCCACTCACACCCGGAAACAAACTCACACCCGGACACACTCACACACATGCACACTCACACCAGCTCAGACCACAACTGGGAACGCTCACAGTAGGGCACACACTCACATCCTTGCACACTCATACCCAGTCACACTCACACCCGGGCACACTCATATACCTGGACACAAACTTACACCAGGGCACACACCTGGGCACACACTCACACCTGGCCACACTCATACCCAGCCACACACTCACACCTGGACTCACTCACACCCCTGCACACCCAAACAAGTTCACACTCATGCATGGGCATACTCACACACATGCACACTCAAAAGCAGTCACACTCACACACCCATGCACACATAAACACCTGGGCACAATAACACCCCGGCTCACACTCACATCCGGGCACAGTCACACCCGGCCACACACTCACATCCGGGAACACTCACACCGGACACACTCACAACTGGGCACACACACATCTGTGCACGTGTACCCAACCACACACTCACATATGGGTAAATTCAAACATGGGCACATTCACACCCAGGCACACACTCATACTCGGGCACACTCAAATCTGGTCACATACTCACACCCGGGAAAATACTCACCCGTTCACACTCACACCCGAACACACACTCACACCACGGTACACACTAATATCTGGGAACTCTCACACACCCAAGTACACACTCACACCCGGTCACACTCACACATGAGCACACTCAAGCCAGGCACACACAAAACCAGGCACACTCACACACATGTGCACTCACACCTGGTCACACTCACACCAGGGCACACACACCTAGGCAAACACACACCTAGGCAAACTCACACTCAAACATACTCATACCAGGTCACACTCTCACACTTGGGCACACACTAACACCTGGGCACACTCAGACCGGGCACACAGCCAGGCACATTCACAACCAGGCACACTCACACCTGGCCACAAATTCACACCAGGGCACACTCACACACGGACACACTCACATCAGGGCACACTCGTACCCAACAACACACTCACACATTGGCACACTCAAACATGGACACACTCACACACCCAGGCACACACTGACACGCAGGCTCACTCACACACATGCAAACCCATACCAGGTCACATACATGGGCACACTAACACCAGGGCACACTCACACCCTGGCACACACTCACACCTGGGTACACACTCACACCTGGGTACACACTCACACCAGCACGCACTAATATCAGGGAACATTCATACACCTGGATACACACTCAAACCTGGTCACACTCACACCCGGGTACACTCACACCTGGGCACAACCTACACCTGGACAGCCATCCATACCCGGGTACATTCACACCTGGCACACTCAAGCAGGGCACACTCACACCCGGGCACACTCATATATGGCAACACACTCACACCCAGGCACACACACCAGGGCACACACACACCTGGGCACACTCACACACATGCACATTCACACAGGGCCACATTCAAACCCTGGCACAATCAATCATGGGCACACTTATATCTGGGCTCACACTCAATTCCAGGCACAATCACACCGGGGCTCACACTCATACCCAGGCACACTCACAGCCAGACACACTCATAACCGGACACACTCACACCCAGCCACACACTCACACACTGTCACACTCACACTAGGGCACACAGTCATACCCGGGCACACTCACACACCTGGGCATACACTCAGTCCTGGGCACACTATACTCTGTCACACTCATACCAGGCATACTCATAACCGGGCACACTAAACCCGGCCACACACTCACACTCAGGCATACTCACCCCCAGCACACAATCCCGCCTGGTCACACTCACACCCGGGCACACTCACAACCAGGCAAACTCGTACCCAACCACACTCTCACACACGGGCACACTCAAAGACGGGCACATTCTCACCCCCAGTTACACATTCACACAAGGGCACACTCACACACATGCATACTCAAACCCGGTCACAGTCACACCCCCGGGCACACACTCACACCCGTGAACACACTCACACCAGGCACAATCACACCAGGTTACACTCATACCTGGGCACACACACATCTGTGCACGTGTACCGAACCACACACTCACATAAGGGCAACCTCAAATATGGGGACATTCACACACCCGGGGAACACACTCATACCCAGGCACACTCACACCTGGCCACACACTCACACGTGGGCTCACTCACACAAGGCCTATTCACAGCCAGGCACACTCAATCGGCCACAGTCACACCTGGCCACACACTCACATCCATGCACACCCACACCAGGTCACACTCCACTCACATGTGGGCACACTCACACACATGCACACTCAAATCCTGTCGCACTCACACACCCGGGCACACACTCATACCCGGGCTCACTCACATCCATGCACACCAACTCAGGGTCACAGTCAAACACGGGCACACTCACACCCAGGCACACTCACACGCGGACACACACTCACACCTGCGCACACACTCACATCCAGGCACACTTACACCCGGCCACACCTACCAGGGCACATTCACACACATGTGCACTCATAACCGGTCACAAGCAACCCCAGGCACCCGGCCACACACTCACACCCAGGCACACTCAAGCCAGGACGCACAATTACACCTAGTCACACTCAGAGTCGGGCACACTCAGATCTGGGCACACTCATACCCAACCACACACTCACAAACAAGCACACTCAAACACGTACACACTGAAACCTGGTCACATTCACACACCCAGGCACATACTCACACCCGGGCACACACACAGGGCCTATTCACAGCTGGGCACACTCAATCTGGCCATAGTCACACCTGGCCACACACTCACACCCATGCACACCCACACCAGGTCACACTGCACTCACACATGGGCACACTCACACACATGCACACCCAGGCACATACTCATATCTGGGCACAGACTCACATACAGACACACTCACACACCCGGGCACACCCACACCCATGCACACTCACACCCAGGCCCACTCAGACACTGACACATGGACATACTCACACAAGGGCATCATCACACCTGGGCACACTCACACACCAAGGCACACTCACTTTCATGCACACACTCACAACAGGTCACACTCACAACCCGGCACACTCACACACGGCCACTCACACAGGGGCACACTCAAACACGTGCATAATCACACCTGGTCAAACTCACAACCAGGGCACACACTCTCACCCAGGCACACTCACACTCAGGCACACTCACACCCAGGCACACACTCACGCACTGGCACACCTTCACACACCTGAGCACACTAACACCATGGCCACACTCACATCCAGACACACTCACAACCGGGTACACTCACATACATGCACATTCATACCCAGTCACACTCCCAGGCACACTCACATCCGGCCACACACTCACACCTGGGCACACTCACACCAGGGCACACAATCACATCTGCTCACACTCAGAGCCGGGCACACTCACATCCGGGCACACTCATACCAAACCACTCAGCCACACATGGGTACACTCAAACACATACACACTGAAACCCGGGCTCACTCTCACCCATGCACACCCTAACCAGGTCACACTCACACACGGGCACACACTCTAAATGGGCACACTCACACACATGCACACTCACAACCGGTCACACTCACACGCCCAGGCACACATTCGCACACTCACACCCTGGCACATTCACAACCAGTCACACACACATGGACACACAAACACAAGGACACACTCACACATGGGCACAATCACACCCCAGAACACTCAACACTCAGGCACAGTCACACCAGGCTCACACTCAGAGCCGGGCACACTCACACACCTGGGAAAACTCACACACGGCCACACACTTATACTTGGGCACACTCACAGCCGGGAAAACAATCACACCCTGTCACACTCATACCCGGGCACACACTCACACTCAGGCACACCAGCACCCATGCACACTCACATCAGATCCCACTCACACACGGACACACTCACATTCCAGGGCATACTCACTGCCATGCACTCACTCACAATAGGTCACAATCACAAACCAGCACACTCACACACAGAAAACACTCACACCCAGGCTCATTCACACACATGCACATCCACACCAGGTCACACACCCGAGCACATTCACACACCAAGGCACACTCACTACCATGCACACAGTAACAGCAAGTCACACAACCTGGCACACTCACACACAGACAAACACTCACACCCGGACATAATCACACCCGGGCACACTCACACACATGCATAGTCACACCTGGACAAACTCACACACCAAGGCACACTCTCTCACCTGGGCACACTCACACCCAGGCACACTCACACGTGGACACACACTCACACCTGGGCACACACTCACATCCAGGCACACTTACACCCGGCACACCCACCAGGGCACACTCACACACATGCACACTCATAACCCATCACATTCAACCCCAGACACAATCACACCTGGCCACACACTCACACCTGGGCACACTCGTCAGGCACACTCACTCACGGACACACTCACACTGGGACGCACAATTACACCTAGTCACACTCAGAGCCGGGCACACTTACATCCGGGCACACTTGTACCCAACCACACACCCCGGGCTCACTCACACCCATGCACATTGAAACCAGGTCACATAAGAGCACAATCACACCTGGGCACAGTCAGACCAGGGCACACACTCACACCTGGTCACAAATACACCTGCCACACTCACACCGGGCCACACACTCACCCCGGGATCACTCATACCCATGCAAACCCAAACAAAGTCACACTCACATAAGTGCACAATCACATATGGACACATTCACACCAGGGCACACACTCTCACACAGGCACACTCACACCCCGGCACACTCATACCAGGGCACATTCACAGCCGGACACAATCAAAACTGGGCACACTCACACCCAGCCACACACTCACACACTGTTACACTTATACCCGGGAACACTGGCACACACTCTCACACACCTGGGCACACACTCACACCCGGGCACATCAAGCTGGGCACACTCAAAACCGGGCACACTCACTGCCTTGCACACACCAGGTCACACTCACACCCGGGCACACTCATATTCAGGCACAAACTCACACCAGGTCACACTCACACCAGGGCACACTTACTCTTGGGCACACACTCACACCAGGGCACACTCAAACTCATGCACACTCACACGGATTAACATTCACACACGGGGACACTGAAACACGGGCACACTCACACACTTGGGCACACTTACACACCCGGGCACACATTCACACCTGGGCTCACTCACACACATGCACATCCACACCAGGTCACACACCCGAGCACATTCATACACCAAGGCACACTCACTGCCATGCACACAGTCACAGCACATTCACAGCCATGCACATTCACACCCCACAACACACTCACAACCAGCCTCAGGGATATCCATGCACACCCACACCAAGTCATACTAACACACAGGCACACCCACACCCGGGCACACTCATACACGGGCATACTCACTCTTGGGCACACATTCACTCCTGGTCATACTCACATGCCCGGGCACACTTGTACCTTGGCACACTCGCACCCAGGCACACACTCACATCTGTGAACACTCAGATCATGGCAGTCACACGCGGGTACATACACACCCAGGCATACTCACACATATCCACACTCACAGGATGTCATACTCACACATGGGCACACACAAACCCGGGCACTCACACACCTGGGCACCCTCACACATGGGCACACTCAGAGACGAGCACAATCACAACTGGGCACACTCACACCCTGCTACACACTCATACCCAGGTACACTCCAACCAGGGCACACACACAAACAGACAAAATCACACCCAGGCACACTGATACTCAGGCACACATTCACACCAGGGCACAATCACACCCAGGCTCATAACCAGCGCACACTCGCACCCAGACACCAACTCACATCCAGGCACACTCAGACCATGGCACACTCACACACGGTCACACATATACCCGGGCATAATCACACATATCCACACTCACAGGACGTCTCTTTCTCTCTCTAGTGCTCCTCTCTCTCTCTCTCTAGCATGCC
>CM053755.1:0-64554 GCA_028658305.1 Pachyuromys duprasi
GTGGCCTCTGTCTTTGAATCCATTGTCTAGGTACTACCACAGAACTTGGGCCTAGAGTTGTAATTCTTGGGCATGAAGCCACCTAGTTATGTAGCTTCTCCAGAGTGAAGGTCTAGTAGACTCAGAGAGCATTGCTTTTGCCTTTGCTATTCTCCTGACACTGGATCAGCAATGGGCTCAGCAGCGTAAAAATTGTTCCATGGAAGTACCTATTCTTTCATGGAGTAGTTAGATGCCTGGCATCTAACCCCAGACTACAGATATACTCACTCATCTTCCTTTCATTGTCCCTATATGGCAGAGGTAAGGCTGCACTTAACTGAGTGATTAGAGATTGTCTGCCAATGAGCATCCTCCCCAAGCAGAGCTAGTGAGGTGTGGCATCCACATTCTCGTGTGCCCTTTCATTGAGATGGAAAGTAATAATCTAGATACACCCCTGAAATCCTCTAGCACGTCTCAACAAAGGACTTTGTTAGACAACTGGCAACTCTGGGGAAGCTTTGAATCTACTTCTGAAACATTTGCTCATGACCATCAGAACTGGAAAAATCTTGAAAACTTGTGTTGTTTGCTATAAGAGACCAAAAGATTAAAAAAATCAGTGAATATTAAAGTTTAAGGTCTAAACTAGATGGGTGGGGGAGGGAAAAGCTCACCTTCTTGCTTTCTTTCCCTACTCACTAGAGATACAGTTGCTAGGGAACTGGCCCATCCTCCTAAGGAGGGATACTAGTTGATTGGTAGGCTTGGGGACCTCCCTATAGCCAATCAATTCAAAATGCAGCATTTGCTTGCTAGGCTGGGCATGCTGGGAAGGATGGAATCTTTAAATGAGCAAGCTACCCTGAACAGATGGTTCTTGGTTCACAAGGGCTGGGAACCCAAGCTGCAGCTTGTTAACTTATTAATAAACAAAAACTTCATGTATTTACAGCGGAATCTATGGTTCCTAGTCTTTTGGGGTTTGTGCACCGGGTATAACAGCTACACACAGTAATCTAAAGAGGAAGATGGGAGGCTCTGCCCTCACATAATCCTGAGTCTTGGTACCCCCAAACAGGGGTCCTCTGTGGGGAGCAGCTGGTCTGTCAGCAGCTGCTTTGTTATTGAGCCTCAGTGGAAAGACATATTTTCACCCTGGCCTTCACCTGGAGTCAGTGATAAGCGGGATGTTTTGCCAAGTCTAGCTTCTTTTGTTTGAGACAGCAGGTGAGATGTCTTGTCAAGTTCACACCTTTTGTTTGTGTGAGGATCACCCAGACAGGTGGTAAAGAAGTTCAACTTCTCCATGAACCCATTCATTGTACTGAGGTGCTTTTGCTCTGATTTAAAAAGGGATTATTGGAATAAACCTGGGTGACTAGTTTTCTACTGGAAACCTTTTCAGGCAGATCCCATATGTAGTGTGTTGGTTTATTACTTTTCTTTCAATCCTCACTCCTGACTCAAGAGCTGTTTGACTCTACCAGTGGGCTCTGGCAGTCCTCCAAACCCATTTATGCATATGTGGTCCTGTCTTGTCTTGGATAGCCTTTGGACTGAGAGACTATTGACCTTTAGACACAGCTGGCTTTCATTTTGAAACAATATTCTTTCGCAACTAGACAGACATGTAGGCCTAACCTCTTTTAATTTTTATCATCATACTTTTACTTTGTGTAGCTTAGATTTCATGATGAACAAGTTAAAGCGAGAAAGAACTTGTACTATGGAGTCAGACACAACTGAATTCATGAGATAGACCTCTTCTATCTGTGTGATCTTTGGGAAGAAAAGTGGCATTGTCACAGGCTGGTAAAATAATGAAATAGAAATAGAAATGGTGTACACATTGGCTAGCATGGTGCTTTACATTGAACAGGCGCTGAAGGCAAGTTTGCTATTTCCTTCTTCCTCTCCATCCTACCACAGCAATTTCATTTTAAATAAAAGGGACAGAATGCTGAAAATATGAAGCAGCCATACACTGCAATGCTGTTTGCATTTGTGAACAAATGTGAAAAATTGTAATTTGGTAAAGATTATTTCTTGGTGCTCTTGGTCTGCCATAATAAAACACCAGGCACCAGTCTTGATGTTTTAAACCACAAACACCTGTTTTCTCAGGGTGCCATTTCTTTTTTGAAGGCTGGAAGTGCCAGATTAAGGGGCTAGCCAGTTGTTCCCAGAAAGGGCTCTTTTCTTAGTTTGCAGATGATGTCATTCTCTCTGTGCCTTCACATGGCAAACAAACAGGGACAGAGCAAAAAAGAGGGGAGGGAGGAGAGAGAGACAGTAAGAAAAGCAGAGAGACAGAGAGGCACAGAGAGACAGACAGACAGGGAGATGGAGGATGGTAGGGTAGGGTAGGAGGGTAGAGTGGGGTAGGGTAGGAGAGGCTGAGGTTATTTCAGGAAGGAGTAAGGGTGGTGATAAAAAGTCCAACTTCAGAAAGCCTCCAAGGGTGCCTCGTTGCAGAGCCAGAACTGAGGAGGCTCTTCTATGTTAGGACCAGTTGCTCATACCCCAGTGTGAAGAGTGGACTGGGAGTGACTCTGGGATCTTGGGGACTGAGTTGGAAGTTGACTGGGGAACACAAATGTAACAATTGCATGAATGGAAATCAAATATTACTTCATTTCTAAGATGGGCTTGTAGATCTTGGATTTAGTTGCTGTCCATATTTGGGTTCTCAAATTCTACCTCATTTGGGTCCTTGAGACCACCCAACCAGGAAAGTCTACATAAGTTCTATAGTCTTGGCCTGACCTACAATACCACACACAACTAAGCAGATAGGGGAAGAAGGCCACTGCAGACTTCTCAAAAGGCAGGCATGGTCCCTCACATGAAGTCAAGGCAGGATCAGGAAACCACTCCCCAGCCCCATTTTGGGGTAAGTAGACCAAAGAAAGAAAGAGAAGAAGGGGAGTAGTCACTTGTGTCCAGTTTATTTTCATTTCAAAACCAAGTTTATTGGTATACAACATATGTAACAAAGCACATTTACTTTAAGCATATAGTTTTGTGTCCTGATGAACGAATAGCCCTATAGCTATCCTCACAATCAAAATATGGACTTCTTCCATCATCTCTAAGTTCTCTCTGTCTCTCAGAGCTAAATCCCTATGCAAACTCTAGTTCCCAAAGTCACACATTTGCTTTCTTTCCTTGTAGGGTAGTTCTACTTGCTCCAGTTTTTCATATGAACAAAACCTCTGTGTTTGGCTCCTCTCAATGGTATGAGACACTTGTATCAAGAGTTTGTACTTACTGTTGTTTGATTCATGGTCTGAAAGTAGCACACATTTTAAAAATTTGTCTAGCCACTTATCTATTATAGGCATTTGAAGTAAATTTTGAATTTTTTTTCCATTATGAAGAGTTCCTTTAATGTCAAAGCTAATTCATTTCTATTCCTCCAAATGAGGTAGGCCAACAATGTGATTCTAACAAGTGACGGTGCTATTCTAGGGGGACACCTGGAGTTGATGACTTTGCAGCATCCTTGAGGAAACAGGAGGTTATGTGTCCATGGTGTGGGTCTGTACTCATCCCAAACCTCATTTGTACATCACTCTATTCACCCTTCAGACAAATATAAACTTTACTAAGATGTCACCTGATACCATAATTCACTTGTTTTTGACTAAAAATCTTAAGAACTTTTAGTACTTTAGGAAGCACTCTCACACCAATTTGAAGTCAATCCTTACCTCCATTTTCTTCAGTCCCAGATACCAATCTACCTGAGGTTTTCACTGGTTTGCCTTTTTTTTTTTTTTGATATTTCAAGTAAATTAGAACAGTAGACTTTGTGCCTGATTTTTAAAATTTGATCTTTTGGGGGAGCCTTCACATTTCGGTATACATCAATCCTTTCTATAACTTGCCAAGAAGTATTTAATCTGAATATGTAGCTATACCATGTATTCATATGATATACTCATTTTGTTAAGCTGTTCATCTGCTCATGGCCACTGGGGTCATTTTCTAGCTGTTGTGATTGATGCTTTCTGAACATATATGTGCAATTCTGTGGCTAGATGGAGGTTTTCATTTCTTTTGAGTTTAGACTTATGGGTTGAATTGTGATCTCATAGTAAATTTATGTTCAATATTTACAGAAATTTTAAAATTCTTTTTCAAAGTGGCTGCACAATCTTATATTTTCACCAGAAATGTATGAGGGCAAGTTCTCTCTAGACTCATTTTATGTGGGGAATATAAGAGAATTTGAGATCCACCTTTGGGCTGTCTTGAAGAATATATTTAAAGTACAGTTCCTTGACTACAGGATAAGCTTGTCAACATCAATTACCGCTTTGGCAACACATTAATCATCTGGGACTGTTTCTAGTGATGGTCAAGCCACCGTTCAAATAACGAAAATAAGAGAGTTTGTGGGTCTGGGTGAGCAGGCATTGGACTTTTAATAGGTGATTTCAATGATCCAGCTGATAATGTCTGATGAAAAAAGTTCTGTTTGTTGCTAAGTCATTCACCGAGATAATAAGCCACACACTTAGAGCTGAGGAAAGACATGGTCTACAGGACCCACTAGGTAGGCCTGGGGACACTTATAGATATAGAAGAAACAAAGGATGTACTGTCTGGCCAATGGTGGCTTTTACAGTTATCCTCATATAATTTTGTTGCTATTATTTCAACCATTTTGACTATGAAGTGGAGGATGACTGATAACTGAAGGTGTATGGGATAGAGACTAATGCAAAGGTCTGTTTGTTTCTGAGACACTTGAGCTATTTGAATGCCAGTATATAGCCAGGAAAGCAGGGGTAGGGGTGACTGATGGGTGGGCATCTGTCAGGGAGGAGGCATCCAGACCCAGGTAGAAACATCCTACTTTCATTCTTGCAATGATCTTTCACCTTAACACAGCCCTCCTGCTTTGCAGTGACAACCAGTTCCTGTTAACTGGTCTTCCAAGGAGGGCTCTTCTCCTGCTCCAGTGTACTACACTAAGTTTCTGGATCATTTGTCACCTTCGTTCTTGGCAATTTCTTCTTTGTTGGAAAATTTCCTCTGAGCCCCATGACTTAAACTACTGCTCTTAATCTTAGGATTTCCTTGACCTTTTGATCACTGCTCAATTTCCATTGCAGCATAGCCTGGCCACTGCATGCTAGCCTTGCTGTTGCCAGCATTGTCCCTTTGTTTTTCTATTGTTTTTCCATGCCTTTCACCTTTCAGCTCACGTTTCTTTCCTTGGGGCTACTTTCCTGACCACCATGTCAAAGCTGGATAGAACTATCATTTGTTCATGATTTCCTTTTCAACCTCTCACATAAGTGAGGATTTGAACCCATCATGGTGGTCATCTGATTATTTATACCTGTCTGCATACACTAGGCTCCAGGCCCCATGGGAGCAGGACTCACACCTGGTTTTGTTTATGTTTCTTCCTGGCTTTAGTAAGTGCTCAGATTATTTTGTTCCATTGTTAGGACTCACAAGATTAAAGTAGAAAGGCATATTAGATGCTATCAGCCCCATCATTGTCTCACTGAACAAACAGCTGTGGAGTGGTGAGAGGAGTGGTTTCTGCAGGCCCACACAGCTGGCTGATGGTGGAACTGGAATATGATCCTTACTTCTCTCTGGGTCACTGATCTTTGCACCCTACCGAGCCACTGTTCAGTACAAATACTGCAGTCATAGCGTCTGTTTTTACCTCCCTTTCTCTTAAGTGAGTCATGAGCTGTGAGTGGTGTTTAAACTACTTTTGTGTATGATCTGTTCAATAACAAAATATCAAGCAACTGGTGGCAGACAAAAGTAGTTTCCTGAAAGAAAGGAGGTGAAGCCATTTTAAGGACTTCCTTCCCTTATCATCATACAAACACATATCCCTGACAAACATGGCCAGTGGACTGTAAGCAACTCTTCCCCTGACCTACCTAGACCCAACAAGAAAGAAAGTATGCAAAAGGCTCACACACCTCATGCTTACATTCTGGAAACTGTGAACTCACTAGGAAGTGATGCAATCCCATTTCCCTAGGTGGAGAAGGTGATCATTTTCTGCATCATCAGGTCACTGTCTAATTATGCAAAGAGAGAAGGCATGTCTTTTCTGTGCAGAATAAAACACGGGTGCCCTCTGTTGGTCAACTGCAGAAATGTCTCAAGTGGGAGAGATTCATTCTGTGGGTGAGTTCCTAGAGTCCCCTGACCTCAAAAGCCATTAAACCTAACCAAACAAGACAGTTTATAGATAACAAATCTTTTCGAGGTCATGATTATGTTGTCACAGAGCCATGCCATGATGTAGAGTGAGGCTTGTTTGAGGTTTATTAATCTGGTCCATAGTGAGGAGGGAGAAAAGAGGGTCCCAGAGAGCAGCCAACACACCCTCTATGGGAGGAATACTGAGCTCTACTGACATCTTCAGTTCACTTTTATAATGTGTTAGCTGAGAGGGCAAGGCAGGAAGGTCTACTGGGTATAGTGCTGGGACCAGGGGCAGGTGACAGGATGTGGATATTTGCTTACCTTTGGGGCTGTTTACACAGTTATACAGCTTGGGGACAGAAGAAAGAAAGTGAAGAGAAGGAAGTGGATGATATATTTGTAACATGTATAAGTATTCAAACTCTCTCATCAAGCAGCCATGGTAAGAAATACAAACTGACCGTGGCTGAGGAGGGTCCATGCTGGTGGAATGGATTAGTCATCACTGATGGGGCAATTGAGCTTTTTTGTAGAAAAAACCCCCACAGAACTTGATTTTTTCTGCTGTTTTTGAAAAGACTGGTGCTATCTCTTCTTGCTTAGCTAGCCCCTAACCTTTCATTTAAAAGTTCTTGATTACGTTATCTTATTAATATTTGTTTACTTTTGCAATAATGTCCCAAGTCTTTTAAAAATGAATCAGAAAGTTAAAATTTCTTCAAAATCCTTGAAAGTACAGGTTTGAAGAAGGAAAAACTCAAGAGATCATGACTGTTTAATAGTCACTTTTTGGATGGAAATCAAGTAGCATGTTCCTGCCCTGCCACATAGATCATTACACCTGGACATTCATGCTTCACTTGGAAAATGATCAAGTACAAAAGCAGGAGGGACTTTAAGAACATTTAATTTTTAATTTTTAGTGCAAAATCTGTAGTAATCTACAGAAATGACTTCTTCATGCACAGAGAAATTTAGCAACCATGGTTGTGGACAAGCAAAAACTGCACATTAATTTTTCTCTGAAAACTTTGACAAATTGAAAAAAAAACTTTTGTCTTTGTGCTTTCCAATGTTGAAGCAAGCCTGTCTTATTATTTCATATTTCCAATAGATAGACTGATTGTGGAGAATAAATATGAAGGCTTGAGAGTATTTAGGGTCACCTCATTTGGTGATCACTTTAAAACAAGCTTTATCTGTATACATCAAAGATGCCAGGTGACAAATCCTGCAAAACATTAAGGATTCCAGCCAGAAACAGGGGGTAAAAAAGTTTACTATTTCCGTTTCACAGCAAAAAGACTGGTGAAAAAAATCACAGAAGGAATTTGGATGTTTTCTGGTCCCACACACTGCATTAATTAATGAGCTAACTTCTCACACAGCAGAACATAAACATTACTTGCATATTTATTTGCACGTAACACCTATAAGCATATAGCTTCTACACTTTAAGTATATTTACAAATTCAACAGAATATCTACATATAAAAAGCTTTACTTAAAATTAAACTTGATGCAAGTTATGAGAAACCAATTTATTGGCAAATGAAATCGAGCATTCCTTCAACCATAGGTTGTCATAGATTTTTAAACTGAAGGTAAGCCATTTCATACATATTGTCTATGGCTAGATAGGATATATGTATTTATTCCTTAGACTGTAGGTGTAATCCCTTTAACTGCTGGCCTAATTAAGCGCTTGTCAGACTTCTCAGATGAGTTGTAATTTGGATACACATAGTGAATAATTTAGTACTATTGGCATGCTGTTGTATGCTTTTACTTCTGTAATCATCTCTTTTTCTATCCAGTTCCAATCACACCATTTTTCTTTTTCAACATGACTTGTTTGACTAGAAACCACAAAAGACCACAAAATTACCCAATGACATTGGCTCCAGCCAATGACAAAGGTTTGTGCTTGATGCTTATGAGGGAAAGCCCCTTCAGATAAACATGCTCTTATTTTCACAATATTCATCATTTTGGTGCTCATTCTCTCTGCCTTTGAAGAGTTGTCTCTAATAACAATAGTAGCACAGGATGGAGCTGCCCACACTGCCCAATACAGAGTGCAGGAGTCAGGGAATACTTATGATCTGAAGGCACTGCGTGTGTCTTGCCCTGCATTTTCTGAACTAAAATTTGAAATTTCATTTGAGAGCTTTGTTTTCAACTTTTTCAGTATGGCACAAATGCCAGAAGGTGTCACAATATGCAATGTTTATGCCCCCAAAGGACTGAACACAGAGATAGTGTAAGAAGTGGAACACTGTTGCTGCAACACCGGAAGTTAAGAAGCCTAGGAAGTAACAAGAGCAAAGAACAGGTACCAGAGTCTCAGTGAGCATTAGCAGAGGCAACTGTCATGACTAACTCATGTAGGAAGTATATACTGTACATACTGTTCCTAACAGTCTCCCCAAAAGACTAACAACAGCTAGACATAGTCACGAGTTCCACAACAATGTCCACAGAGACACTGAAGCTCTATAGAACACTACAGTAACACTCTCCACAATGACAACGGAATTCATATTTAGGGTTCAGCTGAAGATAGTGTCAACAAAGTACCCAACCACGTCGCAATCACATACACAGGGGTGTCCTCTGTGCAGCATGTTTCATGCATCTTATTGGACTATATCCCGTACAGGGAATAATGTGATCTATTGATGATGTTGTATTTTTCTTTTAATCAGTTCTGAGAAAATTGAGAAAACCCACTCTGAACAAAAAGTGTGCACTTTGCACCCCAGTTCATATTAATGTATCATTTGATTGAGTTATGTTCTTGATCTGTTCTCATAATACTCACATACAGCAGAAAACATTCTTTCTACCCATATGTGCATAGTATGAAAGGGATGACAAGTACCCAGGAAACACATTCCAAATAAATGGGACATTGGCACAGAGCTTAAAGACTTAAACAAAGGAGTTCATGGCATTGACAGGAGAAGGAGCCTCTGAGCTTTCATTTCCCTCTGCTGGTTCTTTCTCTTTCTTACCACTGTATTGTCCAATAAAGGAGCCATCCTCATTGAATTGACCATTCACCCCCTCTCCATAGTCAACAAGGCTGTCATCACTATCTTCTTTTTTCACAGTCCTGTCAGAAGGTGTTCGACTTCCTTTTTTCAAAGGCTTGTGATCTTCTGCATCACTGGAAAAAAAAAGTATGTGTGTGTGGGAACATTTTGGTAAGATTGGCATCTAGGTAAAGTACCTTTTTATAGACCATGCATGCAAATTATGAAAAAGCATATGGAGTCCTGAGCTGCTGCGGCCAAATCTAACTATCAGGTGGATTCCTGTGACTAGGGTGGTGCTGGAATGGAAATTGGAAATGGTTGGTTCATGATCTTCAGCAGAGTGAATGGCTTTCTGATTGTGCATGCTAAGTTAAATGAAAGATTTTGACGCCTGATTGGAAGGCAATGCAAGAACAATTACAAGCATTAAAGGGGGGGAGCTGAAGGTAGCTGAAAATTATCACTGATTCAATTCAAAGGAGCGAGGTGGAGCTCAGGGCAGCAGGGAGTTAGTATATTAAAGGTGGAATATCTCTGATTCCTTGGATGTGAATGGAGCATGGTTTTGGTTACATGTGAAATATGAATTGGTTTTCCTGAGCCAGAAGGAGGAGCAAAATCCTACAGTTCAAATAATTTTGTTATTGAGTGCAGGCCAGATTTGTAAACTTCTGCCTTACCTTTCAAAAGACCTAGAAATCCATTAAAAGGAGGCAGAGGAAACAAATGAGAACAGCCTAAGAAGAAAAGCACAATCCTTATACTGACAGGTCAGAGGATTACTTTTCTCCTAAAAAGTTTTTGGTCAATGGTAAAGATTTATTAATTTGGAAAGAGAAACACTTTACCTTAAAAGCAATATATTTGAACTATAAATGGCATGCCCCCAAGCCCTTAAAGGTATGAGTGCTTCCAAACTCACAAAAGTTAATATTTCCTGTCTTCTGCTTAACCTGTTTCTCACCTCTTCTCTGTGCTGTGCACACATTGAGAGGATCCAAGGCATGTACTTTTGAAGAACATTATAGGAGTCTATTATTACTTATTATTATTGCTTATTTTGCTGTTGTTGTTGAACCCTTAAGCACACCTTCTGGAAACAAAAGACTATTGTGTTTAATAATGTACTCTAACATGGTAACATAGGTCATTGAATTTAAGATCATCCACTAACATGGTTACATCCTTAAGTATACTGACTAACTCCTTAACGTTTGGGGAAAGAATAGCAAAAAAATATTTAGTAGTAACAACCTTAAGTAAAAATAGGAATGACATATAATACTTGAACAAAAAGTCTTTATGTACTTGATGTGACAAAAGGGTCATCATAAGTGCAGTGTTTTAACAGTGATTGGTGCTAAGATCACTATGGACAATACTATTGTTTTTTTTTCTAGTCAAGCTACAAATATTTAAATATAAATAAATCTGTCTCCTTCGGTGATACTTTCTACTAGAGAGCTCTTATGTTTTCTCTCCAAGAAGAATCTGTCAAAACTTCATGCGCTATCAAAAATGACCTGTTCAGATAATATACAAGTACACATTGCAATTTGAGCAATCTTCACAGATTATTGGGGTGACCTGTTTGGGGGTAACATTCAGAGGTCATAACACCCAAAGAACCCAACCTATTATAAAAACATCTTATGCAACATCTTTGAGATTTAGGTATGAACTTCTACACTTTGCTTGAATACATATAATATTTATTTCCCTGAAAAGTTCAATAATAAGCAGAATTTTGCTACCTGAGTTCCACCTTTATTATTACATCATAGGTCATGTTCATTATGTCATTTGTTTGATCCATTCATTAATTCAGTCTTCCCTTCATCTAATGTTTAGTGAGTGCCTACTCTAAGGCAGATTGCATTCTAGGCACTGGGGACATAGCAACATGCAACACAGACTAAAATGCCAACTTTATATCCAGTAAACTAAAATTCAGTTAACAACTAACATGGTACAGAAAATTATTTCCTTCAGGTAATCAGGGCTGCAGAGAATCTAGAGATGAGTAAAGAGGATAGAAGGTGCTATAGAAGATGGTTGTGTTGACATATGATGTCCAGGGAAGGACTTGTTTAAAAATACCATCTGATCAAGGATCTAAGAGCAAAGCAGTCATGAGGATGACTAGAGCAAGAGCAATCATAGCAAAAGCAACAAGCAGCACAAATGTTCCAAGGCAGGAGCAGTCCTTGCATGTTCTAGAAACAGCAAGGTGCTTGCTGTGGATGGAATTGAGGGAGTGAGTAAGAAAGAGTAATAGGAAGTGGCAATGGCAGGCCATGGCTATATGGCCACTGAAGAACCTCTGTTTAAGAGACAGAAGGCCTGGGGGTTATTTCCATGAGGGAGCACTGTGGCCTGACCTATATTACCCTAAAATCACAACTCTGCTATCAAATGTTTACAGTAGCCTGCCCCTGAGAGGAGGGGTTGGTAAACCTGGGCAAACTTGAGCCATGCCCATTTGTGATTTATTTATTGCCTATGTCTCATTTTTTTTTCAGAATCACAGAGTTCCAGCTAAGACTATGAGGGCTGCAAAGTCTAGAATATTTACAAGGGGTTCTTTATAAGTGTGAGTCTGCAAAGCTCTTCACTAGAGTCAGAAGACCACTTCCATCATCCAGGAGAGATGTCTGTGGTTTGGACTGGGATGAAATTTTGAAGAGGTTTATGCAAAATGCTCAGATTATATTCATATTTTTGAAAGTAGACCAAAAAGGACTTCCTGATTGGTTGGTTAGGGTGCAACAGGGAAGATTATGGCACCAGGATTCCTGATATTTCCCCTTTTCACTGAGCAGCAGAGCATGTTCAGGTAAAGATCTGAAGTTAGGTTTGGGCACATTATTAAAATTTGTACCTGTCAGAAGCACCACTTCTATAATAATATTATGAGACTTTTATGACAATTACAAGCAAAATCAACAAAAATGACACTAAAAGATAAAGCTATAGGCTAATACAACTCATGAATATAGACAAAGAAACCTGAACCCATAGCAAGCCTAATGTAGCCAGTTAGTGAAGAGATAATATATCCAAGTTGGGTTAAATCTAGGAGTGCAACTTTGATTTAGTATGAAAATACAAATCATAAAATTTACCATTTGTAAATTCCACTTTTGTAGAAAAAAAACTATGACCAATGCAGTAGAGTTAGAAAAAAAATGATAGAGTTCAATACTGGTTCATGAGAAAAACTCTAATATGCTAGAACAAGGAAGTGTTTTCAGTAATCTGGTTAAGGATGCCTACATGAAAACTACAGTGAAAAGAATCTTTGATGGGCAAGTTGAACTGTTCTGCTTAGAATAAGAAGTAACGGTAAGGACAGCTATTGTCTCTTCTTCCTCTCCCTCTTCCCCTTTCTCATCCTCTCCCTCCTCTTCCTCTTCTGTTCGTAAAGAGAGTTCTATGTAGCCCAGGGTTGCCTAACACTCTCAAATTTTCTATGTAGGTGAGGATGACCTTGAAGTTCTCATCTTTCTGCCAGGTGCTAGGAATATAGATATGAGTTACCATACTCAGCTGCTTCCAGCACTACTAATGAAAACTTCCAAGGAGTACCAAGAAATATGATTAGAAAAAGAAATGACACTTTTCACACACCCACCAAGTCATTGTCCATCTCTGTACTCCACACTAGATTATAAACTCCCAATGAGGGACTAATTTCTATCATGTTTAGTATTCCTAAGGTCTGACATACAGTAGGCACTCAATAAACATCTGTTGGGTAAATTCATATTAAAATTACAATAGAAGAGTCATTAAAATATTCATTCCTTCTTAATTTTATAATGGCAGGGAAAGAATCTTTTTTGGTTTTGTTTTTGTTATTTTGTTTTTTTTCCCCCACACTGAGAGGGAGTTCATTTCTTTCCTGGCAGTGCTCAGTTCACACCCATGGTTACTAAAATAAAAATGAGCAACAGCAAATAAATCTAATAATTACATTTTATTTTCCTGCAGCAACCATCCTACCAGGATCTAGCCACACAACAGTGTTATTAACAACCATGCACCCATACTTTATACTGGCATGGTGTAAAAAGTTCATCATGATTTATTTTGCTTATAACTAGTTCATATTTGTGAGCAATAAGCCTGAAGTATGTAACAAATGCAACACTGCTTTGCATCAGCTAAGCTTTGAACAAAGGAAGCAAGCTGTCAACAGAACTATGGCCATATGAATGACAAGATTCCCATGGCAAAATCCTCTATTTGGGCAGCAGATTATAGTTCACATAGCACAGACATATAGTTCATAATCTAAGCTCACTCTTGTTTTAAAGAGAACACATCTAAAGAATAAGGAAATACTTACATAGTTGGCTGCACTGTTTCTTTGACTTTTCTATATGCTAGTAAGGAGGCAGATCCTACTGTCTGTATAATTAAAGAGACAAACAAAGAAAGCTGCAGGCTTCTGGGAAAGCATAGCTACTTAAGGGTGGGTGCTTGAATAAGGGTATAGGGATATAGCATATGATAAGAAATCAAATTTGGCCATTATGAAAGTTCCATCCCTCTTTGCACTATGACATTTTTGTCTGGCTTAGAGTCAACAAGATAGAATTGTTTCATCTTCAGGCTGGAGAATGTGACAATCACAAATGTAATTAATTTACATTTCCACAATAGTCCTAATTGTGTGTCAGTCTGAGACCAGCATTATAGTTCATTTTCAGAGTGCAGGAGACTGAGAGTCAGTAAGTAATACAGAGCTAAAAGCTTCTACAAGGTGCAAAGTAGAGAAAGGACCCCGGTGATTTAGGGAAGAGACTAATACTCAAATGTACCATTAAACAAAAAAAAATCTCCATAAATAAAGTTGGAACCGTTTTCATTAATTATGACTCTCAGAATTTAAAAATCCTAAATGGAAAGAACCAAAGGGAATAATTCAGAAGTGTCTGAAAGTCTGAGGACAAGGTCACATAGGCAAAATAAATGTCCAGGAATTTGGGAGATGTGATCGCCCATGAAGGACCTTCCTCACAAACTTTAAACTTCACTCAAAATCACACCACTAAATTGTGCTTTGAGTTGAAGACACCCATTAGAACTTTATTTCCTTTGGCTCAGGATCAATGTCATTATATGTGTGACAAGTATTTTTTATCTTTGTGCCAATTGGGCTTGTATTCAATAGGGCCAAATGGAAAGTTTCTATCTTGAGAAACTTTGGCAAAAACCAAAGACAGCCATCTGAAAATGCTCCACAGACACAGCACACACATGAATTAATGCTAAGACAAAGAAATGTGAGCTGGTAGATGTGAACCAAATCGTGGCTATGATGATAGGAGCCAGACATTTGCTATGTACTGCTCTGAAGAGAGAATCATTCTGGAAGTTGTTGGGTCACTCACACAGAGCACAGAACTAGAAAAGAAACCTCCAAAGATATTCTGATGCCTGGAAATCTGTCCTGATGATGAAAATTGAGACCTATAAATATAAAGCATCATAAAGGAATCAGAGGTAATGGCTGAGTTGAAAAAAACATTAATAGCCTTTTGATTCCAAGCTAGGTTATAAAACACAATCTTGTCTTGAATCAAGGTTTAGTGGTAGTGTTAGCATAGTTACCCAAAGTTACATTGTTCTGGGTTTTGGCTTCAAATAGATATAATAGCAAACTGATATTTTAAGGGCCTTGAGGTGAGCAGTACATTGCCATATTTGTTTAAGCATGATAAGAATATGAATCCATCACAATATGGAGAATGTCTGAAGTGCAATGTATTATTTCTAATTCATGCAAATATGTATTTTCCAGGCTATATTGAAGATGTAGCTTCATATCAATAAACAAGGGAGTGGTGTGCATATTCTGTATGAGGTCATAGCCATAAGAACTTTACAAGGATGTCCTTTAATTAGTATCAGCTCACCTGTGTATGGGAGAAACAGGTAGAAAAGTGAGTTATACCAGTGAAGATTGCTACTCTTCCATGTTGTGATTCAGATGCCTGGGGAGGCTCTTATGCACTGTGTAAAAGTAGTCATAGTGGGTGGGTGTTGCCTAGAGTTCTAGCCCCAGAACCAATGTCTGACATCAAGATAACCATTGCAAGCTGTTGTTCTGGCATCATGACCTACAGAAGTTCCAAGGGCTTTTACAAAGCATGGCTTTTTCTGTTGAAGAGGGGAGGAGCTTAGGTGCTGAGACACTGGAGGCCAGGCATGCTCACACCTGCATGGACATTGCTATGAAAATTCCTACTGAAATATACAGTTTTTCTAAACCCATTTTATATTTCCTACATTGGCATTGGTACTAACGTGGAAATACCAAAAAATGAGCTATAGAGGAAGGTAGGACCTGATGTAAATATCTATCTATAAAGGGACCTGAAAATCACAATAGTGAATCTTTATCTCATCCAAAAGTATTTCCTTCTATTAAAAAGAAAGCCACAGCATGAGCTTCATGCATATTTAGAAGATTATATTTTATGTCATCAAGAAGCTAAATTATAAAAGGAATTTTATGAATAGAGTTTATCTTAGGGTATTAAATACATGATAAACTTACTCTGTTTTTAATGATGTCTAAAATATTTATTTCTCTCTGTGGAAGACCTGTGATATTCAGGTAATAATAGTTTCATTTAAAGAGACTTTAAAAAGTATATAGACTATGCTAAATGTTTTCCTTCTTAAAACATTTTTATTTTATATTAATCACAGGTTATATACTTTGTATCCCAGCCATAGCCCCCTCCCGCATTCCCTCCCTATCCCCACCATCCCTCCCTCATCTCCTCCCTGCCCCTTTCCAAGTCTACTGATAGGGGAGGACCTCCTTCCCTTCCATCTAACTCTAGCTTATCAGGTCTCTTCAGGACTGGCTGCAATGTCCTCTTCTGTGGCCTAGCAAGGCTGCTCTTCCCTCGGGGGGGGGGGTGAGGGGGTCGAACAGCCAGCCATTGATTTCATGTCCGAAATAGTCCCTGTTCCCCTTACTAGGGTACCCACTTGGCTATTGAGCTACCATTTGCTACATTCAAGCAGGGGTTCTAGGTTATATTCATACATGGTCCATGAGGGCTTCCCGGTTGGCTGCTGATCTGGGGTAGCAGGTTTCTGTGTTTAGTGGTGTTTTAGGGTGGCTGGTATTCTATTCCCACTGAAAATGTTTCTGCTCTCCCCCTGCTGGTGTTGAGCAATGTTAATGTCTATAAATGGAGGGGAGAGTCAGGTCGTAGAGTCTAAAGTAGAATTTAAATAAAATTCTAAACATCAACACCCTTTGGTTCATTGGTGACTAGTCCTGCAAACAAAACAAAACAAAAACCAAAACAAAACAGTTTGGATTTTCTTTATAGTTATTTACTACTGGAGTAGCCCCTTTTGGTCAGGGCCGTGGACCAGGACTTGAAGAATATGGGCTTGAAGTCCAGGGGTCCAGTCCTGGCTATTCCTTCTATGTGATGACTGGTGGATTTGCAGGAAGGCAGCTTTTTAACCTGCCTGCCCCATACAGTCACTGGAAGGTTGAGTGAGTGACGTACCTGAAAAAGTTCTTAAAAGTTGTGAAGCACTGAACAAAATTATTACTTCTGTGGGAGTGAATCCCCCTCGCCCAGCTCCAAAGCTGGGATTGTCCTGGACCCTCACTCACATCATAGCCTGGGTGTTGATTGTGATTTTTGACATGGAAAAGTTCTAACTAGGAAAATGCTTCCCCCATCCAGTGACCAGATTAATAGAGTCGTAAGGTATCTTGGTCATTGGCATCTTCAGAGCTACTTTCAGGGATGGACCATGCCACCTGAGTACAATGTTAATACCTTAGCTCTGTGTATATGTGTTCAGGCCATGTGACAGTGAACCACTTAATAGATGAGTGTTAATTTATTATGCACTAAAACGTTGATCTTTTAAAAATGGGATGTTAATACTAAGTTAAGTGAATAATGTACTATTGAAATTCTGTGAGTTAATATGCTACATGAGTGGCTGTGATAGTTTTTAATAATGAACAGTTTCTAAAACAACCTACTCCTATTTTTGACTAAAAGTCAGTGGGACAGGTATTATTTAAGAAAAAGCATTTTATAAATCTTGGGACTGAGTGTGCAGTTCAGTAGTACAGTGCTTGCTTAGTTTGTACAAAGCTCTGGGTTTGGTCCCCAGTAACCCCCTGCCCCTATGGTGGCTCATAACTATGACTTCAGCATTTGTAACACTGAGGTAGGAGGATTATGATTTTGGAGTCAGCCTACTCTATGTAATGAATCCCAGGCCAGCCTGAGCTACATAATGAGATTCAATCTCAAAAATAAAACAAAAGGAAAACAGAGCATAGTCTTGCTAACACTGGTTTTATAAATGCACATTTCCCTCACACTGCAAATGGTACAGAGTCCTTCTAATTCTCACTGCAAAACAATGAAATTGCTAGGCTGTCTCTGGAAAAAATAACAGAATAGAAGCTATTCGGACTCTAAACCTATGACTACAATGGAGTTTTTTTTAATGAGGATTTTTAGTTTTGAATGGAATATTTTACCGAGAATGTTTAATCAAGAAGGATGGATACATTTTGACATTGATGTGTTTATAAAATAATAACTGCCAGGCAGGGCCCACTGCTCATTGGGTTCTGTTGTCAGAACCTATGGAGTATCTAAGGGTAGTGTTCAGTGGGGCAGGAAAGGCAGGGCTGGAAGGAACAAGTACTCACCTATATTCTCCAAATGTTCCATCATCTTCCTTCATGGGCTGGATTTCAGGGTCTGCATGAGCATCTTCCTTTTCTTTAACTGAAAAGTTTGAAGTGACATTATTATCCATTGATCCTGAACTTCCTTGTTCAAAGTTTGCATTGCTGAGCAGCGACAGCAGAGTAAAGATAATCTCTATACAAGTAGATGCTGTGTAACCAAGTATCTAATGTGGCTATAAATGTGCTTTGATATTTACTAAATCAATGCTTATTAACACATCAGGCTATATCAGTCTTTTCCCTGTTGAAGAAATGATTTTTGAGTTTCTTGTATTTCTTCTCTATTTTTCAATTAGTGTATTGACTATAACAAATCATTTTGTAAATATATTCTTTTGCAGTGTTTTAAAATGATTTTTAATGTTTCTAATTAAATGATAAATTGTCAGGTAAGTAAGGTATAAATTCATTAACTATACAAGGACCATAATGTAATGTCACACAGGTTATTGTGTTCCCTCTGGAAAAGTGTACATGCTGCCTCCTTCTTTTCCTGTATACTAGATTTAGGTGCTACTTCAATGCTCATAACCCTTTTGGAGCCTAAGGAAGCAGGCTTTCTTGGAGAACTGACTGACATATTTCTCCATGTACCCTATGATCCATAACAGTCTATACAATATAAAGAGGGATCAAAATGGTTTGATCAGGAAATTCAAATGTATGCCTCTAAGAGGATAGACTTTTCCTATCTCCCTTATTTATTTTGAGTTTAGCAGGTAACTCTGTAGCACTAGAAAGCATTTTGAATCCCTCTTACCTGGATATTTACCACCCTTGTTTCTTCTGATGAAACAAACGATGAGCAAAATTAAGATGAGAAGGGCAACAGCACACATTAGACCTATGAACCAGCCCTGGGTTGCAATATCCACTTGCCGGCTTGCCATTGCTACAAAACAAATCAATGACATCAGTGGGAATAGGTTAATATCAAAATGAGACCCGTTTTGGTCTCTTCATTAAAAAAAAAACACAATGCCACAGGATATGGCCTTTAGGTACCTTTCACAGGACTTTAAATTGGAATCTGCCAATCATCAATGAGAAATTACGTACTTAACTTTAAAAAACTTTCATTAGTAAAAATTTAAAATAGAGAAATCTTGATGTTAATAAGAGTGCTACTGCACTGTGATAAACACTGGGTTCACATTTACTTCAAGTACACATTTCTCAATAGAAATATATTCCCAAACCAAGTAAAATCTATTATTTTGGGGATAAAATAGATAAGAAGTATAATAAGAATATAAAACTGATTTTTAAGCAGAATAGAATTTATACATCTAATGGAGTATTTTCCCTTCAAAAGAAACTACCTTGGGAGGTGAAAATGTCACTGGAATGCTGACCTGTTTTTCAATGTTTTAGAAATCTGTTAAGAAAAGAAAATGGCCCATGCAAGAAATCAAGCCACAGAAGAACACTAGCATTATTATTTTACAAAACACCAAGATTCTGAATGAAAATCCTGAGACTATCAAATCTGCTGTCAAAGGACTGGTATTTGTTATTGTTTGGGCTCTATTATTCAAAGAACCTTAAAATATATTTTGATCAATAGAATCATTATTTGGAATAAGTGAACAGTTGAAGAGAAAATACTCATTTAAAGGTATACAGTTCTTTATGTCTCCATCTATTCTGTTTGAATAAATGATGTGAAATTCCTTATTCAGCTACTCATAGTACGCAAAGTTCCTAAGTTTAGGTATTATGAAAAAGTGTCAATTGCATGGGACAAAGTGCAGCATCAGTGGCTATTCAGATACACCCGCAAGGACTTGTTCAAGTAAGTTTGCATGAATTCTTTATTAAATGCCTTTGTTTTTTCTTTTTTAATCATAAGCAACAAAAATGTTTTCTTCTTTTGCTTTCATACACATGATTATATTGTGCTTTTAATCTGAGTTTCCTCTGAAAGTGCTTCACTGTAGGGTTAGATGTGTGTGACCTCTGCATGCAGAAAGCATGTGTATCCCAGATTTCCCATATGAAGTAACATTTCATTGTGTCCTTTGCCACAGAAACTCCAGGGAAAAGATGAAATAGTCAAAATCAAGTGTGAAGTGGGATGTAAAAATTGTCTGGAGAAATGTTTAAGAAATAAAATTGGAGGTGAAAATATATTATTTGGAACATAAAACAGAGGCCAAAAGCCTTTCTAAACAGTGCCTTAAGCCTCATTAATCAGAGGGGTTCTAAGCTGTATTGTAACCAGGAACATGTAGAACTTGTGTAAAGACAGCTCGGCCTTTCATACACATGCCACAGTGGTGGTGATGATGATGGGGATAGGGATGATAATGATGCCAGCGAACAATTTATTTTTCTATGCTAGGAACTGAACTGAAGGCAGAATCTCATTTAACCCTTACAACAGTCCTATGAGGTAAGAATTGTAATAATCTCAAGGCCAGAGAGGGTGAGAACAAGAGCTTTTCCAAGAGTGAGAAGGGAACTGTGTCTGTTTGTCTTGTCTGGCTTTAGTTAGTGAACATGTCATAGGCTATTTAACTGTCCTGATATAATGCATTCCTGAAAATATGCCCAGACACCAAATTCACAAATGTCTGAACATGATAAACTTTCTTGGGGATTTTCCATTCCAGGACAGGTAAAGTTTGAAAAATGTTTGAAAAATTCATTACATTCTCTTCAGCAATATAATCTTAACAATTTACACATGGCCTTTGTATGCATTTCTTCAAAACTGAGCCCAAAACTACATGGCAAAAGTTATTTTAATCATGGGAATCCTTGATAAGATGGCATTGTTATAAGTAGTTTCAGCATTTGCATCTTTCATCAAATCAAATGAGACTGATGAGATAAAGTACAAGCTGCTCAAGTGTTAGTGCTGACACTATCTTCCACAAATGGATACTTTCAGAACTGAATTGCTTTCCAGCAGTTACCAATGAGTAGCTGTGCAAAACTGACTGTTCCCTGGAATCTGACCAAAGATGTTCACATTAACTTTGAATTTTTGCTTCTATATCAAAGAAAAAAAGTATTTGGCTTTTCTACAATCTACTATTTAAGAATAGCTACTCACAACAAGTGAGCAGGTATATACATACATACATACATACATACATACATACATACATACATAGACAGACACAGATGAAATCTTTGGGCTTTTTTCATTTTGGATATGAGCTTCAAAGAGTTTGACTGTGAAGTGAATCCCAAAAAGCTCATGTATTTGAACACCTGGTCTCCAGCAAGGGTTCTCTTGAGAGGTTGTCATACTTTTGGGAGCTGAAGCCTTGCTGAAGGAACTTGTTCAATGGAGATGGGTTTTGTGTCTTATTTCCTGGTCCCCCCAATACTGTATGCTTGATTCTTGGTCTGTCAAGACGTGAACAAGCAGCCTCAAGCTTCTGCTGCAATATCCACTTGCTACTTCCACCATCATCCTTTCCCATCATGATGAATTAGACTCTCAAACCACTGGCCAAAATAAATTCTTCTTCACTTAAGTTATGTCTCATTAGGTCACACAAAGAAAAAAGTAGCTAATATATATGGATATTAGTTGAAAAATGAAAGTAGATTTCCTTTTCATCTAGAATTTCTATAGTTAAATCATATGCATGTATTGCTTGAATTATCTACTAGCTGATAAATTAAACTAACACATAAAAGGAGCATGCAAATACAAAATGAGGCAAAGGAGTGAGGCCTGACTTAATTCCTAGAAGTTTCAGAACAGTGTGTTGTTCTCATTTTGCTTGTTTTAACATGAATAGTCTGTGCTGCATGGTGGGAGATCTCTGAGTACAGTGTTCTTTGGTATTCCAAATCATAGAGTGAGACATATGATTGATATTTATGAAAATGTCTTGTCTAGTTAAAAAAGTTAGAAATGGAAAGAATGAGCTTGAAAAACAGTAAGGCTTTGAGTCCAAGAACAGATTTTTCTTAAAACCCTGGTGATATAAGAGAAGGGTTCCACAACTGAGGGGCTGAAGTATGAAGGACAGAAAAGGGCAATGTTGGAGAGAGGCCACATCAGTACGGAGCACTCAGTCGCATCAGGACAGAGCGCTCTGTGCACTGTCCTCCCTGCAGGCCTGCTGTTTTCTGTCTCAGTGTATGCTACAGGGCACAGGTAATAGTATTCTGGACACACAGACTTCAAAGGTGGGTACTGCCATTTACCGAGAACTCTGGAGGGAAAGGTGAGCTGAAGTTTCTGGAATTAGCAAATCTCAGAGAGAGAAGCAGCACATGGATGGACACGGAGTTAAAAATTAGGTAAGCGGTAGCTTCCCTTCAAAACCTAGTGCTGGGTTTGTATAGAGTGCTTACTTTAGTCCTAAGAACAGAGCACTGCCCCCTGGGAGGAGGTGGGAGAGGGGTTGTTATTTGGGGACATTACTAGAACTCTATCAACACTTGGTTGTTGTTGCGTAAGATTATGTAGAAGGTGACAATAACTGGGTCTTGCAACATCCTCCATCACTGGCACACAACAATGTCCCACTCTTTCCATTTACTCATCTTGAATAAGACTAACACTTGCCACTGGGGTAGCAAACATCTCCCCCTAAAGAAAAGATGTTATTGTTTAAAGGAGACATCTTTGATCTTACAAATGGACAAACATGCTAGCTCTACCACATTTGTGACTGGGGTAAGTTCTTCAACTTGACACATGGTGTAAGTTGACAGCAACAATGCCTACTTTAGAGGGATGTTGTGAGTATGGAATGAGGAAACTACTTGCCTGTTGTACAGTAGACTAATTAAATGTTGTATTATTGCTCATATTCTAGCTGTATGTCTATACAAGCTTTTAGTATTTTGAATTTAACAGCTGTCATTAATAAGTAAATGTCTTGCAGAGTTGAGTTGTTTAGAATTCCCCTTTTATATTTAATACAGTTCCTAGATTATATATGCAATAGATATGAAATAGAAGGAACAGAATGATAGGATTTTTCTTAAAACATACGTATTTAGAAAGCCTTATTTTGTAAGTTATTCATTATTAACTTTGGTTTCTCTTTTTAAAACTATTCCTGGGTATATATTTTTAAATGATATGAAATGGTTTTAAAATCATGTTTTGTTAATAAAACTACAACACTCCATCTTTGCCTTTGGTTTCTACAAGGATATGTAATAATTCCTTAAGAATAAATGACATGACTGAGCAGAAGATGAATGTATGAGTTCTAGAATTAACACAGACCAAAAGGCCCTTGTTTCTATCTGAGTAAGCAGAGATTATTTTCTTGGCACCAAATATCTATTATTACTAATTATTATTATTTTATTTGCATTTTATATGAGCATTTCTCTTTCCTTTAAAACTTTACTTTTATACTAGTGAACTCTGAATAACAGTCACAAAACTAAAACAGGCAATTTTTTTTTGCAATACAGTGCAATACAGGACTAACAGAATTTCCTTTGTACAAACTTAATAACATTATATCAATCATCTAACCAAATTACAGGATTCTGCTGGGTTGTATTCAATTTTAATATAAAGAATTCTGACTATCTTAGATGTGATTCTAACCTCAAAAGAATTTTAGACATTATCTTTAATTTAATTCAGAGGAATCCTGAATATGGAAATTATCATAAATTGAAATACAAATCTAAATAATGTAAGTTAAAGTTATATTTAGGTTTTTAAAAATAGTTTGGGGCAATAATGTAGTTGAAAGAGGATTTGTCCAATCTTGTAACTCTTATAATACAGGCAGACAAACGTAATTAAAATGCAAACTCCCAACCCATCAGATAGACATTCATAACCCTGTAAGCTCCACCCACCCCAGCCTCTAACTAGAGTGTCTGGTGGCTTCTACTTCTGAGCATGAACCAGACTGGTGTGATGTGTGCCTCACCTGGTCCTGTCTCAAACACATCCTCTGAACTCACAAAACCAGAGTCCCCCTCAGCACCAACTCGAACTTTGTATGCTGTTCCTGGCATTAGACCCTTTAACCCAAAGAAACTTCGAGAACCATTTACAATTTCTTTCCTCCATTCTTCTTTGCCTATGGAAATTTTGCAAAACAAAAAACAAACAAAAAACAAATTTGAATATTTCAAGGGATCAGAAGTTACTTAATACTTCAAGAAAGTATAATTCTCTTTGAGGTAAAAATAAAAAAATCTAGGCTGACTGAACATAGCATTTTAAATATTGCAGGTCTAATTATTTCAAATGAGTCAGTTAAAATGAGCTAAGTGAAAACATACTCAAAGAGAAACTTATTGGACACTCAGTGTGCACACAAGTACACATATCCCATTGTGGTCATTCTTTTTAATACAAAGGATACAGCCTTATCTCTTCCTTGGACCATGAATGGCTGAATTTCTCCCAAGATGTTTACTTTAAGAACTATTATACATAAGTAGCTTCAATGAACTTGTTTATAAAGATTCATAAGATGAATCTTTTGATAAATTTAAATGCCTTTAATTGTATCTGACTTATAAATTTAATATTTTTCAAGTATTAATGAAATTAAGTTATTTCTAAAGGGACTGCTATTTATAAAAATATGTATTTGATTGATAAGGGCCTGAATAAAAAGTTGGATGGTGAGCAACATTTTGTCAGACATTGTGCAAACACTCACTGGTCATTCAGGCTGTGATAGGTAGGGCACAGCGAATTGAGCAAGGGACAGGTTTCCACAAGTCGCTGAATACTCAAGCTGCCTGCACCTTCCATGATACATGGCTGTGATGTAAACTTGGAATATATAAAACTTGGTGATACAAAAACACCAAGACAAAAATGGAAGCTCCAAATAGTTTTAATTTTCTTCAATTGCTTGTAAAAATTTTGCTGGGTTAATTTGATTTCTACTTCTAGAAATTCCAAATTGAAAAAAAAAAGTTGTCCTATTTGTACTTAAAGGTTAGTATTTTATTTACATGTTGCATATACATAACCAATTTAAAGTGCTCTGACATGAAAAATAACATGCTTATGCCCCCCTGGCTATTGATAACAGAGTATTTCTATTTATATATTAAATATGTGGGTTTGTGGTTCATTGTGGTTTTATTAAAATGACTCTGATTATCTTGATGGAATCAAGTTATTTTTCAATGTGGTCCATAGTAAACTGTAAACATTATTCTTAGTCTCTTAAAATGTGTCCCCCAAATCAAAAGCAGGGTAATAAATCATATCTTACTGCCTGCTACACCATATTCAACATAAAACTTCACATGCTCTGGTCCCTCATATTCCCAACTGATATTGGCATACGTCTCAGCAGCTGCAGCAGTGAGATTGCTGATCCTGGGATTTACTGCTCGGACTAAATGCACAACAGAAAAACAAAACAAACAAAACAAACAAACAATCATATTGCATACCATACACACTGATTAAAAGATAAAATGATTGAAATTGTGCAAATAAAATGTTAGAATTTATTGTAAAAAATTTAGTCTCTGCATCTTTACTCTTGTTATAGAAAGATGTACCCAGTTTTAAAAATATTATAATAATCAGAGTAGTGGTATATTATTAAAGTTATGAGTTCTAGTACATGGGTCCTGAGTAATGTAAACTGCTTTCCATTAGATCCAGTTCCAGTAAATGCCACTGTCTTCATTTACTGATGGCAGAAGCCATTAGAGGATATTAGACTTCAGGGTACCATGGGGGTACTTTTCTGTTCTTTTTAGCTTTTCAGTGTAAGTCTTCAGAGAATTTATATTGGGAGGAAAAAGAATATTCTCTAAAATAATGACTTCTGATCTATTGTGAGTCACAACCTGAGAATCTGAGGAGCTGAGAAATTCCTCATTAGAGGATTTCACATCTGTGTATTAGAGGATGTTGACTAGGATCCTGCTGAAGGATATGATGAAGAAACAGGTATAAACAGGGTGGTCAAATATATTCTACCAAAGGTCAAGAAAAAATAAAAGGAGCAGGAAGTAGCTGACATGATACATCCCAGACAGTGATAGTCTTGCCTGGCTTTGGTTACACAGCATTTCCTGAATAGCATATGACAGCTTAACTAGCATCTAAAAATTCAAATTATGGCATCTTCTTGACGTTCTCCATATAACTGACTAAAAAATACATCTAAAGTAATTAGAAGTGTTATTTGAACACTCCAGTGCTAATTCTATCACCCCAATAGCTTCAATTAAAAGTGAGAATTATGTAAGCTAAAATTACAAGATCCTTTTGCCACTCCCAGAGAAATTATATGGGATATGAAATTAGAAAGCACTGAGAAGTTTTCCTGGACTCTGAAATTAATTCTAAAATGTTATATAATTTAGAAGCTCTGTGTTGAATGCTGTGTGATGAAGTAGCATATCTTAGGATGAGGTGTATAGAGAGATCTGTGGGGAGGATAGGGATTGGAGAGGAATGGTAGAGAGGTGTGCAATATACACATGAATGATATTGTCTACAGACAAATTTAATTAATAAGGATAAACAAAATTTAAAAGGCACATTACAGTTTAAAATGCACTTGACCTGTGAGATATAACTGGATAACATGCATATTTTGTGCTGTTTTGTGGTATGTAAAAAGAATAGCAGAGGGCATGGTGATTACTGAATTACCAAAAACAATTTTAGTTTTCCCAGATTTTCTTCTTAAGTGAATAATGGCAAGAATAAAATAAACAAAAAGAACCATATGGGCGTGTGTGTGAACTATTGCCAGCTGAAACCTAGGGCACACCAATATCCATCTATCTACATATTTCTGAGACAGGGTTTCTCTGAGTAGCTTTGGCTGTCCTGAACTCACTTTGTAGACCAGGCTGACCTTGAACTCACAGAGATCCACCTTCCTCTGCCTCTCTGAGTGCTGGGATTACAGGCGTGAGCCACTGCACCTGGCATAATAAGGTTCTTTTAAAAATTCTGGAATCTGAGCTTGGGACTTAGTTGGTAGAGTGTTCATCTAATGTGTATGAAGCCCTAGGATTGATCCTAGCATTGCATAAATCCAGATGTGGTGGCACACTCTTGCAGTCCCAGAACTTGGAGGTAGAAGCAGGAGTGTGAGAAGTCAGAGGTCTTCCTCAGTTACATGGCAAGTTCTAGGCCACTCTAGGATACAAGGCTAAAAAAAGATATTGTGACAACACAAAACTGATTAATCTTGGAATAACTATAGTTTCTTGAAAGCAGAACAAAAAAAGATTTCTTTATTTACTATGTACACAATGTTTTGTCTATATGTACACCTACATGCCATAAGTGGGCACCAGATCTCATTATATATGGTTGTGAGTCACTCTGTGGTTGCTGGAAATTGAACTCAGGATCTCTGGAAGAGCAGCCAGTGCTCTTAACCTCTGAGCCATCTCTCCAGCCCAACATCTGGCTTTTTAAAGCTTAAAGTTTTAAAAATTTATTTACATGTATTTGTGTGTGTCTGTGTATGTGTGTGTGCACATGTGCATGTGTGTGCTTATATGTATACGTACAACATGGCTCTTGCATGGAGGTCAGAGAACAAGTTGTGAAAATTGGTTCTCTCCACCATACAGGCTCTGGGAATTAAACTCAGGTCATCAGCTTGGTGGTGAGTATCTTTACCAGATGAGTCATCCAGTCAGTCCTGAAACAGTAGTATCTATGAATATCCTTTTCTGCTTTCTTTCTAGTGCTTCTTCTCTGGATTGTTCTGACACTTAAATTTTTATTTCCAGCTTTACTGAAATTAAATTGGTGTTCTGAAGATATGTCAGTCCCAACTGTGTTCACTGAAGCACTCTTTGTGAATAAAGACAGGGAAACTAAGGAAGGATCTTCTGACAGATCAGCAGATAATCACAACTTGCATATACATGAAGGAATACCACTCAGCCTTACAAAAGAAGAAAACACTATTTGCAACATAGCAAATCCAGGGGTCATTATGCTGTGCGAAATAAGCCAGACTCAGAAAGTAGAGTCTAATTATATATGGAATCTAAAGCAGCCAAACAGAAAGATAGGGCAGAAGGATGACTGCTAGAAGCTAGAGTCAAGTGGGGAAACTTCCAATTTTAAGACAAGACATATTTTAGATATCTAATGTGTTATTAACTGTACCTAAAGTGTCTTTACTAAAGACTTGTGTTTCTTTTTCTCTTCAATGCACCTATGTAAGATTGCAGTTTCTTCAGGTTGTATTACTTGGCCACTTTTACAACAGGGAATTCTAACCTTCTTCCTGTTAGCTGTTCTTGTTCCACTTTCTTGCTCACTGAGTGCTTGGCATCCCAGGCTCCCAGGCAGTCAACAAGGGGCTCCCAGTGCTATCTCTGAACTTGGCTTCCCCAAGGGTTTCTCTGCCTGCCTCTTACCATAGTGAACCTTTCTCTGTAGCCACATGTTCCCTTCCTAAACTACAAAACTTCCCTGTTAAAACTCAAGGACTTACCTCTAATTACAGGCTTCTGTGGCTGCTAAGAGCTATTCACCCTTGGCCTCCAATACAGTCACAACTCAAGGGCATCTCTTTTCCACATAGTACATTGCTAGCTATAACACAACATCTTGTGGGTTTTCTAATCCTGACCTTTGTTTGTGTTTCTGACCAAAAATTCAACCTTGACTCACATGCTAGAGAAAACTGGCATTCAAGACCCAGTGCTAAGGTAAGTTCTTTGTGAAGCCTTTCTGACCCTGCTGGACCAAATAAATAATCCCCTTCTTGGTGCTCATGTGGGCATTTCATTCATACTACAGGCTTGATATTTTGCTACCACATTTTAAGCATGTGAATGGCAAAGTCTTGTTTTACTTTTTTGATTCACAGTGTCATTTAAAAAGTTGTTGTGCTGTCTGTGCCAATGAGACACCATTACCTGCTACACTGAGTGTTCAAACACATGAGTGTGGGGTTTTGTTACTGTTGTTCAGGTCAAATAAAGGCATGAACTTTAACTTGAGTTTTTAACTTATTGGATCTTTACTCTAGTAAAATCATCTAGTGAGAGTCATATTCCAGGGAGGACTCAGCACTGGCTGTTGCCTAGTGGAACCTCTCTGTTCAGTCCTGGGGTGACCATGGTGGCTGCAAATTAAGCAGAGCACAGACTTACTAATTTCTCCATATTCCTGTATCAACTAATTACTCTACAAATCTGTTCTGGTGTCTGGTGTCAAGAGCATCAGTGTCAAAGTGATGGGACACAGGGATACAGATCTACCAGCAGTGGGGTGGGGGCAAAGCCCAATCCACTTCGATAAGGTCTTATTTCATTTCATTGATAAACCTCAGAGCTAGCTCCCAGAGCTCCGGCCCCTGAGATCATTTAAAAAACCATAGAAATGGAACAAGAACTGCCAAACAAGGTAATTTTTATAATCGATGGTTTGAATCAGACAAGGAATGGATCAAATGATCTATTTACAATTTAATTTCTTTCTTTCTTTCTTTCTTTCTTTCTTTCTTTCTTTCTTTCTTTCTTTCTTTCTTTCTTTCTTTCTTTCTTCCTTTCCTTCTTTTTTTTCCTGAATCAGGCCTTTTGTGTATAGTCCTTGGCTATCCTGGACTGCCTTTGTAGGCCATACTGGCCTTAAACTCACAGTGATCTGCCTCTGCCTCCCTGAGTGCTGGGATTAAAGCACCATGCTCAGCTTATTCTCAACTTAATTATACTGAAGAGAGTGTACTAAGCATTTGCACCTTTGTTTTTCTCTCATAAATTGTCCACAGTTGAATTTGGTAACATCTAACAAAAAAGTCTTCTAATATAGATTTATTTTCATCTGAGTTTATTTAAAATAGAGTTTATTGCATTGAAATATGACCAACAAATGGGAAGTGCAGACTTGTGTCACTGGCAGCTCCAGGGAAGCACAAATTCTTAGCTGCCACTGGCCATGGACACAGAGACATAAGGCAGCCAGGCTTTCAGTGGAATTTTTGAGTCAAAGTTACATAGCATAGCTTGTTGTACCACTACCCATCCTTTTTAGTATATCCCAGAAAAGAGATATGCATATATCACAGTTACTCTACATACAGTAGAAGCTTAGAACTGTTACAATGTTGTCCTTTTAGGTCTAAAATCACAAATATAATTGGAAAATGAGTATAATTTTGGTTCATTTGCTCTAAAATTAATCTTAAATACATATTGCAATTCACCAAAGCACTGGATATAAACAGATTTGCTAAGAAAATAGAAAATATATATCAAGTTGAAGCTTACAATAGTGGACACAGACTCCCAGCTCTCTTGTTCTTTTCCTTCCCTTCTATTTACACTCATATGATCTCTTACAGCCCAGGACAAGCCCTGGGTACTTCACAACTTCACTTGGAGACAGATCTCAGAGGCAGGCACATAGCTACTCTCTATGTGCTTGGTGGACCAATAGCCAGAGATCAAATATGGGATATTTGCTACAGGTGGAAGAATTATTACAAGTTATCAAACAACATTCTGCAGAAAGTGTTTAGGACATAGAGAGCAGTCAAAACTAAAGGAGAACTGATGCCACCCGCTGAGGATCACTGGCTATAGCTCAGGAAGGGGAAACTTGAACAGTGAGTGATAAAGACAGGGTGGAGTGAGACAGCTGAGTAGAACATGTTGGCTGACTGGAACACACATGTGTAGAGACTGTCACAGATCAGTTGTAGGGTATCACTAAGCCAAAGCTCAAAAAGATAGTGTGTTGTAATGCTATAAAATGTAAGTACCCTGTGTTACCCAGGAGTGAGGCCAGGTCAGATGGCAATCAGAAGCTCAGTTAAGCTATTTGTGGAAGGCTGTTTTCATCTAGGATTCAAATTCCTGATATGTGACATGGCCATATGGAAGATCTGCAACAAATCCTCAGTCTTGGTTCCATCTGATCTAACCTAAATTATACTCTTGCAATCTAAAATTAGGATTTTCACCAGGGATAAGTCTTGAGAAAAAAAATTGTGAGTTTAAACATGCGATTTTCTACTCATAAAACTACATAGAAATTAATTTCAAAGCCACTATTGGCCCAGATATTCTCCTTTTGGTGGTTCTGAGAATATTTTGTTTTCTCATTTTTACCCATGCTGCACTTCTCCACATTTAACATTACAAAGGTCACACAAGTATAAAGTCATGCAGATGAATTATTTTACCTTTGCCTGCACCTACATCAGGTGGAAGAATACCAGCTTAATGAAGGGAAACAGAAACAGGACACTATATAGTTAGATGTAACACACCCATGAGCATGTACAGCCATATTTTAAAAAGCACTTATTAAAATGCAAAGGCATGCAAGAAGAATGAAGCCTATTACATCAGGTACAGGGACAAAAATGTATTATTGTTCCCAAACTTACTCAATAGTCAAATATAAACATTACTTAAGGTGCATTATTCTAAGAAGGCTTAGGATGATTTGACCCATTTTTGGACAGAATTTTTAATTTCATATGCTATAGAAGCTACTGAAGATAACCAATAACCAGATGAATAGTCCTTAAGAAATTCTATAATTTAGAGACATTCAAAACAAAACAAAAAATCCTTCACAATACTTAAAATACTTTTAGGATTTATCTGTTTTATATGTGTGAATGTTTTGCCTGCATTTATGTATGTGCACTGCATGCATGCTTGATTCCCACTGAGGTCAGGAAAGGGCATCAGATATCTGGGAACTGTATTTATTGATGGTTGTGAGGCATCCTGTGGATGCCAGGAACTGAACCTGGGTCCTCTGTAAGACAAAAAGTGCTCAGAACCACTGATCTATCTCTTTAGCATCATTTTTTACTATTCTTGATCCTTTTCATTGAATCAAAAAATTTTCTGAATGACTTTTGAAAATACTCAATTTAATGGGACATTTTTGCTTCCTCTACAGATGACATACCAAAATACAATGTTTCTTTTTTATGTTTGAAATAAGTGCACTACTTAATAATTGTCT
Organism: Pachyuromys duprasi; assembly: GCA_028658305.1. Taxonomy (NCBI): domain Eukaryota; kingdom Metazoa; phylum Chordata; class Mammalia; order Rodentia; family Muridae; genus Pachyuromys; species Pachyuromys duprasi. The sequence goes on from CM053755.1 coordinate 31,886, forward strand.
TTATTTTTTTTCTAGAAAGTCTAAATCAATATGTAGACAAGCAAGACTCAGGACCTAGAGATAGAATTATATATAGGCACATATATGTACATGTCTATAGGCAAAAAGTTATATTGAACTTTGAACTCAAATGTGACCAATATTGTTCTTTCTTTTTCCTGATCCAATATTTTTAAAAGATTTATTTATTTGTATGTGTGTCTGTTTGCATGAGTTTATGTGCACCATATGCATACCAGGTGCCTGTGGAGGCCAGAAGAAAGTATCAGTTCTAGTGGAACTGGTGTTATAAGCAGTTGTAAGCCACCATATGGGCTCTAGGAACTGAACCTAGGTCCTCTGTAAGAGCAGTAAGTGCTCTTAAGCACCAAGCCATCTCCTAATCACCTATCCCAATATTTTAATGTAAGTTTAGAAGCCTCATATAGGCTTGAAAAATAATACCTAAATAGATGAATAAAATAACTGATTTTTACCATACATTGGGCTGGGAAATTACAAATAAATATATTATTAGATAAGATGGATATTCCATGGCAAGAGAAAAAGAGAAGGAGTACATTTTAATGCTTTAAAAAATTCCCTGATACTTGTAATCATATGGATTTTATACATACCCATCTTACCTTCATCCATTGTCGTAATTGCTTCCTCTGTAATCTGACTGCCTGATCCCACAGATGTTTGTGCATAGAAATAAAACTTATACCGAGTGCTGAAGTTTAAATTTTTTAAAGTCCACCGTGTCTTGTTGGCAGGAATTTTTAAATCTACCAAAGGACCTAGTTCATGTGTGCTGTTAACTGTCAATGAGAAGTGACAAACAGTATATTCCCCATTAGCTGTCATAGAAATACTATTGTAAATAGTATTATTAATAATATTCAACAAAAATAATGTTCCCAGTATACAAGCCTTTCACAATCTTTCTTATTCATTGGCTAACATACTAACGACCATTAAAATTGTAAAATGTAACCTATAGTATAATATAAACAAATGGAAATTTTTCCATTGGCTTACACACTAGGAATATTTTACAGTTGGATTGCAATAGCAGTTTTCATTCTGTTTTTGCTGATGGAGTTCAACATTGTTAATAATGCCAACACTTCTCTTAGGATTCCATGGAAAAGAAAATTTTTCTTCAATTTTTGTCACATAATAGTCTCCTAATCTAATGGTAGGACCCTCCCTTCAGGCCCACACTTAATAACCTGTAGTATTCCAAAAATAAATTAATTTTCAATAGCATATCCATTATTTTTTCATAACAAGTATGTTCTGAAGCTCTTTCTGGAATAATACTTGAAGGTATATATAGATATTAAGAAATAACCAGTTTGCATTTTACAACAGAAGTTCTTTCAAAATCCAATTTCTCCTTATCATGGTGACTTACTTGGCTGATATTTTAAGACATACTCAGTCAGGATGCCATTTGGGTGACTTGGTGGGTCCCATTCCAAAGTGAGAGAGTCCAGTGTAGGATTGACAATTTTCAAAGATGAGGGAGCACTAGGGACTTTTAATGAGAACAAACAGTCAACACAATTTTTAAAGAACATTCCAAAGCAAACACACTGTTCTATTTACACAATTGATTCAGGTTTTGGTTTCCAGTTTGGTTTTTGATTCAGTTGAAAATACAATAACACAAATCTGTGGCAGAAACTTATTTTTTTCTTCTCTTCTCTTTTTAAAAACCACTTCTATTTAAATTCATTTAAATCATCTTCTCAAAATATATAATGACTGTCTTTACAGGGACTCAAATAATCTATTTTGAAGCAGACAGCACTTAAGTCAATTTGTAAAAGCAAAGTGGTTGCTAAGGGAGACCATCCTAAGCAGCCCTTTCAGAGGAAGCAGCTGTGTTCTGGCCCATTAAATACTGTTTTCCCCAACAAACCAGGTGCCTCCACATAGTCCCAATGCCCTGCCTGATGGCCTTTGGGCATAGGCCAGGTTGCCCAAATGCTGAGCTGTGCTTATCCCAAGTGCTCATAGCTTCCCAGGATCTGAAATAAAAGCAAGAGCCCCACAGGTTGGCTCACTCCCTACCACAGGACGGAGAAGGCTTAAGGGCTTCAGATTTCCTGCACAGAAGCTGGCAAATTATCAGAAGGAATAGCCCTAGTCTTCAACCCCCACCTTTAAGAGGATCAGAGCTGACCTCCATCAGGATGCTGCCTTTTTCCCATATTCCCTAGAAACCAATTAATGACACTGCTATCCCGGATTCACTCTAGTTGGAAACCAGAAAGCCAATTTGGTGTTCTTGTTTTTACCATCTCCTGGGATGCTAAATCTTGGCAATAAACTCTTTTCTCAACCATATCCGTTTCTTCATCCTCTGCTTCTCTCCTCCTCCTGTCCTTTACCGGGGCCTGTAATCATGCTTGCCACAGGCTTCTAAGATTCAACCTAATTGGTTCTTAAGTTTTGGAGGTCATAGGTCTCCTCTCTAGAAAAATGTGTTGACACGCTGCATTGTGTTGTTGCAAGAAGTTCATGGCAGTCCTTAAATGTCTCAGCAGATCCCACAGGGACTACACAGTCTGCAGGCTAAGGGCTTCTGGCCCACAAATTAGTATTCATGACACCAAAGATCATGCATGATGTGGGTCCTTTCCTTTTCTTACCCTGGCTATACAACTTGCATTTTGTAGGAGCTGTGCTTTTTAATAGGGTTGTGACAAACCATTTTCCCCACTTCCTTTCAGTCTTTAATCCCATTTATCTTTTCTAAGACCCCTTGAAACATCCAAATGACCAGCATGGGGCCTCAGTGGTGAGAGATTATAGTGGAAAGAGCCCTTGTACCTTAGCACTGTGAGTGCTGGAGTTTCCAGCACCTTGAAGCCTGATGAAAGACTTCTACTCTTCAAAGTCAGTACGACGTTATAAGATACAAGAAATCATGAAAGCATGTGAGTCAACTCCAATTTACAGAAACATCTTTCTTTTTGGGTATTGTCTTACATCTTCCTTCCAGCACTCACACTTTCCAGAGGAAAGAAGCTTCTACTGAAGCTTAGGGAAGTTACAGAATGTAACTCAGCTCAGAAAACTAATGACTCAAATGCTACATTAACAATGTTTCAGATAGCATGAGTGAGGAGAAAAAATTTCAGGGAAAGAAGGCATCTGCTGACAGCGTTCTGGATTCTGAAGCATTGTGTGTGGCCACTGGTCATATGTGAGTGACATTTTGCCAGTTTTGTGTGTGCTGTGATTATTTATAATTATGCATTTAACTTCAAGAGTATCCTCTCAGTGGAGGGCCTTCTGTAGTACAAAACCTTTCAGGATATGCTATATGCTCCTTGATCCCATACTCATTCCTTACCTCCCTCTGGGGTATGGAAGCTTTTGTCAGCGCTGGCTGGGCCTTCCCCTTTCCCATTGATCACTCGGACATTGAGTGCATAGTGACTGTATGGTTGCAACCCTGGAAGCATGCCATGAGTCTTGCTGCCCTGGAAGGTGAGGATCTTCTTCTCAATGTGGCGTCTATTTCTTTTAGGTGAGCTCTGTTCCTTCCAGTAGTAAATCTGAAGAGGCAAGAACCCAAGTCAGGGACTCACAAGGAGTCAATATAATCATAGTTAGGAAACCAAAGCACTGGGGCTGGCAAGGGGGCCCAGAAGGGGAAGGTCCTCACTGTGAAAGTCTGTCAACCTGAGTTTGATCCCTGGAACCCACATTTGGAGATTACCAAATCTATAAAGTTGTCCTCTGACCTCCACACACTCATTGTTAGATGTTATCTCCCTCACTCATCTCACTCACCTACTTGTAGGAGTAAACATGCATGTGTATACACACACAATTTTTTTAAAAGCTGAACTGCTGTTTTTCATAAAAATAGGTTGGTGAATTTTACATGATTATTAGTAAAACTAATGGATACTAGTTCTTAGACAAGAGGGACAGAAGCCTACAGATAACGAGGAAACAAGTCTACATGATGAAGCTGTGATTTATTACTTTGTTAAAGTAATATAAATGAATGAATGAAAATATAAATGAAGTGACTAGGGCTCACTTAGTTCTTTCAGAAATGAAAAAAATGGCCGCAATGATTTAACTTTTATGATTTTTACTACCCATTGTTTATATACTCTTATAGAGTTATACATATATGGCCCATCACTTAATTTAATCCTCATTCTAACAAGGCTTTTATCTTGTTTTTGTGGTACCTTGAGCTTATGGGTTAATGAGGAATTCTTCCTAAGCCATATGAACCTATACTGCAAGGCACACTACCATCTAATTAAAAATACTTTTAAAGTGCAGGCACAGGTTTTGGAAAGATAAAGTGTTGCCTAACTTTGGTCAAAAGGTGAGAACTTTTGTATATTAGATTTTCTTGAAGGCTTCTTAGGAATTTAAAGGCATTTTTTCAAGATAAATTAACATATGCAGAATCTAGTCAATTTGCGGGGTGGGGGGGAGTGAGGGGAGAATACAGTACAGTACAAAAAATATCCTCTAGGGGTCAGTGTGAAATCAAAGTAGTGATGTTAGTGTGGCGTTCTTTGTAAATGAATTCAATATCTGTGGTTTTTTTGAAAAAAAAATAATGCTCATAAGAATGAGTTATGGGCTACAGATTTTTAAAGTGTAATCTCATTTATTAGTGCTTTGTAAAGCTAGGTGTAATTTGTGACATTCTAATTCTTAAAAACATAGTCTGCCTTATTTCACATGTACTGTTCAGTTAGCAGAATAATTCCAAAAAGGTGAGAAACCTGTGAAATATACAGAAAACATTATTTTATTGCCCTAGATAAGTGATATTTCAAGTCATCTCTAGCTGGGTTCTTTAGGTGTGGCTGAGGACAGTGAGCAAAAGAACTTGTGAATTCACAAGTCCGTGAACAGATAATTTAACTTGATGATTCAGCCACATAATTTCAACTTAAAATGGTATGCATAACAAGTGGCCTTCACCATATTCTTAATACTAATCAAAGAACACAAAGTGTTCCCTTCACCTACCTGGTAGCCTTGTAAGTGTCCTCGGACACTCTTCAGAGGTACTGGGTCCCAGTGTACCTCTGCCAAGGTACTGTTTACCACAATGACACGCACATTTCCAGGAGCCACCATTGGAACTAGGAACAAGACAAGAAAGTGTGGTGGTGGTGAAAATAGCTATTATGTTGTATTTCACACAAAATTGTCACAATATTCAATAACTTTGGCTTGAAGCACACTCCACACTATACTATAGAATCCTGTTATAGGGACTGTTGACAATTAAAGTAGACAGTTTATTATTCATTCAACTATGAAACTGTGAAAGCAAATTTAACACTGTGAACTTTCATTTGCCCTACCACAAGCTCTGCATTTGGAATCTAGAGCTTTACACAAGTCAGGAAAGCGTTCTACCACCAAGCAATTTCTTTGGCACTGCTTATCACATAGTAGGCTGTACAAATGAAGAGAAATATGCAAAATGGTTGCTACCTCTTCCTTTGCTAACCTAGGTACCTCTGAAAATAGCCTCAGTTTGCACCTTGGTAGGTCTGCCCATCTGGGCAAGAGTAGAATAGAATGAGCAAGGGACACTTACGGTCTTCTCCAGAATGCCCCATGACTGCAGCTGGCTCCGGAGCAGATCCCATATCATTCAGGGCTTGAACTTTTATCAAGTATGGGACAAATGTTGGTGTGCCAGAGACAATGTATTTGGATACATTGGCCACAACCACAGACGTCCATTCATCATCACCATCTTTCTGGCGCCAGCTCACTTTGTACTGGAGACCAGGCCCATTCGATTCAAAACCATTCAAGGGCTATGAAAAAAGCCAAACAGAGTGACTGTACAGCTTTTCACAGGAATAGCAAATCCAATTCCTAGACTAAATAAAGCTAACGCTGAAACACTAAAATGCAAGCTATTAAATACTGACTTCTCCAGAGACTATTCTCTTTTTTCACTTGTGATAAGATCAAAAGTTTGTTTGGAACCAAACTTTAAAGGTTGTATATTGTAACTCTAAAGTAGTAAATAACACATGATGAACCTTCCAAACACTGGCTCCATTAGGTATATGTCAGTGAGTCTTAAAACATTCTAGTTATCTAGATTCACTTTATGTATTTCTATTTGTGTCATAGCTCATCATTGTCCACCTGGAGATGGAAACTTATGAACTGTTTCTCTATTAAAAATTTGTGTTTGTCTATGTACATATAAATATGCAGAGTATATGTGTGTGTCTGTGTGCATGCATAGATCTAAAGTTTTGACATTATAAAAATAAATATGTTTATTTTAATATTGATTTTTCAGATCCAGAACACACAGATAAAATAAGTAAGAATGATTATAATAATAATTTGACTACTGGGAATAGCTTGATGCATGTCTTCCAAATGGTCTTTCTGATGATGATAACAGCTAGCATTTTTTGAGTACATATATGAGTGAGGTATTATTATTATTCTCATCTTACAGATGACTGACAGATACTTGGCAACTATCTATAAGTACCAAAGCTGAGATTCTCACCTGTCAGTTTTGGCCCCCAGAGAGAGGACATTATTTTTTACTCTCCTCTTCTGCTGCATGTGCGTGCTGTGAATTGAGCCAGGGTTCTCTGGAAGAGCAGTCAGTACTCTTAACCTCTGAGCCATCTCTCCAGCCCCAGGGGATTTTTTTTCCTAGACAGGGTTTTTCTGTGTAAGAGCCCTGGTTATCTTGGAACTCACTATGTAGACTAGGCTGACCTCGAACTCACAGAGATCCACCTGCCTCTGGGTCCCGAGTGCTGGGATTAAAGGAGTGTGCCACCATGCCCAACTTTTAGATAGAAAATTTTAATTTACTATATAACATTGGCTCCTAAATAAAGATAGGCATTTTTCCCACAATGTGTAAAAAGTTGTGTTAACACAGATATTATTCTAAAATGACCTTTTTTGTTTAGTCTAAAAATGTTGAGGCAAAAAAAAAAAAAAGGCCTGTGGCTCACCTTCCATGTAATCACCAAGTTGTCAGGCTCCGTTCCTAGTCCTTCCACAGCCGTGGGATTCTGATCTGGTTCTGGAAATGAAGTAGTCCCACATGAGTAAGCTTCGGTTCTCTGAGAGGCATAGAAACTTCTGTTTTAGGTCAGGCCTCTGTGTTTTAGTCTTACCTGCGGCTTTGGTAAGATACTGCTCAGATGCCTCACTGGGCACACTCCTCCCAATGCTGTTCTCTGCCATGACTCGGAAGGAGTAGTTCACATATGGAGACAGCTTCAGTTGGGCTGTGGTCTGAGTTCCAGAAACTTCAGCCTGGTGGTGCCATTGTCCTGCCTCATGCATTGCATCTTCATATTCAATGATGAATTCTAGTCACAACACCACACATACCATAAACCCAAGATAGTGAGTTTATTCAGTATAAGGACAGGTTGCCAGAGATAACTCATGGCAAGCATGAGTAGCCAGGCACAAGCGATTTAAAAAAAAATCCTGTTAGGATATTCTGAGTTCAATATTTAAGCACATGAACTATTTTGCATTTTCTTCCTATCATGCTAAGCTCAGCTAATCCATATACGAAAAGGTGCTCAATTATTGTCATAAAAAGGAGTGACTATGATAAACACAGTAAAAGAGCAGTTTTTTACTAGGAAGATTGACAGCAATCAAATGTTTAATATATTTTTGTTGAGTGTGGCACATTTTCAGACCTCCTATGAAACTGATGCATTTCTATACAGGACAACTGCAAATATATACTAATTTTTAACATACATAATCTTTGAGGAATTGTACTTCTAGCAATTGAATTTGAGCAAATGTGCTTACCCATGTGGTGTAAAGACACATGCAAACGAATCCACATTACTGCATGATTTTCAGTTGAAGCAACCTATTTACAAACAAGCTAAATGCTTGCCAGTGGGACATATGTAGCAAAATATGGTACACAAACACTGTGGAACATTCTGTATCTGTTATCAAGGAGGATGCTCTGTGTGTACGAAAATAGGATGTATCTAAGTGTATCATCACATGAAAATGAGCAGGATACAGCAGAGTACATGCTTGGTGCGACATCTGTTTAACAATACAAAGACTAGCTACATCATACACACTGGATTTCCTGTCAGAAGGTACACACTCAGAAGGTGTGGCCAGGGGAGCTTGCAGACACAAAAGGGAGGAAGACATACCTTTCAGGTACTTTCTGTACTGCTAGAATGTTGTGGTCTGCCTTTGCAAAAAATTAGGTATCACACCTGAATGAAATTGGCTTGAGGTACTTTATATTTTTTACATTATGTTACTATATCATAGCGTGATAATGCCACGCCTCTGCAAAGCACTTCTGTATATATCTTAGTGCTGTGGTTCTTTCTAAATGCATGTGGGAGACACCCCCTGTCCTGCTAAAACATAAATAAATAAATAAATAAATAAATAAATAAATAAATAACTAAATAAATCAACATAGCTGTGATTTTGGAATAATCTGGAAGGTACTTGGCCTTCCTGAAGCCCACACTTAAACGTATTTCAGGCTCATGACTATGCCTACTCTTTTGGGTATCTCTTTAGCTTTAAAATCAAGCCTTGAAGCCTATCATTCTGATTTAACAAATCAGACCAAATGCCTTGGTCTCTCATCTGATTTTATTCCCTCTACTGATGCCTTGAAGTGAGGAGCTGACACTGTTGAATATGTCATTTGTAGCAAAGGGAAATGGGAAGAAAAGCACTTATGCTGGAAGTTAAGGACCTATTGTGTATAAGCAGTTCTATTACAAATGATGGTCCTGTAATAGAGGACCAAAGTCAGTTTCCCCAAGTTTAGACTGGCCTTCCAGCATCTCCCAAAAGCAGTGGCTTAAATGAATGACTTACAAGATGCACCTATCTACTGTGTTTGTCCTGGGTAGTTTTATGTCAACTTGACATAATCTAGGGTCATCAGAGAGGAGGGAGCCTCACCTGAGAAAAGGCCCCCATGAGATTGGGCTATAGGCAAACCTGTAGCGTATTTTAATTAGTGACTGATTGTGGATGGTAACAATCCTATTGTGGATGGGCTGGGGTCCTGGTTTTTATAAGAGAGTGGGCTGAGAAAGCCATGAGGAGCAAGCTAGCAAGCAGTAGCCCTCCATGCTCTCTGCATCAGCTCATGCCTCCAGGCCCCTGCCCCTGCTTGAGTTCTGTCCTGTCTTCCTCCACTGATAAATAGTGATGTGGAAATGTGAGCCAAAAATCCCTTCCCTTCCCAAGTTGCTTTTAGTTACAGTGCTTTATTGTAGCAATCATAATGCTACCTAGGACAGTGGCAGATATGTAAGGTGATTCTTATAGATCTTAAACGTAAATGATAGTGTGTTTGCTTAAGAACATTTTCAGGAATTAATTAGACATACCAGAAGCTATAACCAGGAACGGCTCCATCTCTGAAAATCATCATACTTTGGTTCTAACCAAAGTATCTTCATCTCTTCAGTGATGATGAGCATACCAGTAAACGCATTTGTAAGGAATTACAGCAGTGCAACATATAATTGTTACAGGTATTGCTTCAGGAATGGCCATTAGGTTTACCAGCCATAAAACAAAAATACCACATACTTGCAATGGGGCTATTGTTGTCATCTCCTGGGGTCCATGTCAGCTGAACGCTTTTGTCAAGTTGATTGGTCAATTCTAAATCAAAGGGAGGATTCGGGACATCTGTGGAGTGAACACACATAATGGTTACCTGTCTTTTTGAAAGACAATTTTATTGTGTTTGTGATGCTGTATACAGAGGGACACCTTAGAGCACTCTTAGTGGTCAGTGAGCATGCAATGGAAATGAGACAGACACAACTGAGGCTGCTGAGAACACTGCACAAAACAATACATCAAGAAGCTCTGCTTGTTTGCTTTTCAAGATCATGGTTTGCCAAATCCATTTAAGCAGAGTGTAAGGGTCTTCAGCATGCTCAGTACATGTCCTCTCATGAGCAGAAATGAGCACAGGCAGAAATAACATCAAAGCTTCATTTCCAACAACACAAGGGAAACAGAATAGTCAAGGCTGAGAGACAAATGCAGGCAAGTGACATGTGCTGTTCAGAGGATTCTCAGGGTTCTGAGACACAGTGGTCAATGCATCTGGAGGCTCCTGAGGATTGTGTTTATGGGTAGGGAGCTCTCGGCATACATAGCCATGCTCACTCTCAGACAGCTTTTGGAACAAAGGTCACAGAGGAGCAAGGCTGCCTCCTGAAATGGAGCTTGTGAAGCTAACTCACTTTTCTGAAAAAGAAAAATTTTTAACTTCTTTATAGAAGTGGCTCTGACTTCTGGTCCCTTTTTTCATCAGTAAGGCAGTATTGTCTACAGAGGGCAGGTTTTATAAAGAATGATAATGTAAAATCTAGCTGAGATTATGCCATAAAATTATGTTTTATGTTTGTGTGCTGGATAAAGATGAATTTTCTAAACAAAAATGTTTCTGGAAATAATTTCTGATTATTTTACAGACTCAGAAAAATAACATAACATTGTCAGATCCTTTCTTTTGTTAATTCACTGGTGACTTTTCTTTTAACACAAATGGGAAGGTTACTCAGACAAAAAAGTCAAACTTTCTGAACACCGTGTTTTATCCTAAGTGTACATTGCTTGGAAATTAAATCTCAAAACAATATCATATTTCCTTGTATTTATCACTATTAATAGTGTGTTATATTCATTTATGAGTGTGTGTATGCATGTAGGAATGCACACATTCATGTGTGAGAACATAGAGGATAGGAGGTTGACTTCTGCTAGGTGGCAGGCTAGTGAGCTTCTGGGATCTGCCTGTTTCTGTCGAAGTTACAGGCATGTGCTGCCATGTTCTGCTTATGTATGGATACTGGAGATTTGAACTCCTGTCATTTTGCTTTCACTGTTATCTACTGAGTCATCTCTCCAGTTACTAAACAAATCTTAGTAGACAACTAAAATCCAATTTTCAGAATAATTCTAAGAAATATCTTTTTTTCTCTAAAATATGGGTGAGAAATTATTATATATGATTTATGCTACCATACAAGAAGAGATTTTTATAGGATGGAAGAATTTTATAATAGCAAATTAAATATTTAGAGATAACTGGAAATACAATGATCAAAATAGTTTAACCTTACAATATACTATAAAGTTATAAGAAATATTTGACTATGGTAAATGAAGCCCATGATAACTAGAAGCCATTTTCTTTAAAGAAATGCAATGATGTGACAGAGATGAGAAAGCAATGTCTGCAAATGTGAAATTATTTGACAGAAGATGGAAAGAGAAGACTCATTAGTTTACCGTAAATGGGGGCTGGAGTTGGAGTAGGAGCTAGAAAGAACATTAATATAAAGGATTTTAATCAGAATTAGTCATAGAAACATAGAAGAAGACAAAAGCAATGCAATATTATTTTTTTAAAATGGAGTTCTCTGTAATGGGGCAGTGACAATCTAGGAATACAATACCCCTTTGATTCTAGATTAGAAGTTATTTTTCTCAGTTTTTGTTTGTTTATTTGTTTTTATATATGCACATACACCATTTTGTCACAGTATATATTATCTATACAGAGCATATTTATATATAAATTGTCTTCTGAAAGGCATCTCTGCAAGAAAAGAAACACCCTTGTAGTTAGGAAACTTGAACAAATATTCAATATCTATACTTTTCTTTGCCACCTAATACAGAGAACCTGACTATGTTGTATATGTTCTTGCTCTTACCAACAACCCTGAGCACAGCACTGGCAGAAACACTGTCCAGTGTGGTGTTGGCTGCACATGTGTAGGTCCCACCATCACCATCGCTTACATCAGTTACCACCAGGTGATCCTTGTCAATAGAGAACCTGTAAACAGAGCACATGTAGAGCAGCAGAATGACAACTAGACACTGCTGAGGACTGCCTTCCCAGAAGGCAAGAGTCTCTGTGAATTTGCTAAGGGAGAAAGATAATAAACACTTTAGCAAGTAGAATGAACCCTTCTATATCAATTTAGTAATTAATAAACCTGAAAAACATTTGGGTTAGGAGGGATATTAACTTTAATAGTTTTTGTTAAGGTGTATGTAGAGTCTCAGGAGATTCTGCAGCAAACCTTCTGATATGGGGCCAAAAATCACTTGGTATACCATAACTATGTATCATTACTGCATGCCAATTAAAATTTTTTAATTGATAAAAGTTACTGCTGTCATCCTGAGGTGAGAGAGGTGGCTCCATTATACCCCTACTAGAGTGCTTCACTCAGGCTTCTGTGCTTATTTTGTTCAGCCCAATTTCCATCAGAGTACAGATTTTTAAAAGAAGTTAATATTTGCTGCAAAATTTTTGTCCTTTCCCCCCCATATATATAAAGCCCCACAACAGAAATTTTATAAAAAGTATTGGTATATTTCTCATTACTATATCATCAATCTCCAGTAAGACTTTTCTAGAAGTTTTTTGCATAAGGCATGCAGGATTCATGTTTGATTCCAATGAGGCTTTATACATTGTAAGTTGTCTTCCAAGTAATTTCAAGCCAAACCTCAGTTGATCTAACCCAATGGTCATTTCTTCATGTTCTCTGCTCTTTACCATCTCAGATATCACATATAAAATTGACCAAATGAAACCTTACCTGGAAGGGAGCTTTGGGCTCATGGAGAGAAAGGCTAGAAAGTTATTGTGGGTCTGTAGTAAGCAATAGGGTACCATTTAGTCATTCCAGGCTTAGGTAAGCAGGCAACAAAATACAGAAACCATCTTTATCAGAACACAACACTCCCAGCAGTTGGTATCACTTGTTGCTGCTGTAATGGCTAACATCACAAATGCAGCTGTCTTTACTAGGTTAACTTGAGGGCCTCAGGTAGAAAATGCCACATTCTTCCTTCTATTCCAAGCTACAGGACTAAATGTGCCCCTTTAAATACTTTACTTGAATTTGATTTTTTTTCCCTCTGTAGGTGTTAGGTTAACATTTTAAAAAGAAATTCCATAACCAAATTCAAAACTAGTACTTTTTAAAATAACTGGCAGAGTTGGGTGAATTCCTGATTATGGAGATCTGATTTCAGCTTATGTGTAAAGAAGAAAATATCTGTTGAGACTTTACCATTCAAATTATACAACCATAGATGTTGCCCAAATCTGGAGGGCTTTTTACATCCCAAATTTCATAGAAGATCAACACACAAAGACCACCATTCTCAAGCTTGTATTTCAAACCCTTTTAGTTCTAAATCTTTTACAGTAAGAAGAAAATGCTTATCTCGAAATTTTGCAGACAGCTGACTTTATATACTGAAAACGTGGTGTCAGTAACCCTTCAACATAAGAACAGAGAGAAGGAAGAGGGAAGAAAGTATCTTGAAATACCTTTCATCATTGGGCAGCTCTCCATTGTCCTTTAGCCACATGATGGTGGGGATTAAGGTATGGTCATGTTTCACTTTGCATTCAAAGGATACCTTGCTCCCCCTCTGCACGACCGCATATTCGGGTTGTTTAATGATTATGGTTGGATCTAAAATTCAAAGTCATTGTTACCCATTTGGCAAAGCTGGAGAACTTTCTCTGTGTGTCGTATGATACTTAAAAAAGGCTCATCAACTCTGTCTTACCTTTTATTTCCAAGTGAACTTCATTCTTTGCCATCCCTAATTTATTCCTTGCGACACATGTATAGGTCCCTGTACTATCCTTTTGGGCCACAGGAATTTCTAGTGTTCCATTATCATGTAAAACATAAATGTCTTCATGAAGAGCGCTTCCCTTCGTTCCTTTAAACCTTCATTACAAAAGTTACCAGAATGAGAATAAAACACCATGACAGAATGTGGGCTGCAGCAAGGGTCAAGGTCAAAGACAATTTGAATGACTACAGAGATTAGATTTCTGCTTATTTGTAAATTGGTGAAACATTACATCAGTAAAATATTGCCTTCTTTCAGATTGTAAGCATATTGTCATCTAAGGATGGAAGAAAATGAAATGATTTGAAAAATAAATGCTATTTGCAAAAAATCAGTTGATATTTCACTTTTCAAGTTATAAAAGCACAAACATTGTTGAAAACCTGAAGGGTTTTCCATAAGCACTTCTTCTGACACTTCAGAGAAAAAGGCAAAGAAAGCACATAAGACAGGAGAGTATAAAAATAAGTGGAGTTTACAGAATTAGAGTAACAAAATAAAATGGGTTATAATTTTCATGAGACACATAATTGAATAAAGACATTACCTATTTTATCCTTAAGTAGATGACAAAATCAGCAAAAACAAGATTATCTTTTTATTACAATTTTCTCCCATTTGTAAGATGAAAATTTAAAGACATTTTGATTTCAGGGCTCAGGATTATATTCCAAAGCACAACTAGCAAATGTTCAGGCAATGGAAAGAAAATACGAATGTGAAGTGAGGTAGAGAAGTGGAGGCAGATGAAAAGGGCCAGACAAAGTCAATTTGAGTTAAGTGTTGATCTCACCACATTCACTAGAATGTTTGTATGTGTTCATGTTTCTCTTCTCTGCAGTTAATGTTGGGCCTGGAGAGACAACCCTTTAATCCTAAACCTGCCATCTCTCTCATCTCAGTAGCTGGTTATCAATACATATCTGTTCCAACTGTTCCTAACACATTTTCAGCAGCTGCCCTTGTTCCATCTCTTCTAAAGCAAGCAAACTAGCAGCAACTGATGGACTCCTACCAGGAATGGTATGTGAAAGTGGATAGGCAGAGAGTGGGTAAGAAGGCACACAACCTCTTCTCCAACTCTATGTACTTTTATTTTAGATTTATTTTGTTATTTCATGTAAATGACCATTTTGCCTGGTTATGTATATGTGTACTGCATGCATGCCTGGTACCCAAGGAGGTCAGAAATGGCATAGAATTCCCTTGGACTGGAGTTACAGGAAGTGGGGAGACACCATGTGGATACTGGAAGTCAAACGTGGGTCCTCTGCAAGAGCAACAAATGTTCCTAACCACTGAGCCAACTCTCGATCCCTGACCCCGTGATTTTTCACTATCAATAACATGTTTCCTAACCTGTCTGTTAGACACTATTCACAAAGTTCTATGCAGTTGTCCATGGCATAGTAAAATATGGCAGTCCCAAATCTTAAAAATAATTCATAATCGGTTTTGTACTTAATAGAGCTTTCAATTCTAGTAGTGTACTTGTTACATATGTGAAAGTATTTATTATAATATTTGAATACATATTTGAGGAACAGTAACTGAATTCAGTAACTAATAATATAATGGATTGTGTATTGCACTTATCCTGTTAAAAACAAACAGGAAAAGTGCAATACAAAAACAGGACTAAAACTGGACATAGTTAGAATCAAATAGAGCCATTACTTACCACTCAATCGTAGGCAGAGGTGACCCAAAGAAGGCACAATCTAGCAAAGCAGGCCTGTTTGCAATGATCTGGTACAATGTGTTTGGAGATGTGAGAATCCGAGGTGGTTCAGCTAAATATTTTTAAAAGGTAAATAAATAACTAGGCATATTTTAGGCTTACAATGTATTTATCGTATTTTGTTTTGAGGTCACTAAAGTTTGTAATAAAGTACAACTAACATTTTCCCCCATATGTTCTGTATCTGTGGCATCAGTATAGTCACTTAACATAAAATAAATACCTCCTACTTCACACTCAACAAGATACTAGGGCATTATTCAATTACTGATTTACTTCTCTGTACTTTTCTATGCTGTTTAATTATTAATTTGGTTTTGTATCTCTTATGACACTGAGTATCTTGTGGTGAAAGCAACTGTTTAATCATCTTAGTAACAGCACAATATCTGGCAGGAAAATATACCATTGCTGAATGACTGACCCATCATCACTCAAGTGAGTGGGAATGTTAGGGACATAAAGTAGGAAGAAAAAAAGCAAAGAGGAGAGTGTGGTTTTGAGAAATGAAGGACACTAAAAATCCTCTTATAATCAAGGAAGCAACAACATGAAGAGATAAACCATAGACCAGGAGAAGATATTTGTTCATTATATGCCTGATAGAAGACTAGTACACAGAATCATAAGAAACTCAAAGAACTCAATAGTCCCAGAAAACAAACCGATTTTTAAAATGGACAAAGTACCCAAATACACATTTCTCACAAAAGACATATAAATTTCCAACAGAGATGTGAAAAAATGATCACTATCACTAATTATAAAGAGAAACACAAACTTCAACCACAGTGATGTATCACTTGATGCCTGTTAGAATGCCTGTTTTTAAATAGACATATAAATGCTGTCTTTCAGCCTTATAAAGAAGAGGAACTGGGACTTCAGAGATAACTCAGCAGTTAAGAGTACTTGCTGTTCTTCCAGAGGACCAAAGTTCAGTTCCCAGTGCCCATGTCAGGGGTTCACAACTCCAGATCCAAGTGATCAGATGCCTTCTTATGGCCTCTACAGATTACCCCGCACATGCGGCAGGTACTCACATAGACATATGGACAAAAACATAAATAAAAATTCTAAAAAAGGGAAGAGGATCCTGTATTTGTGTTACTGATGAAATCTGAAAGACATTGTGTGAAATGAAACAAGCCAGACTCAGGGTAATATATATTGTATTGATCTTACTGAAATATGAAACCTGAAGATGTTGAATTAATAGAAGTAAACTATAAAAGGAAGTCCAGAAGTCAAAACTGTTTCCTCAACATCTACCAACAACTCAACTGCTGAACTTCATGGGGATGAAGGGCAATGCCAAATCTTGGTTGGCTTTCTTAAGTTAGTTTTTTTGAAAAGAAACATTATTTAAAAGAATTCAAGTATAATTTTTTTTACTACAAGAATAATTTTTACATACAAAATTTAAATGTAGCTGTGGGTAATTTTACCCAAAATGAGAGATGTAGTGTTCACAGAGCCAACCATTTCATAATACACTTGAATATTTCATAGTTTCCTACAGTTCTTTGCATATATTGTTATGCATGAAACAATCTACATCTATGACTTGGATAAGAGCCAAGCATTATGATTAATCATTTAATTTATTTTTTATGTTGGAGTTGTAAAGTTGTGTTTGAACTTGTCAGTGCTAAATGAGAATAGCTCCAAAGGCTCATATGTTTGAATGCTTGGTCTGCAAATAGTAAAACTGTTTGGGAAGGATTAGGAGGTGTGGTCTTGTTGGAGAAGGTGTGTCACTAGGGGTGGGATTTGCGTTTTCAACAGCCCATACCGTGCCAGTTGACTCTCTCTGTCACTCTCTCTGTTTGTGTCTCTCCCTACCTCTCTCTCTGCCTGTTCTGTAGTTGTTATCTCAACATGCAAGCTCTGGGCTAGTGCTCCAGCATCACACCTGCCTCCCTGCTGCTATTCTTCCCATCATGACGGTCATGGGTTTCACTAGTCTCTGGACTGTGAGTCTCAAATTGAAAGCTTTCTTTTATATGTTGACTAGGTCATGGTGATTTGCCACAGCAACAGAATAGTGACTAAGAAGTGTCTAAGGATGGAAGAGTGGGCATACTCATTGCTAATGAGAACAAACACTATTTTCCTTTTGAAGTTTAACCTTTTAACAGTTCCTTTTAACATCCTAACCACCAGGGAACAGTATAGCCCATTTGATTATTTCTGCAGCAAAGAATCTGCCATATAAAAACTCTATGAAGAAACTGAAAGAACAGACAAAAATCTCCCTTAAGGCAGGATTAGTATCCTATCTACCTTTGTATATTCGTTGTAGCTTGAAACACTATGCACTGCAGGTAGCAAAAACATAATGCATTTTTGCTGAATGAGTAGAAAACAACAGCAGTCATTAATTTAACTTTCCATGTTTTTAATAAAGGGAAAGCTTACCGAGCACATTTACAAATGCATTTGCTAGTAAATATCCATATTCATTAGAGGCATTGCACTGATAAACCGCACTTGATCTTTCTTGAACATTTGAAAAAATAATGGTATCGCCATCTATTTTTCTGCTGGGGTCATCAGGAGCAACTGTTTGGATGTAAAACAGAAAATATATGTTTCTTGCTGCTTAAAATATATATATATATATATTAAATGTGCAAGTCTTGAGCTCTATATTACATGAATGGGAAGGAAATCCAGGCAGATCTAGGTATAGGCATCAGTAAAAGAAAAAGAGTCTAGGCAGAGTTTAGTTATTACACATAAGCATGCAAACATGCACAATGTTTATTCAGCCTTGAATGGATGGGTTGCTCTTTAACAGTGAGAACTGCTTTGAGAGATGCAGAAAAGCAAGCCCAAGTTGGGCAAGAATAGTAAATTCAGGGAAACACAATCATGTTTATGTTTAAAAAAAAACAAAGAAAGAAAAAAAAACCCTGCTATTTAAAAGTAGGAAAGTTAATTATCTCAAGGAGAGAGGAAGAGCCCACCAGCAAAGACAGAAATGTGCTGGCTTGCTTGAACCTGCCCCCTTTGAGGACGTAGTCTTAAAATAAATAAATGAATAAGTAAAGCTAGTGAAGGGAACGTGCTAGCCAGGAACATGAAGATATCTGCTTTCCTGTTGTGCACACATCCAAAGCAGATGGAGAAGTTGTTTGTATAAAATTTCTCTTAAAGACTTTAAAGACCCTTTTCAGGTAAATCCCTTAAGTACTTAAAAACATGTTAAAACAGATACACTTGCAGTGATATCTGTTTACTGCCTTGGCAAGGCATGCTGGAACATAGAGCAGGACCCCTGGCTTCTCTTACTCTGTGGGTTATTCTCAGCACATGGGCCTAGCACTTGGGCATTCAGTGTTAGGACTGCCCAGGAGGCTTTTGGTGCCCACTATGTACCTACCCTGACTGCACCTCTGAGAGTATTCCAGGAAGTGAAGAACAGTAATGAGTATGACACACAGGCAGAACACAGTGCCTTGACTCTTAGTATGGCTAACAGACTGTAGCATAAGAGCTCCTCACATCACAACATAATAAACTCTTAAAATCATACAAACATGTTCTGGTTAATAGTATACAGTTCAAAATTTATGAGATCAAAATCTTCTGGAGGATTTTTTGTAGAACAATGTGAATGTACTCAATGTCATCCTACTGCTGTGTATTCAAAGATTACGTAAGCAATAGTAAACCCAGGGCCTTTAATATACTAGGCAAGCACTCAGCCACTGATCTATATTACTAACCTTAAGATAGTAAATTTTATGCTGTGTATGTCTTGTACCATAATAATAACAATGAAAGTTATACTACCATGCCCCTTGAGCTCAATTGGCCAAGCTAGAAGGATGATGTTACCACGTGGAGATGCATCAACCACAAATGTTAAAGTACTATCTGGTTAAATTATTTCATGGAATTTTTTTAGGTAAAATTGTGTAACTGATACAACAAAATTTTAGAGATTAAAAGTACTAAGTACTTATAGGATAGCATTTATATTTATTACTATTTGCAGTTGGAGGTTCTATTTTTGTTCAAAGGCTTCAGACTATATCTACCTCATTTGTGTTAAATGGAACAGTATTCAGATGCTTCTTTCCGGCATAAATTTAGGAATAAAACACACTTGGACTAGAGGTAGAGGTGGAATAAGCAGCTCTCTTTCCATGAAGATCTGCCTTATGTTTTCCTCGTGCAGTTATTCAAGAGAAGCAAATACACCTAGGAACTGTAGTGACATATGGTGGTTCAGTTGGTGGCTGGGCACAGAATGGAGTCACTGCTGCAGAAGAATTGGAAACCTTTGGGTGTTGTATGCTGTCTACTGGGTGGGAATAACTCACCAACTTGCAAACTCAAAGAATGAAATTTCATTTGCTGTAAATGAAGTTGTTCACTGAAAAGAGACATGTAAGAGTATAGCGTCCCCATGTATAACTTTAAGCCCCAAGAGTGAGGACCAGAAGTGGGGTGACAGCCTTCAAAAAACTTGAAAATACGTATATATCTCTGACAGGGATGGCTAAAACTGTAAATATTTCCAATATTTTGAAAATAAGAATGATAGTGAATAAAACTGCTCTCAAATAAGTACTTAGTACTGTCAATCTCTAAAATGTTTTTTATATCAATTACACAATTTTCATGAAGAACTTCATGAAACAGTTTAACCAGATAATAATAAATACATTTTTAAATGTGAAAATTATAGGCAGGAACACTTAATATTTTGTTTAAATAAAATTGTTCAAGATTTCTGTTTTAATTTATAAATATTTCCTGGGGTATAAACAACAATTGAGCATGACAGAAAACCAAGCTTTGGGCAATAGCTGAATTTCTCATCTCCTGTCTGTTCTGTACTAACCAGGTAGAACCCTTTACTTCTGAGAGAAGAGAAAAGAAGGAGGCTTTGATGGAATATTGAAAACATTCTGAATTAAGTCTCCATTCCCTTGGCTGTCTTCATGTGTTACTCAAACAAAATTTGTAATTGTGTCAGGAAGAGATCTGTTCTTCCTTACCAAGTTGGTCCTTTTCCCTCCTGTGTTGTGAGGGTCTTTTAACAAGGGGTGAGATTTTTTTTTATGTGTTCCACAGGAGAAGCAAGTAATTGACTCTCACTTTCTCCCTGGACAGAAATAGGTACTGCAGTGTTCAGGGACTTGGCCTTGGAAACCACTAACCAGGGTGATACAGGCACTGATGGAGAAGGCAAAGACTTGAGAGGACACTAGGAGATCAGAGAAATGCTCTTGCAGTTTCTCTTTCTGGTCCGAGGCTCAATTTCACACCCTCTCTAGCACTCCAGATCACATCTGAGTTCTCTTTCAGGTCTCTTACAACTACATAATTTTTTAAAGCACCATAGACTGTTTAAAATAATTCTGGCGTTTCAGAGGCAAATTCTGTGTTTAATATACTTGTTT
This sequence comes from Pachyuromys duprasi, assembly GCA_028658305.1. Lineage (NCBI taxonomy): Eukaryota > Metazoa > Chordata > Mammalia > Rodentia > Muridae > Pachyuromys > Pachyuromys duprasi. Next base: position 52,760 of record CM053755.1, read on the forward strand.
GTGTCAAGGAAATTTTAAGTACTTGGCTGACCTAGATGAGAAATAGCTTCAGCAGCCAGTGAGATAAGCACAAAGTGCTTTGGAGTTAATGCTACCAATTTTATGAAACAGTAGGTTCCAGGTCTGCAGGCAAGCTCAAATCAATACCACATTTTGCCAGCAGAACCTGGTCTTACTACCACCTCAGCCTGATATTCCTAATTTTGTAGTAAGAATATGAGGAAGCAGTAAGAGTTCTTGGATGATTGCCCACACATCAAGAGAGGGAGGCTGAGTTGTATGGGTCTGTGACTGTGTCTCTGCTGATTGGCACAGGAGACAGACCTGGGGCATCTGGCAGTGATGCTGCATGATTCCCTGAATGGTGCTACTGTAGAGCACAGCTGTTCCCTGGCCCTTCACCCCAGCAGCCGGTTCCTCTACAGTTTCTGCAGTCCCCTGGGTGGAAGGTGGTGCCAATGAGTCAGCTTGGGCCTCAGGCCAACTTCTGGAGCCTATGTTGGACTCTGCTGAAGGTAATCCTAAGGGCTCAATCAGTGTCACTACACTGCACAGTTTTCTCTTTTTCTGCCTTTGTTATCTGCCACGTCTTGGTACTACTGGATGTACAACTCAACATACTACAGATGAGAGTCAAGTACCCAGCCTGTCTCTAGAACTGTCCTCAAATCTAAAAGGTGGTAATGCTCAAGTTCATGGTCATGTGAAAAGGAGAAAGGCACATACCTCTCCGATGATTTTTCTCTTTGTTTTGTTGTTTTATTTCCTTACCTATTTTGCTTTAGTGGAAGCCAGTGTACATCGGGGCATATCTCTTTTCACTTAGCTGTTTTTGACTTAGTTTCCATTCAAAGAAGACACTAATCAGAAGCTTTCCAGAGACCAGCTACTGAGGGACAGAGGTGAGCTAAAGAGCCATGAAAGGTCCCTAACAGCTCCTCAACCTTAGTTAGGAGATATCTACATAACAAACCTTGCAATTCCATCTTGGCCACTCTTAAGAAAGCATTACATCTCTCTGACAGAGACAGCAGCTGCTACAAGATCCCCAGAGCAGCATGATGGGCACCTGCTGTGTGGCCCAGCTGCACCAAGTTCCCCTTGTAGGGCACCCTGGATCTAAAAGAGCTGTGGAATTCCTATCACATCTGCTTGGCTTCCTTGCTTCTTTCCCAAGGGAACATACTTTTGGGGATGGAAAAAAATGAACTAATTTAGAATCTTATTTGAGAGACATTGCTCTTTCTGTTTGGGACCTAATTGGGTGGTTCAGGATTACAGTGGAAGAGTCTAACCTGCCTTTCTGAGACAATTGCTGTCTCCCAACACCCCACCCTCTAAATTTCACCATGAAGAGGAGTATGTGTAAAGGCTTATTCAAAGCTCACAATACAACTATCAATAGAATTCAGGGTTCTTCCAGATGCTGCTATGCTGATGCTGTCCTCCAAAGATCTGTAGCCCCTGACAAATTCATATGTTGAATCCCAGGCCCCAAGGTGGTCATAGGCCAAAGGCTCAGGAGGCTCGGTTTTTGACTAAGTCATAAGGGCTCTTTTCTTATCAATAGGGTAAGTGCACTTTAAACCAAGAGACTATCCCTGTCATCCCTTCACATACACAGAGGAAGAGCCAGACCCAGAGGCCAAATCTGTGGGTACCTTCAACTTGTATTTCCCAGCTTCCAGTACAGAGAACAATAAATTTTTGTTGTTTATAAACCACCCAGCCCAATGTACTTTGTTATGGCAGCAGAAGCAGAGTAAGACAGCCAATTCAGAAGGATAATAAACAGATCAGGAGGAACAATCAACCTCATCACTTAATTTCTCACACAAGGCTCAATTTTCCTTGCTTAGTACTTAGCCCAAGAATTTATCTCTTCCACAGCCCCTGGCTCTCCCAGTTTCCCTGCTAAGTGGCTAGATGGATGTTCGATCCCACTTGTCTGGTTTCTGCTGAGTCTAAATCTCAGGAGCACAGTTAACCTTTCATAAATCACAAAGAACATCCTAAGCTGGTAAACAAAAACAAACAAACAAAAGAACAAACAAACAAGCCCTTTGGTGCAAAGTGCTGAGTATTCAATATGACTATTACTATTATATATGAATTCCTAATAAAATCATACTTGTGCTATAAAATGTCTTTTAGTTCTGAGTTTTCACCACTCTTTCTCTCAGTTGTCAGTAACAATGCTCTGAGAGTGACAGTAGCTTCTTGTTATATGACCACGAGGAAAGATTTGTGATGTTCCCTTCTTGGATCTTAATTAAAATTGGAGCATAAATATCAGTACCAATTAGACTCATTGGACTCAGTTTTCTTCCAAGAACATATTTCCTTTTGGCAGTAACACAAGCTGTTTCTGTCCAAGTATCTGATAACTACTGTGCTTTGTGACACAAACAAATTCCCAGTGAATAATCCAGAAAACACTCAGGGCACAGGGTCCATTTATTCAGACTAAGCTGCTGTGCCTGGTGCTTAGGAACAGCCTGGTGCTTTGTTTCAACAGTAAATCTCATGGCTGTAATCATCTCTGGGATGAATTTTCCATCCTAGAGGAAGACTCAGTTAAAGGACTTTTTGTTATGTAGAAGTAGAAGTGATATTTGATTTTCAGCTGGAGATTATCAGGAGCCAGGTTTTTGTCTAAGTATGAAAGTATCTTTATTAAGCAAAGAATATATTTGTGTCTGATCAGAATAATGACTGGGAAGTGAGCCCAAATCAACTTTGTCAGTCTGTTAGCTCTGACCCCTACTCCCTTCTCTCCACCTAAGAGGAAGTCTGAATTCCAAGAAGTGGAAAGTGTTAAAGGTCTCCTACTGTGAGGAGGTGAAGAACTAGAGGGCTTTCCCTGAGACTGAAAACTAAGATCTTGTCATCTACTGACTTAGCCCTAGTCACCCTGTCAGGCTCTACAGACTCTGTGATGTTTCCAAAGAAAGCTAATCTGAATTGTTGGTGATGTTTATTTCTGACCCTGCCATTCTCCCCACAATCTGGGTTTAGGAGAGAGAGAGATAGATATTGTTACATTCCAATTATCTTTTTCTCACAAGTTCTTTTTAAAATTTATTTTAATAAACTCTCTAACATCTAATTAAGTATCCAAAGACAATAAAAAAAACTTTAAAGGTGATTCAGTACCCATGTCAACTCTATATTCAGCTTTCATCGTATATAAGAATTATTTCATCACCTTGAGCTTATTGCTGAGATACAGCTGTATTTTGAAAATTGCCCTCAATTAGAGACAATGAAGGACACTTACTTTCTATTGGGACACCATTTGTTAACCAGCCAATTCTGGGTTTGGGGTTGCCATTCGCTCTGCAGACGAGAGTCCCATTCTCCCCTGGGGATAGCACAAGGTTTTGAGGTGCCACAATCCAGTATGGAGCCGCTTTGAGAGAAGAAAAATAGATTTAAAAAATCTGACTCAAAAAAGTATAGCAAAAGAATACATTGAACTGCTGTAATAAATGATAAGGCTTTTGTAAAAAAGACCTGTTAGTATCACTTTTAGAATACTTCAAATAATTCTTTAGACTTTATAAAGAGTAAAGAAGATCACATGACTTTGAGCTCTGAGCTAGGTAATTATAACCTAGAGAAACAATTTTAAAACTTTTTAGTTCTGAAAAGTTGCAAAGATAGAATACAGTGTCCTATACCTCTCTTCTCAGATCTACCATCAAGATTTTATACAGTTAGATTGTGAATATACAAGATATACAAGAAATCTTGTGGTTATACAAGACAGCAAATGACTGTTGCCCTGTTCTGGGCACCATACAATATTCATTGGTTGAGCTTGTTAGCCAAAGAGTTTCTTGGCCTCTCCTTTTCTTTCATGATTTTGACACATTTAAAAAGTATCAAGGACCATTCATGGAGATAACCTAGAACCCCTGCACAGATGTAGCCCATGGCAGTTCAGTCTCCAAGTGGGTTCCGTAGTAATGGGAACAGGGACTATCTCTGACATGAACTCAGTGGCTGGCTCTTTGATCACCTCCCCCTGAGTGGGGAGCAGCCTTACCAGGCCACAGAGGAAGACAATGCAGCCACTCCTGATGAGACCTGATAGACTAGGATCAGAAGGAAGGGGAGGAGGACCTCCCCCATCAGTGGACTTGGGGAGGGACATGGGTGGAGAAGGGGGAGGGAAAGGAGGATTGGGAGGGGAGGAGGGAGCTACGGTGGGGGGGGTACAAAGTGAATAATCTGTAATTAATAAAAATAAAAAATAAAAAACAAAACAAAACAAAAAAGTATTGGTCAGCTCTGAGAGAAATGCCTTCATTGAGTCTGATGTTTTCTCATGATTAACTCAAGATTTGGGGTTGCATTTGACTATCTCAGTGGTGACAAGTCTTTTCTTATCACACACTCCAACGAAGACATGCGACCACAATGACTTATTATAGTTAATGTTCAGCTTCATTGCGTGGTTAAGGCGGTATCTTCTACATATTCCCACTGTACTATAGTAGGTATTCCTACTATATTGTGTCCTGTGCTCTGCTCATTGGCAGCCAGTCACTAGTACAGCTTATGAGAACATAACCTCTATCTCTTCCAGGAAGCAGTATTATTAGTGGACATACATTAAAAGTGTCCCAAGCCACTAGACTCTTCTGGAGAGAAGAACACTTAGAAACTATGCAAATATCCTGCTTCTCCCTAAGTTGTTTTTACCTATCAATTTTAGAATTCCTCCCTGGATCTTACCTGTAACAGTTATCACTGTGGGACTATCATGATGATTTTCTATTTTTACAATTCCTTCTGTGTTGGTGTAATATTCTTATGGAATGTACCCTTGTTCATTCAAATGCTGATTTCTCTACCTCACTATCTGGTTTCAATCCTGACATTGCATTGGATGCTTATTCTAAGCATCTTCTGTCTCACGTTTGTGTAAACGTGCTACCATTTGTTCTCTATATTGTCAATAAAACAACCAGTCCCAATGGAGCTGAGCAATAGAGAGAATAGGGTGGGACATACTGGTCTAGAGGGAAGAAGAAGAAAGCAAGTAAGTAGGAGGAGGAGGAGGAAGAGAGAGGTCTTGGAACCAGGAGGAAAGATGAACCAGACCTAAGATATGACTAAAAGCAAGTATAATGGGTAAAATCTGAATGGTAGGAAAGTATGCGGGCTTGGAGGTTTAAGATGGAGTAACTATTGCCCAGCACTGTACTCTAGGTTAATTAAATAAATCCTAGCCTCTGTGTGGTGATTTGGATATACAGCTGGATTAGAATTAACCGCTGCTTACCTAAAAGATAAATCAATAGTAAATATTAATAATGACAACAGTTCTGCATTTATTAATGCAGTTCTGTGAGGAAGGGTTGAATGAGTGGCTTTTAAATCTGGCATGGATGCAACTACAATAGAAAGGAGGAAAGATTCATGACACCATGAATGTAAATATAAATGTAAACTTCTCATTACTGAAGAGCGTGATCAAAGGCACATTAAACTGAAGTTTCACAACCCCCACAAAAGCAAGGGGAATGCATTTGAGATTGAGGTATACCTTTAACTGTGACAGAAATGGTATGATGGATGGCTCCTAGTGTATTTTTTGCTATGCACTGATAATTTCCAGAGTCTGCTTCAGAAACATGAGTGATCTGCAAGGTTTTCTTAAAGTTCCGATAAAATGTCCGGTTGACAGGAAGTATTCCATCTTCTTTGATCCAATAAATGATTGGAGTAGGTCTGGGAGGATAAATAAGTAATGATGTCACAAAGGAAGGGAGTTCTCCTGTGACTGCTTTGCAGAGTGAATTTTCATGGACATTTATAATCAATTCTTTACATAAGGATAATGACAAACATACAGACCTTTTAATTAACATCACATTTTTATAAGTAATGCTTAAACCCTGTAATTGAGGAAATTCCAATTTTCAAATAATTAGAACTATATTAATTTTTGTCATACTTAAAGTTTGACTTCAGTGATGCTGTACTGCAAACATGCATTGTTTACTAAAGGGACCTAATCTTTTCTTCAAAGTTCTGATTAGTGAGGATGCTCTAGAGACCTTTACTATGTCAATCAAGAGAACTGTTGCTAAATTAATCATATTGGATTGTAATTTCCTGTCAGCTAGAGTTAAAGATATGTAGTGAATGAACTCACATGCTCATCAGTGCCTCTGGACTTTTATATACATTTACAAATTAAACTGATGAAACTTAACTGTTTTATGACACACTAATGGTATGAATTAAATGATTAATGATTAGAATTATTTATTCCACTTCACTATTAGTGAAACTTTAACATATCATTGTGCTAATTGATCTATTCTGAGAAGATTAATGTTATTTCAGTTCTCACTCAATTTTATTCTTTTAAATCAATAAAACCCAAACAAATGGCTTAATGATGAAAAGCCAGAATATTGTTTGGAGTTAAATCTTTCTCAAAGGCTCAGACCTTCCCTTAAATTCTCCTCTGACCTTGGTTTCCTAACTTTCTTGTACCTTAGCATCTCCAGTTTTATTTAAAAAATAGTTTAATAACAAAATACATTTTAAGCAAATGAACAAATTATAAAGAATTGATGTTTACTTTATCTTATTAATTCATGTTAAGGGTGAAAGGTTATAGAAAACCTTAGGTTATGAAGATAAATTCAGTAGTATATTCTTTATTTACAAAGTTAAACAAGAGTTAAACAAGAATTTAACATTAAAGTCACAAAATGAATGATAAATTTTAATTCCATTCCTGTTCATTTGATAGTAAATGTTTAAGTGACATTATTAAGAACCAGAAATGATTTTTAAAATCAATATTGAAGCTGTGTGCTCGGTCGAAGAGGACAGTCTTCCCTGAATAGAGGAGGACCAGTCTTCAGTCAAGGGCATACAAGTAGCTGCAATCCCCTGCTAGAACTTCCAACAGGCTCAAGATCCAGTTTTCTTAATGAGAAGAATGATTGATTTGTACAATGTCTTTAGGAGGTTTATACAAGGTAAAATTTAAAAACTGTTCAACACAAACAGTATATATCCATATATTATATATGTATACATATATACACATATACAAATATATTACATATGTACACACACACAAACACATACACACATATATCTACTAAGCCATGTGTGAGTGGAAGATAGCAAAGAAGGGCTAAGCCAGATCTTCAGGACATCATTATATTTGTTGTCAGAGATGCAAAAGAGATTTAATGACAGTTTGTAACATTGGCTTTTGGTTTGTTTGGATGAACAATTGACCAAAATTAAAATATTTTCTAACAGAATTTTCCAACTTCTAATTTTTATCATTTTGTTTATAGTCAAACACCAATATGACATTTAACAAGTTTCATATTTTAGCATATTTCATGTTTTCAGATTAGGAACATTCAATGTTTGTGCGTGTGTGTGTGAATATGGTTGTAAATTAGATATTTAAAAAACTTTAAAAATGTTGAAATCTCAAGAAACAATAGTTGGGATTGTACTTTTTGCAAACCAGGGACTGTTAGGCTCAGCATGAAAACATTCATAAATCTCTAAAAGTAGGAGTCTTCCATAACAACTGATGGCTTTGCTCAGTATAAACCATAACACTGTCTGTCCCCATTCCTCTCTCATCTCATCTGAAACATGAGTCAGTCTAACTATAAAAAAATCATATGTTGTCAGATTCCACATGTGACTAGTACTTCAAAACTGATCTCATATCTTTTGCAGCTTTGCATGTTCACACGTTTTAATTTTAGAAATCACTTCATCAAGTTTACATGCTGTCGTTTTTTAATTTTGGTCAAATTGGAAGCATAAAACAATGGCTCTTCCTGGGATATTAATGCCAATCAATCTTTTATATGTTGATAAGAAGTAATGGGAACAGGGACTGTCTCTGACATGAATTCAGTGGCTGGCCCTTTGATCACCTCCCGTAATGGGGGAGCAGCCTTACCAGGCCACAGAGGAAGACAATACAGCCAGTCCTGATGAGACCTGATAGGCTATGGTCAGAGGAAAGGAGAGGAGATGGGGGAGGGAGGGTAGGATTGAAATGGGATGAGGGAGGAGGCTACAGCTGGGATACAAAGTGAATCAACTGTAATTAATAAAAAATTAATTAAAAATAAAATACACTCAATGTTAAAAAAAAAGACATAAACATTAGGACGGAATGTGTTAACTCACAGGCCTTCTGCAATGCACTCCAGTGAAAGTGTGTTTCCTCTTAATTCCTCTTTGATGCTTTCATTGCCCTCTGGAGTTAGAAATGTTGGTGGCCTCTCTTTACTAGATTTAGCTACAAACAAGAAAATTAATATACATTAAAATTATGAACATGTGTTTCTAGGAACACAGTCACTGTCAAAAACTGCCTAAAGTTCTATTCTCAAATCTATTTAATGTTTATTTTTAAATTTGTTAAATTATGCATACACACTCTCTTCTTACAATTATTCATTGTGCCAGGAAAAGAAACAATTTTGATTGCATGAACAAAACAGTGACAAGGACTCCTTTTGTACATGTCTTTAATTGGGTTAGGTTTCTATCAATTTTCTGTGGGATGGTAAATTTTCAAAATGTTAACACAGAAAAGCCAGCTCCTCAAACTTCACATTCCTTAAGACTGCTGCTCAGGTCAAAGAAAAAAGTGTGACTTTTGAAGGATGTTAGATTTCTTTTTCATCAACAAATCATTATGGACAAAGTATTTTGATTTATTCCGGAGCTAATATTATAGCCATTTCCACTGACTTATATCTTAACATTCCTACACTGCAAGATTTGTGAAAAATAAAACAAAACTAGAGAATTACTAATAGAGGTCTGTCGAATTACACTGCTATGAATGGAGATTAATAGCAGAGAGGCTGAGTGTGACTTCATAGCAGAGTGTTTGATACTAGCAAAGCTAAACACGTGGAAATCATTTTATTCAATGACAAAATAAAGAGGGTCTAAATCAGAGAGCTTAGAAATATTTACACAAACACCTGTTTGATGGCCTTTTGTGACATTATCTACTGAAGGCCTTGGGAAAATTTCAAGTGGAAATGTCATAAGATGCTGTAGCTTTTCACTGTTTCAATCACAAATGATCTACTTGGTGCTTCCAAAAGCACCTGAAAAGATAATATGTAAATTTCTCATTTCTCAGGAGAAAAATCTGAGTACCAAAAAGGCATTGCTGGTGAAAAATTAGTTTTCTTAAGGGTTTTGGAATTGTTAGGGTATCTTACTCCTCTAAAAGACCCTGAGAAGGGTCTTGAGGCCCATATTTGGGCCTAAATAAAGGTGAGAGTTATATCCTGTCATATTCTGTAATGCTCATATGTCAAAGGTAAAATTTAATGTAGAAGAAACTATTTATGTGGAATTAAGAAGCCCTTATATCCACAGGCCTCCCCCCACTTTTTAGTGATAGATTATGCTTGGCATCCACATTTTCCTTAAGGAAATCAAATTCATTTCAATTGAAAACAAAAGCTGAATGATCTGTTTTTAAAAGTTTATTCCCACAGAGACAGTGATTGGGTTTCTAACAAATCTAAGAGCAGTACAGTTGCCTGTTAGACTGAATAATGTCATGTAAAACTTAAGGAAAGTTAGACAATAACTATGGAATGTACTCTATGTTAGTTACTATGGATTCTCAGTGAGTCAGTATTCTAGGGATTAATATGACCAGTCAGTTCATACATAGGTCATGCAAAAGTTTATAGACAGCACAAAATATGGAAACTACAATTCTGAACACATATGACAGATTTTTCTAAAGCATATGAAATGGTTTACATGAAATTTTATAACAAGTTTAATTATACATAAATCATAGAAAATGTTTTAGTGACATGCTTGAAAGTTTATACCTGTTTCTTAAGAAACATACATCGATACAGTGATATTAAACATGTAACTAGAAATTTCATAAAGAAACAAGATTAAACAGCCATGGAGGTGACATTAGTGAACTAAAGTCTACAATGAAGGAGAGAATATCAGTTACAACCACTGTAACTCACCACCATAAAACTCAGTGTCACTCAAATTAGCAGCTATAGTGTCATTCAATTCATCCACTGAAATAAACAGAATATCATGAAGAGGGCACAAAAGTAGGGGAGAAGAGTCAAAAACCATTGGGCAACAAAAACAAATGCATACAGCTGTGGTGTCATTCCTTCCAAGTAAACATAGTGCTTGACATCAACCTGGCTAAGTCATTAATTCACTCACCCCCAACTGCAACTTAAACTACAGGATAAATGCCAATAAAAGGCATTGTGGGCATAATGCATATACCAATGCTCAGAGCACCATAGGGTCAGGAGGAAACAGGAATGTCAACAAGTGAAAATTTAAAATACAATATTTAGGGTTTACATGCTTTTTCTAGCACATTAGATAATGTTTTAGTGGTCCCTTGCAGGAATTTTCCTGATCACTGAATCAGTTTACCTCTGAGTCAGAATGTATTTAATTGTTACTAATTTGATTCACATAATGTAAAAAACAATAAAAGAGACCAAGGAGGCTGTACTCTTACCTGAAATCACCTTCAAAGAAATAGGTTGCTTTTGTTGTATGGTTTGAGTGTGATTAAATCTGGCATAGCAGATATAGTCTTCACGGGTGTCCTCTGGGAGGACATTGGAGAAATAAAGGTCTCCATTCAGGCCTTGGGAAACCCGCTCACTCTGTGGAAGTCTTTGAAAGGCTGGAGGAAGACAGAGAAATATTTAGAACATTCCATCATACAGTCATAATTTTCCACATCACCAGGCCAACCATCTATTACTACCTCTGTGAACTTCACATGAAAAAAAAATACAGCCCTTTCAGTAAAAGAAAACATCTGGGTTTTGTTGTTTTGCTTTGTTTTAAGAAGTGAGATACACTGACACTCCACTGGACCTGTCTAATTCTAATTTCTTGGGAGCTTGGAGCAGAAATGGGGCTACAGCCATAAAGTGAAATGTTTCATTAAGAAAGTAGAAACACTATTCTTAATTGTCTATGAAAATGCCAAATTGATTTCCAGAGTGGTTGTACAAGTTTACATTCCCACCAGCAATGGAGAAGAGTTCCCCTTTCTCCACAACCTCTCCAGCATGTGTTGCCGCTTGAATTTTTATCTTAGCCATTCTGACAGGTGTAAGGTGAAATCTCAGGGTCGTTTTGATTTGAATCTCCCTGATGGCTAAGGATGTTGAACATTTCTTATTTTTTTTTTATTTTTTAATTTTTTGGTTTTTTTAAATGTAATTTATTTATTTTTATATCAATCACAGGTTAGGTACTTTGCATCCCAGGCGTAGCCCCCTCCCTCATGCCCTCCCACTCTCCCCATCCCTCCCTCATCTCCTCCCTGCCCCCTCCAAGTCCACTAACAGGGGAGGACCTCCTCCTCTTCCATCCGACCCCAGATCATCTTGTCTCCTCAGGGCTGGCTGCAATGTCCTCCCCTGGGATCTAGCCAGGCTGTTACTCCCTGGCTTCTATGGCGGAGGGTCAAAGAGCCAGCCATCGAGTTCATGACTGAAACAGTCCCTGTTCCCCTTACTAGGGTCTTCAGTTGGACACCGAGCTACCATAGGCCACATCTGAGCGGGGGTTCTAGGCCATAACCATACATGGTCCTTGGTTGGAGAAACTGTCTCGTATAAGACCCCTGTGCCCTGCTCAGTTTGGTCTTTGTGGAGCTCTTGTTCTCCCCAAGTCTTACTAACTTCCCCTATTTTTATTATTATTTCCCGCCCTCTGCTGTAGGCTTGGTT
>CM053755.1:65054-91266 GCA_028658305.1 Pachyuromys duprasi
CAGAACCTGGAAACAACCCAGATGTTCCTCAGTTGAGGAATGGATACAGAAATTGTGGTACTTTCACACAATGGAATACTACTCAGCAATTAAAAACGAGGAAATCATGAAATTTGCAGGCCAATGGTGAGTGAGGTATCCCCAAAGCAGAAAGACACACATGGTATATACTCACTTATATAGACCTAGAAAATAGGATAAACATACTGAAGTCTATACACCTAAAGAAGATAAGCAAGAAAGAGGACCTGGGGTAAGAGGATTAATCCTCACTTAGAAAGACAAATGGGATGGACATTGGATGTAGGAGAAAACAAGTCGCAGGACAAGAGCCTACCACAGAGGGCCTCGGAAAGACTCTACCTAGCAGGGTATCAAAGCAAATATTAAGAAACATAACCAACCCTTTGGCAGAGTGCAGGGAATCATATGAAAGAAGGGGTAGTTAGCATGACCTGGAGAGCACAGGAGCTGCACAAGGACCAAATATATCAGGGCACAGGGGTCTTTTATGAGACTGTTTCTCCAACCTAGGACCATGTATGGATATAACCTAGAACCCCTGCTTGAATGTAGCAAATGGTAGCGCAATACCCAAGTAGGTACCCTAGTAAGGGGAACAGGGACTATTTCGGGCATGAACTCAATGGCTGGCTCTTTGACCTCCTTGCCCATGAGAGAGGAGCAGCCTTGCTAGGCCACAGAAGAGGACATTGCAGCCAGTCTTGAAGAGATCTGATAAGCTAGAGTTAGAAGGGAGGGGAGGAGGACCTCCCCTATCAGTGGACTTGGAAAGGGGCAGGGAAGAGATGAGGGAGGGATGGGAGGGATAGGGAGGGAATTCGGGAGGGGGCTATGGCTGGGATACAAAGTACATAACCTGTGATTAATATAAAACAAAAATGTAAAAAAAATAAAAATAAAAATAAAACAAAGAATGTTCTATAACTTACTTGCATATTTCTTTGTATCTGACTTGGTCTCTGACTGTATACATCTTAGAAAACATGAGTTACATGTCATCAAAAATTAGGCACTGAGCAAGGACACAAGCACAACAGACCCCCAGACCTGTGTGAGCCTATAATCTAATTAATGAATCCAACAGCAAATGTCTGATTAACCATAGCAAGCAATGGTGCCACTATTTGAAGCCACTATCTGCTACTGGGAATCCAGGGCTGGCTTCCCTCACCTCATGTACAGCTCTTCTTTGACACAGTCCATCATTTATTCATTATATGTATGCATAATGACATAATGGCTGTCTCATTGTCCTAAGATTTAAGCTGCAGGAGTGAGGACACACTTTTTGTTTAATACTCAAACAATGAATAAGTGCCCAACCTTTGGCCAGCGCTCCTTAAACACTCTTGGAAGGGCCAAATATCAACCACCATAACACTGCCTTTTCAGTTTCCAACGTAACTATCCTCCTTCAGGATCAGGTAAGGAGGCATAGAGAGAGGATTTCCTACATGGTTGAGGGATGGAGGGAGGTGAGAGCCACTGATCTGTGTATGAGGTTATACTTGACCATCAAAAAGCCCCCTGACTCTCCTGACTCAGTTCCCAGAGCCTAAATTGATTTTCTCAGCTCCCAAGTAAGAGAGACTTGAAAAAGTTGCACACCCCTGCAATGTCAGCCTGGTTTTTCTTCAGCCTGAGTCAAGAATATGTGACCTTTCTAGAGCAGGTACCTGACCTAATGTTTCACAAAATGCAAAATTGTAGTTCAAACCCTTGGGGTCAGAGTTGAAAGCACACCATTAGTTAACCGTGATACTCAAGTTTCCATCAAAGAGGCTTAAAACTTTATAGTCTTAGGACGTTAATCCTCTTGGATAGGAATGATTTTAAAATATTGAAGAATGTACACTGAGAGCCAGGCAAGGTGTTACAGGCCTGAAATCTAAGCTATCTGAAAGGCTGAGGGGGAAGGACTAAAGTAGAGGCAAGTCCATGCTGTCTGTCAAGTTCAACATCATCCTGGGCAACACAGGGAGACTCTGTCTTAAAAACATACATTTATTTAATAAAACCAAGGCACCAAAGTGATCTATTTATTGTCTTTTGTTTCTCCTCCTGAATTGTATGACTAATGGATTTGAGTATCTCAAATGTAAGACAACAGGATGTCAATAGTGGAGTTTGTTTTGTATTACACTTGAATAAAAGATATGCAGAGAGGAATATTTGACTGATACAGGGATTCAGTTTTTTCCCCTCATATTTCAGATGCAAACCCATTTGAAAGGTGATGGTTTACTGCCATTTAAAAACGTATGAAATCTGCTTAGATCCCCTGTTAGGTGGAGCCTTTCAGAGGACCTTCTATAGTAGGCTCCCATCCTGTTCCCTCTCTTTCACTGCTTCTGGGTGTCTATCCTGTTTGCTCTTCTGAATGAGATTTTTTTTTAATTTTTTAAATTTTTTTAATTTATTTATTTTTATCTCAATCACAGGTTAGGTACTTTGAATCCCAGGCGTAGCCCCCTCCCCCATTCCCTCCTACCCTCCCACTCCCTCCCTCATCTCCTTCTTCCCCGCCCCCTCCAAGTCCACCAACAGGGGAGGACCTCCTTCCCTTCCATCCAACCCCAGCTTATCCTGTCTCCTCTGAATGAGATTTAAACATCCTTCCTAGGGTTCCCCTTAGTGTTTAGCTTCTTTAGGTCTGTAGCTTTTAGTTTGGCTATCCTATATTATTTGACTAATATCTGCTTATAAGTGAGTGTTTCTGGGCTGCCTCACTCAGGATGATCTTTTCTAGTTCCATCCATTTGCCTGCAGATTTCATGATATTCTTGTTTTTAATAGCTGAGTAGTATATTCATTTTATAAATGTGCCACAATTTCTGTATCCGTTCGTCTGTCGAGGGACACCTAGATTGTTTCCAGATTCTGGCTATTACAAATAAGGCCGCTATGAACATAGTTGAGCAAATGTCCTTATTGAATGGTGGGACATGTTTGGGGTATATGCCCAGGAGTGATATAGATGGCTCTTGAGGTAGTGTTATTCCCAATTTTCTGAGAAAGTACCAGATTGATTTCCAAAGTGGTTGTACAGTTTGCAGGAGGAGGGTTTCCCTTTCTCCATATCCTCTCCAGCATGTGTTGTCACTTGAGTTTTTGATCTTAGCTATTCTGCTCAGTATAAGATGGCAGAGTGCAGGGAGTCTTATGGAAGAAGTGAGGGAGTGGGGCAGATAGAAGAACACGGAGGAGACAGGAACCATATTTCTGAGCCTAGGAAGTCCTGCAGAGAGTGATGCACCACCAAGGACTATGTATGGAGAGAACCTAGACCCCTGGCTCAGATGTAGTTGATTGGTAGCTCAGTTTCCATGTGGGTTCCTAAGTAAGGGGAACAGAGGCTGCCTCTGTTATGAACTCCATTGCTTGTGTTTTGATCACTTACCCCTGGCAATGTGGCCTTGCCAGGCCACAAAGGAAGAGGATCTAGGCAGTCCTGATGAGACTTGATAATCTATGGGCAGATAGCAGAGGAAGAGATCTCCCTTTTCAGTGGACTAGGGGAAGAGGATAGGCAAGAAGAGGGAAGGAGGATGGGACTGGGAGAAGTTGAGGGTGGAGGTTTCAATTTGGATATATAATGAATAAATTGTAAAATAAATAAATAAAAATTTTAAAAAATGTATGAAATCATACATATTGCCAGCTGTGCTATGAAGAAAGCGTTAGTTATATATTCAGATTATTTGGAGTGTTTACATGTGACATTTTTTTTATTAAGAAGACAAGAAATAATTTCTTCTTGAGTTGTATAACTAATGGATGAAGATATCTCAAATGTAAGACAATAGGATATCAATAGTGTGGTATTAGTTTGCCCTTTGAGTTTCTTTGTATTACACTTGAAGAAAAGATATACAGAATGATTTAGTGCATCTAATTTTGATGGTGATATTTGAAGAGTTATTCTCAAAGTTATAAATCACTCCTTTATATTGTATTTGTTGCTTATCCCCTCAAAATTCATAGCAGGTACCACATAAATAAATAAAACATATGTTTGCACATTTATTTGTTTATAGATTTGTTTTTTACTTCTTGCATCACTTTCTGTGAGAGGTTTCATGAGTCAGCAATGAACATTAAGTGTTAGAGTCTAATTTTCTCTTCAGAGAGTTTTGCAGCCTGTGATTGCAGAGGAAGTCAGTTCTCTAAGAATAGGTTATTTTGTGCGAATCTTTTGCATGCATTCCCACCATTCCATCTATAAGTAAGTCTCTTTCTAGGTCACAGTGGAATTCTTGTTGCCAGATTCAACAATCATTTCCCAGGCCTCATGTTATCTATTAGCTGAACTCAACAATCATCACTATTTTCATAACCTGTGTTCTCCAACTGGTCTATGGAACATCATTTTCCCTCTTTATGGTCTCATCACAGTGACTCCTTTTCCTTTGCTTTCCTGTGTTCTTCCTAAATTCTTGCAAGGCTCTTGGTCTCAGATCCTAGGCTCTGTCATTCAACTCTAGTACCCAGTCTTTAAATTATCTCATCTAATCCATGTGTTTCTTTTTCTTATCTTTTTTAATGACTTTATGCACTAAACATTCATACCTGGCTGACAGCAGTCCTGACTTATCCTCCTCCTCACACCTCTGACTTTTGCTGGTGTCATCTGGTATCTTGGATCTCTCACATCTTAAATTTTGGTTCCTTAGTTTCTAAGCCAAGCTGTGTGCCACCTCCAAGATAACATGCTAATATAATAGCTTTTTTTGGGGGTGGGGAGAGGTTAGGACAACAAATGCTTCCATTAAGTAAAAGGTCAAAAGTAGACAACATTTGAAATTTCTAGCATCTAGTTTCATTTCTCCTTGTCCCAGTTTTGTTACTAGGAAGATAAAGAGAATGACTGGATATGCCTCCTATGCTTGTAAGAAACTAATAGGACATTCTACATGATATTCTTAGTAAAGGAATTGACACTCAGTAAAGGCTCAATAAATTTTAGCTGTTTTTGGAGATTTAAAAAAGAAAGAACTGAAGCTGGGTGCAATGGCCATGCCTTTAATCCCAGCACTCAGGGAGTCAGAGGCAGGCGATCTCTGTGAGTTTGAGGTCAGCCTGGTCCACACAGCGAGTCTAGGACAGCCAAGGTCACACAGAGAATCCCTGTCTCAAAAAACAAAACAAAACAAAAAACCAAAACAAAAATGAAAACAATAAAAACCAAACAAAATAAAACAAAAAACATGAAGATATGATATAATCAAAGCAACTTGATTTCCTCCACTACTAACTTTGATGTTTCAGGAGAGGGTACTTCTATTTTTAAATCAGTTTTTGTATTCACCCTTGATTCCTTTTGTCATGGTCCTACCTTCCCCCTCCAGCCCCTGTGGAGACTCTATCCTTAGAATATATCTAGAGTCTGACTACTTGTGGATGTTTTGGTTTATGATATGTAAATATGTTTTTGTTATAATCCCAAGTCGGGGGGTTTAGTTTGTCCACACCTGTTAATTGTATCATGCAGAGCCTGGTCTTTGCCAGCTGGAATTAGTTGAATTCTGAGGACTTTGAGTGGCAGAAGTATGACAGACAGCCCAGAGGAAAAAGGGTGGTGGCTCGGAGGAGATGGAAGAAGTTTGCTTGCTGCTCTTGCTGGTTACCTGGACTTCTGGATTTCCTGACAACAGATATTGGTATTGCCCCCAAAAGAATCCTACGATCCTACCCAGCAGGAAGAAGTAAAGATGTCTATGTCCTCTTTCCCTTACAGTCTTCTTTTTCCCTCACCTGGGGTTGGGGGCTTGGAAAGGAGGTATAATTTTTTTTAATTACATTTTTATTTTTTACATTAATTACAGTTTATTTGCTTTGCATCCGAGCTGTAGCCCCCTCCCTCATTCCTTCCCAATCCCACCCTCCCTCCCTCATCTCCTCCCATGCCCCTCTCCAAATCCACTGATAGGGGAGGTCCTCCTCCCCTTCCATCCCACCCTAGCTTATCAGATCTCATCAGGACTGGCTGCAATCTCCTTTTCTGTGTCCTGGCAAGGCTGCTCCTCCTTGGGGTGGGGCGGTGGTCAAAGAGCCAGCCACTGAGTTTATGTCAGAGACAATCCCTCTTCCCCCTTACTAGGGAACCCACTTGGATACTGAGCTGTCATGGGCTACATCTGAGCAGGGGTTCTAGGTTATGTCCATGAATGTATGTTGGTTGGAGTATCAGTCTCAGAAAATACCCCTGAGCCCAGATATTTTGGTTCTGTTGCTCTCCTTGTGGAGCTCCTTTACTCTCCAGGTCTTACTAACTACCTCTTCTTTCATATGATGCCCTGCATTCAAGATCATCCTGAGTGAGGTATTCCAGAGGCAGAAAGACACACATGGTATATACTCACTTATAAGTGGATACTAGACCTATAAGATAGGATAAAACTAAAATATGTACACCTAAAGAAGCTAAACAAGAAGGAAGACCTGGGGTAAGAGGATCAATCCTCACTTAGAAAGACAAAGGGGAAGGACATTGGAAGAAGGAGAAAACAAGAAATAGAACAGGAGCCAACCACTGAAGGCTTCTGAAAGACTCTACCTAGCAATGTATCAAAGCAGATGAGGAGGTATAAATTTTAAGGAACCCCCAAATAAAGTAGCGTTTGAAAAACTAGCACCAACAAATACTCTACTGTGGCCTCCCCAGTTCAAGTCACCATTAACCATGGCCCGGATTATAATAAACACCTAATTGGACTCTGTCCCCCTTTCTTTTCAAGTGCAGGGGATTGAGTGTAGAACCTTAAAGATGCTAGACAAGTGGTCTACCACTAAACTACACACTGAGCCACATCCTGGCCTCCCCCAACTTTCCTTCTGTCCTCCTTGCTTTCAACACATGAATGGAAATTTTACTAATTATTTTTACTTTTTACTAATTATTTTATTTCTGATAAATATATTCCTTTAACATTTTACTACTTCATTCAGAGGGAAAAATAGCATTTCCCTTGGCTTTTTCAATATGCCCACTTTTTCTGTTGTTCTTGATATCTTAGGGATGTTCTGCATCCCTATTGCATCAGTGCCCCTTTTCACACAGATAAGCAGGCCACTGGTTTGCCTTCTCACTCCACCACATTAGCACTAGGCTCACATTTCTGGTTTCTTTTCTTCCATAAAATTTATTGTTGACTGATATAGATTTTCAAAATGTATTTGTCTGCTTCCTTTTTCTTTTCAGCTTACCTTGTTGTGCAGAAGGCAAGCCCTGTGACAGCAAGTGTTTTCTGATGTTGTTGATCTATAGCAGTGTATGGCATGGTTAATGAATTAAATAGCATGGTACTTATTTCAGTAAGCTGATTTTTTTCTGATCATTTTATAAGCACTTTATGATTTGTTAGAGGAGGTAAACTATTATGAAACAAGTAAATTAAAGAAAAGAAATTAAACAAAATTCTTATTGTTAAGACTTACAATTATCCATCCAAAATATTATGGCTGGTGGTAATCCAATTGGAGGTCTACAGGGAAGTACCAATGATTGACCATTTCGAAGTATTATTGGTTCAAGTTTTTCTTTGGTCCACAAGGGTGACCCTGTTAAACAAAAACCAAAAATCTTCTTAGTTATTTCTTTAAGCAAAAATAAAAGAAGACAACAAAACAAAACGTCACCCAAAGATTTTGGGAAATGTAACTTAGAATTTATATATATCAATTAATGAAAGAATTACTTTAAAATAGAGTGTTAGAATTAAAAAAAACACAAATACACACAATAATAGGAGAAGGGGAAAAATATCCTTTATTACCATTGGTAGTGTAACTCAAGCTACTACTCCATTGTTTAATAATTTATACTAATACATCAATAAGACATTGTCTTTTATATAAGCAAGCTCTCCAAAGATAATGGGAAAAATTAAATGTCAGCAGACTTGCTAAATAAGAATATATACATATTTGAATTTCATACGACATATGTATGTTTACTTATAAGATTGGTAAGAGAATATATGATATATTAATGTCAAAGGTTTTAAAATAGCATTTCAGAATAAGATAGTTTTATGTACATATATATAAGGAAAGAAAAATACTGATTAGAAATTACCTATATGAATGAAAAGACTCATGATCAATTTACATTTCTTTATGTACTATTTTAAATATGTAATTTTAAATGTTTTCAAAATAACCACAACTACAAATGGCCATTGTTCTTTAAATATAATTAAGGCTGTTGAGAGGACTTTAACACTGACTACTGCAAAAAGGGCCATCAAGTTCCAATGCAAATTTGAAACAATTGTTAAAAGAAATCACATAGTAGTTTAACCATATCATAAGAATTTATTTTCATCTTATAATAAGCTACATAAGAAATAAATATCTAGATATATTTAGGGAATAAACACCTTTTTTAGCCTTGGTCTTTCTTTCAGGACTTGGATAAAGGACACAATGGGTTGGTAAACACTAGGCTGAGGAGCTTGCTAGTGGAAAATAGGAGACATTAATTTTATGGAAGCCAAAGTGAGATTATTGGAATCTATATTTTTGCTTGGTCATATTTGGATAACGTGACAGATGAAGAGTTGGGTTGACAAATTGTACTTACTAGATGGGCGGACAACAATGCTGTTAGAGACAGCAGCTCCACGTTCATTCCTTGCTGTGCACTGGTACACTCCCTCGTAGGTCTCTGCTTTTCCTTCAGGCATGATGTTGATGATGAGTGTTCCTGAGCCAGGCTTCATGGTGACCAGAGGATCTTTGTCTATGTCAAAATGAGTTCCATTACGAGTCCAGGAAAAGCTGCCCAACACATCAATGATTAAGGTCATTAATGGTCTAGAAAAATAGGATTATATATCCCTTTAATAAATGGTAGGTTTTATGGAGTTCCAGGAATATTTGTTTAATTTCAATATTTAATAAAAGGTCCCCATGCTTAAAAGATCATGCCAAATCACGATTCAGAAAAAAGTGCTGTTTTTACATTTTGAGGCATATACTTCTTTAAAATCAGCTCAAATCTAACACAAATTGCCTGCCATTTTTTTTTCTAAGGAAAAAAAAACTTTTCGAGGCAGTCTCTGAACTTCATTAACAGTTCACACAGTTAACTTATAAAAATATGCTGTAAGCTGAAATGTGACAAGAAAGGCCTCCATAAGTATTGATTTTCTTTGAGTGAGAAACTGATCATATCTGTTTCAAGTTACCAAAGTACAAACTAGAGCCTTCGAGAAGAGTTAAAACTCTGGGATATTTTAAATGTTAGTTTTAAAAAATGGTAATTCTATGTAAAGTGTACTTTAGAATTGTTAATTCTTGGAATAATTATATATATCAGAAGATATACCAAATTGTCAAGATTCATTTTTTTTCAGTTTAGTTATATAAAAGTTGTCTTTCTATAAATGTCATGTGTTCATATGACTAAATACTTCATAATTAGTCATACCTTGGTGATGGTGAGATGATGGAGATGAAGACATGTCAAACTTCCCTGTGTTTTTCAACTTAGATTTCTTTTCTTACTATTTATGTTTACAGTGGTGCTTGCAAAAGCTAGGACAGGAAGTGGTGGTGGTTTGGGCTACACTCATCTCATGGACCAAGGTCAAGAACACTGAAAAACATACCACACTATACAGGACAGGCTCATTCTCACAGCAAAAAATCATTACCACTAACTCCTGAGAAGTCTTGCCATACAAGTATGGCAGGCATTAACTAGGAATGAAGCTCAAAGGCACATTGAGGCCTGTTTGAAGCTGATTTTCAGCGATATGATTGGGCTATAATATGTTTGGAATAAAGCTTTGATGGAACTGTTGACATACATAGTTATCTAGAATCAGGTGTATAATATATAAATTTGCCATGAAATACCTAAAACATTCCTACTTTTGTTAATTATAAATTATTATGCCTAGTTACTCTTAGGACCAAATAAATAATGATGATGTACACAGCTGATTTTATATGAAAGAGGTTTATTAGATGGAGATGAAGACAGAGAGAGAAGGAGAAAGTGAGACATGATAAGAGGAAGGGGGGGCGCCCCGACAGAGAAAGGGGAGAGAGTAAGAGCTAAGAGAGAGACAAAGTGGTAGGTTGATCCTTTTAAGGGGCAATGTAGTCACGCCTGCCAGATATGGCTACCTGGCCTGTGACACATGATGACATCATAGGTTGCTAGGCAACCCAGAAGCAGGCTGCCTAAATACTAACAGTCCTCCCTTTTTCTATAATTAAAAAATGAGGAGCTGCCTGTCCTGGTCCTGAAGCACACCAGTTACAAATTAACAGTCATGAATTTAATTGTTATAATAGTTACTATTTTTAACAATCAAACTCTATAGAATTCTCTACATTACTGGACTAGGTGTTGTGTCACTCTCTGTAGGGGCCTGCATAGATAGTCCAGCAGGATTTCCCTCAGTTTCCCATCTTTATCATGTTTTGTTTCAACTGGATTATGAAGTGCTTATGCTAAGATCCACATAGACAACCCCAATAAGTATGGAGAACAGTGTATGTAGGACTATTCTATGGCCTGTATAGAGGTAGGAGAGTTTGTAGAATCCATAAATTCAAATTATTCTTTGACTTCTCTCAACATATGAAGAAAACCAAGCTCAAATAAAAGGGGTTTGGCCTTATCAAAAACCATTGGTGTCAGTACCAAGATAAGAGGGTCTTTTCCTATCATCCCACAAATTATGAGCATTTTACAGAAAAGCATGAATAGTAAAATGTAAAAATCTGGGTTTTATCAAATGAGGTTTAGATAAAATGAGGTTTTATTAATCTGAGAGATGAGACAATGAACCTATGACTGATACTTTAGAGATATGTGGAACCTAAGAAGAAACATTAAACACCTTTGAATGGCTGAAATGAGCCAGGGAGTTGGTTAGATAAACAAAAGGTAAAACAAGTACTATCAAGAACAGGACACACAGGTTTACCTTGGAGGAGGTTTCCCTTTGGCCTCACACTGGATTACAATATTCTCCCGAGGATCAATAATGTAGTTTTTTGGTGACTGTTGAGTGATGGTTGGAGGCTGTACCACTTAATTGTAAAACAGGGAATAATGTAAAGAAATAAATTATTTACTATCATGATAGCAACCACTTTTTCAATATTAAAATCACTTGCCTTAGATTAATATGTCACAATTATTCTTAGTTATTTGTTGTAGCAGCAAGTCATTAGGTTTTCACTAAAACTCAGCTAAAGTTGGGAAGTCAGGATATAGCTTCCCCTTGATAACAATCATACACACTACAAAGTACATTTTCCCAGACCAAAAGTCTGGGAAAATAGTTACTAATACCAATCTAATATTCAAACATTGTTTTTCTGATGTAACAATGAGAAATTAATGGTTTTCATTTCAAGTGATGTCTGTCAATATAAGTATGAGGTAGATTTGAATCTTTAGTAGGATAGTCACTGACAAAGCACTCATTAGCACACCAATGATTTATACTAATATATCCTGGGGAAACTTTTGACAAACTCATATTTAAAAGATTGTTAAATTGGACTCTTGACATGCCTTATCAGAACCAGGAGGTAGATGGATTAGGAATAAAGAGAAATCACTCCTATATGGGTTAGTAATAAGATTGGAATTCTTTTTGCAAGGGGCTATGTTTCTATGTGCTCTTCAAAATGTTACCTGGTCCTTTACTGTGAAACTATAAGGCTAACAGTTTTGACCCAGAGCAATTCAAACTAAGGAAAGCTAGTCTAGATAGCTATCTTGAGCATGCTTGCTCCAAGTTTCTCTAATTTTCCTCTTTCCTCTAAGTGAGATTCTTATTAGAATGGGAAGGCACTTTAGAGGCAGGCAATTTCAACCTCTGTTTGTTATTCAGAGAAGTCAAATGGCTTGAGCAGAAAGGCACCAAGCAGAGACTAATTCTCACCTAGTTTCTGCTTGGCCAGTGCTAAGTACAAGGAGAGATATTCACACAAAGTGGTGGTTGGCAACAAGGAGCAACTTGCCCTTCCAGGGACCTTTGCATTACCACAACCAGGGCTGAAATAGAATTATTACCTGTAGTAGGTATAGGGCAAGCATGTCTCTATACATCTCACAATGTGTAGGGCAATTTCCCATGACAAATGCTTCCCCGGCCCCCAGTGCAAACATGCTAGGGTATCTTTGGAACTATGCAACAAAGTAGTCCTGTTCCAGCTTGCTTTTCTCTGAACTTTGGACCTCCCTGCCTTTATCTTGCCGATTTTCAATGCTAGTCAGCAGTTTTGTCTGAAGGTGAATGGCTCTCTGGTTTTATTTATTTATTTATTTATTTATTTATTTATTTATTTATTTATTTATTATTAGTTGGGAGGCTTGAGCCTCAACTCCTGAATGGCTCTCTGGATTTATTTATTTATTTATTTATTTATTTATTTATTTATTATTAGTTGGGAGGCTTGAGCCTCAACTCCTGTAAGCCCTCAGAAGGAAAGGAAGGTTCAAAAGCTGACTTGGCCTCCAAGTGTGACTGGAAGGATTATTAAGACATTTTGTGTAAAAATTTTTAGTAGATGCCAACACTGGGATTGTTCAGTTGTGCTTCAAGATTTCTGATTTGGGCCAGCTTCATTTTGGCGTGATCAATCTTCAGATTCTGTGAGTACAGCATTTGGGATATAAAAGGAATTCTTAAGGTCCTACACTGTCAAAATAGTGAACAGAGATGTTGATAGAAGGGATTCCTAGGAGTGATTTAGTCCATTCCTTCTTGGGGATGGTAGGAGGTGGATGAGATGGGGTAAGACAGTGCCAGACATGCAAATTTGGTGGTTTCAAATGCAGGGCTTCCCCTCCTGTGCCTGCAGCTGTACCAGGAGTTTGCCATCTGGAGGTTTCTTTTTGAATAGTGCTTAGGTCATATTGCAATTAACAAATGCTTTGTAGGGTCTTACCAAGATTTCTCTGTTTAACTTAACATCAAAGGAAAATGTCTGAAACGTCCATCTTTTCAGTGGATGATAAATGCTACCCAGCTGTCAGAAGCAGCAGAAATTTTTGCTTATAGGAAGCCTCCCAGGAGCAATATGACTGAAGTGGTCTCTCTTCTGTGTATTTCAAAACAAGCTTTTAATTTGCCAGGCTTTTTCACTTATAATTGCTAGGAACACTGTTCTACCCAGTTCTGAAGGCTAAAGCCATAGAAGAGGAAGTTGAGTGAAGCTTCTGATATACACCCAACTTTCAAACCTTTGCAATAGATGTGTCTGTTCCAGTTGATGGCATTTAAAGCAAAATAATCATTCTCCCTACATTTTTTTAAACTTTCTCATTGAGTTACATCAGATGTGAATACAGCTTGCATATTAGCAGAACAGCAGGCTGGCAAAGTAGTATCAGAGTCTCCATAACTCATGCAAGTTATAAACATTATATTTGTACCTTAGCATTCAAATGAGGTACTTGGATATAGTAAGCAACATGCTTAAAAAACACTAATCACAAAACATAATCATGTTTGTTTGATTCACTCTATTAATTCAAGAAACAAGGACACGGTCACATTTTCACACTGCCTAGTAATTTGTAGAAAGACACTTACAGTCATCAAGAAGCTTTGCTTTTTCCCCATCAGTATCAGCAGGTGAGTGGGCAAAGAAGATTAAAGAAAATCAGATGTTAGTAGTCAGAATGTTAGCACTCTAAAGATAAAAAAGGAGCATTTTGTCTACTTGGTTTGACTTAGGAAAAAAAACCCCATATTGTGAAAGTTAAAATTGTGACATTATAATGTCACGATTACATTACAAGAAAAAGAAAGTGGATACTCTTGGTTTGGTCTGCCCCTGCAACAGCTTTTCACATCAGCATATGGGAAAATGAAGGCTACGCTAAAGGGGGAAAACAACAACAAAAACAAAACTCTTCCAGGATAGGAGTGGCTAATTCTATCCTATACACATTGTGCTGTACTGATAACTGTGCTCAATTTGAAAAATAAATGAAATCTACAATTAATTTGAGTTGTCACATTCTGTGTAGTGTGCAGTCTTATTATTCTGGACACCGTGATGCACACGATGATGATACCTCACGAATGAATATCGCTACAATTTTCCATCTGAGTCAAATCCAACACTGATTTAAGATTCTCACATTTCTGTGGTTACTCTTCAAGATGGTTTTATGCTATTAGCATATTTCTGCGTTGGAATTCTCAACCACCCAGATTGCTGAGTCCTAGATAGGATGATTTTGTGTGCTGAAAAAGGCTGTGGGGAATGAGGATGTGTTTGCATGCAATTTCAATCATTCTGCAGGGCTGCCTGTCATTACAACTTGCAAAGGTTGCAGGAGAGCCTAGGCTACCTGTGACATTATTTTCATCATGCCTGTGTCTCTTCTCTTTTAGCTGCTACAATTAAGTTAGCCCTAGGTGCCTGTTTCCCCTGATAGTTTAAGCAGTCATATTAAGGAGGAATATTTTTAACACAAGAGAGAACAAAGCATTTCCCTTACTGCTTTTCCCTCTTTTCAGTGCATCTATCATTTACTTACTCCTGCTTTAATAGGCTTAAGAACAATTAAATGTATTTACATACTTTAAATTAAAGATGAATAACTTTAAAAATTAAAATGCTGCGTTTTGTTGCCCCTTGGTGTAGATAAGCATGGCCCAGGAAATGAGCTGAGTCTGCAAGAAATCCGTCTCTTTTTTCCAACGACAGCTGCAGCTTCTGCAGCAGCAGAAAAGGGCACACAAGCAGTTGGATAACACCAGGAAACAGCTATCTCCCTTGCACCTTAGAACGCTTGCCAAACAGATGTTCTGCTCAGGAAGCTAATGGTTTTAAAGAGGTCATGTAGATTGGGGGTAAAGGGTAAATCAATTGTGAAGTACAGTAATTGTTCAGATTTAAAATTCTGCTTTCTGCTGCAGGAACATATCCAGCTGGAAGTCAATATTGTCTTTATTGTCTATGAACAAACCACTCAGGCTAGGGAGACTGTAACATAATTTTACTTTTGGGAAAATGAGAGTGGGAAATGCAGTAGGATCAGGATAAACTAAGTATGAAGTGATTTGGGGATATTGTTTGAGGGTTAGCAAGACCATCTTCTGATTTTGTTTTTGTTTTTTGTTTTTTTTCAGAGATGCCTCAGCAATGAAGGGAGAAAGTAACACAATGAAAACAGTCTGTGTGTGGGGGTCTTCATCATCCTTGTAAAGTGGTTCACATGGTCCTTCCACAAAGCTTTGCCCACTGGGAAGATAGGATAGTTGAACCAGTTTCTTTTCAGACCACTCCCACCACTGTATACAAAAGACACCTGAAGCAAAGAGAGATAATGAAAAAGAGAAGACAGCATGCCCAGACATTTCCACTACCTTTTCTTCAGTGTCTTCATAAACACCAGGTGCTGAAGATAAAAGCCAAATTAATCTTGATTAGCTTTTCAGTGTCATGCAGACACTTTCGTCATAAACACAGCTCAGGGTGGTGGTAAATGCTGGAAGGTTTGGCTTCCTGGTCTATGGAGCTTTAAACTGTTAATACTCACGATCAAGAGGTACATCCAGGGCGCTAATCATCCGGCACAGGAAGAGGATCAGGGGCACTCTCCCTGTAGATAAGTGCTTTTTATTCAGCATTATTTTAAGCTGCATCAGCTTTACTCCTGCTGAGACCCACACACAGAATTTCCTTTTCTTCTTTCACAGATTTGTGTGCCACGTTTAAATAATTTCTCATGCAGCGAGCTGAAAAAAGATGGGATAAGAAGAATAATTATGACATATTAAAAGACAGAAATGAAGAGTGAAAATGTGCAGCTCAGAAAAATCAGTGCTCTATTATACATGAATTCAAAAAAGGAGCTGAGTTTTAAATATTTAACCCAGAGACTGGAATAATCATTTATTCATAAATCTAAAATCAGTTCAGAAATATTTGTGGTGATGTCAAGCAAAATCTGCCCCCTTTCCCATTATTATGATTTTCCATTTTAAATATTTGTATTCAAGCTCTCTGAAGGCAACCAGATCTTTTGTAATAGGTAAGGAAACCCTGGCTTTGAAGCCAGTTAAAAAGTGAGCACTGAGTCTTCAGATGGAAGTGGCCTCTTCATTCTGAAGATTCTCTCTGGGAGAGTTCTGGGCATAGCCACATGTTTCCTTCAAATCCTAAACATTGACGGAGCAGATTAACCCCAACAATTGAGATCATTTTACCTACTCTATGTTAGTATTCTGAAACAACCTGCTTCTGGGTTACCTAGCAACTTATGACATCATCTTGTATTGCCTAGCCAGGTGGCCACACCTGGGGGCGTGGTTAGTGGTTACCTGACCTTAAAAGGGACAACCGGACACGTGTTCTCTCTCTTCTCTCTCTTCCTCTTCCTCTCTTGGTCTCTCTCTATATATCGGGGCAGCCCCCCTTTCCTCCTCTTCTCTCTATTTCTCTCTTCCCCCCATCATGGCCCACTTTCCCTGCTTCCCCTCTCTCCACTTAATAAACCTCTTTCATAGAAAACCTGTTGTAAGCCTTATCTTATTTATAAATTAATACTAACACTCTACAGTTTCAGAGCCAGCTGAGCTTTGGGTTCCAGGCTATCCTCTGAAGTCATTCTCCTCAACAGTGTTGATTAATTACTTTTTCTTGTGAAATACTAGGAGTCACCATAGTAGTTCATTACATCCTTTAATAGGTCTTTAAAATCCTCAATGATCTGGTCTGATTTATTCTACCAGTTTTCTTCTGCTTCCTTGTAACTATTTTCTAGATGATTTCTTTCCATTTTTCTTGTGTTAGTCCCTCAATATGCCTTGAACTCTCCCACCTTCTTGTCGTATTTTATCCCATTCCTTTACCTGGAAAGCTTTATCCACCCTATCTGCTTACCAAAGTCCTATTTGTTTTTCATAAATCGCTTAAGACATCCTTTTCAAGAAACATCAGCTTATAACTCAGACTAGAAAGCATTCCATCATTGCCTCTGAATTTCTGAAATTTCTCATTTTATAATACTCTTCATATATTATGTATGTATATATGTATGCATGTTTGTATGCAACATGATCTCAGCACTTAGGAGGCTGACACAAGAGGATTGTTGGGAGTTCAAGGGCATCTTAAGCTACATAATGAGTACAGTTCATTTTGGGCTACAAGCAAGACTTTGTCTCAAAACAAAAAAATCCCCACAAATAGATAGATAGGTAGATAGATAGATATATAGATGATTGATAGCTAGCAGATAGATAAATAGATGGATAGAAGATAGATAGATGATAGATTAGATAGATAGATAGATAGATGATAGATAGATGATAGATAGATAGATAGACTATGTGGACTGCCTTTTCCTCATCTCCCCATCCTTCTGTCACCCTGCCTAAAAAAGCATCACACTGAAAGCCCTAGCCCTGTCATCGAAACAGATGTCTGTCCCACCTGGAAAGAGAAGTTTTTAATGTGTCCTCTCAGGAAGGAAAGACACCCATGAGCAATGGTTCTTTTAAGGCGGTGAAAGGGGGAAAAAGAGGGTGAAAAGGAATGACACTATTATAACTTAAGGTAGCTTTTGCAGGTTTAATTATATGTGTAATTTTTAAGTAGTCATGTATTTTCATAATAACCATCATTTCTGCCAAACTGCTCTTCTTCAGGCTAGAGACTGAATCTCTCTAAGTCCTGACAGCACCACAGTAGCCTGATTGGAACATGAAAGGAAAGAAAGAAATATTTATAGTAACAAAATTAATGAATGTAAGAAAAAAGAACAAAAAGGAGCCTTAAGATCCTTGAAACGATCGTATAACAGTCTAACCCGAGCTATATTTATACTATAACATTCAGTTTCCAGACCAGAATCTAGTCATCATAAACAAATCAGTTGTAATAAAATAACAGATCAGCACATGGGATAAAGCACAAATGTGAAAAAATGAAACAATGTAAATAACATGTGTTGCTAGCAACAGAATTCAGGTAAGTTTGGTTTTGATGGATTTCTTACAAAACAGATACAAAGAAAAAAACTACAAATATTATTTTGTGACTCAAACATTCACACTATGTGGTTTAAGATCCAGAAAATTTGTCTTTTATTCTGTTATTTATCTCTAGGAAGCATTTAGGTAGAAAAGCTTGTTAAAACATTTCTGACCCATATTTAAAGCAAACGACCTTTCTGTGTGCACATGGCATATCTCCACCATAAAATCACATTTTCTTAGGTCTCCTCAGATCTGTCAGATTTGCTGTTAATTCTAATTCAACAAAACGTTCAGGGAAAATAAAATAAAGGGCACAAAGGGCACTAAAGCAAGTAGATCTTACATATAACATATGCTGAGGAAAAACAGGTAAGTTAAACTCTGAAACATACACTAGATACCTGCTTGATTCATGAACCATGTTAATTTAGTTTATTAGATTTAAGTACTCAGCCCTCTAAACAGGTACTAGACAACTCAAATATTTCTCCAAATCTGTGCAATACATTACAATGCCTATAGGACCTTAAATAGCTACACAGTTTCTAAGTTCTTCACTTGTTATATATTTTACCTGATGTTTTAAAGTATTCATCCTCCCAAAACAGAAAAAAACAATGAGCCAAGCATCTTTATCCTTTCAAAGTGTACATGGAATTAATAAAAATTGCATATAAAATCAGTGTATACTATAAAGAAAAAATTCAAGTTTTAGAGAAACGTAGAAAGTACTTACTTAAAGAGGCATGAGCAAATACATCTTCACACTATTGGGAGATAGGAACTATAACACTGGAAAACATGGTCTCTCCTTACAGGTTGAAAGTTAATTGCACAGTTAGCCACAGATTATCTCCAGTGCATATTCTTTTAGGGCAGGACAAAGCAATGTCCTGCCCATCACTGACTCCTACTGGAGAAAAATTACCCACTCCTAAATGGGCAGCACTCAAGGACAGTACTCAATCAAACTGCAAGTCAAAAACATTGCTGGAAAACTGAGCTTTCCCTCAATGAAAGGAATGTGTTCTGAATTTTGCACAAAAGAAAACTCCTGCTTTGCATCCTCAGTATTCAATGCCCTCCCCACCAGAAGCCACTTGCCTTGTATTTCACCTTGGGAGATGACAGTTATTCAACAGTAAGTAAGAAACACAGACCAAACTAAATTCTTCGTGTAACTAGATCAAAAGGAATAAAATTCCAATGTGAAATAACACACCAATTACATACATGTCAGCTTGAAATTTTCAAAAGATATTTACTATTAGATATTGTAAATTATGCTTGAAAAAGATCATTGTATGCTCTGATAAGTCACTTAGATACTTAAAATCACCCATGCTGTTAAAATGATCAAATATATATTTTTATAGTTGATAAAATATATTACTATATATTTTTAAAGAAAATAATAAAAACCTAAAGTTTTGACAAAAAATTCATGCAAACCCCCCCACAAAAGTAGCTGTAATGTGGCTTGCCTAAGAAGTCTTTGTTTTTAGAAAGAAAATAAAACCTGTTTTTTCTCTCAAATGGGAACTGAAGTTATTTAAATTGTTAAAAGTTAGCTCTCCTGCAGGACAGGAAGGCCATTTTCTTCTGTGCTGTTTGAGCTTTTCTGTATCCAACATGGGGTAAGGGGGGGAGGTCAATGCTGAGTGCACCCAGCTGATCTACATTCTTCAAGCCAGTGAACAAAATAGTGATATACCTGGACAACCATGATACAATAATTGCCGTCAGTTATGGCCCAGCAGCATCTGGCCTTTCTGGCTGCACACCCAATGGATCTGGCATTATCCTGACTGTTTTCCAGTATCCAACTAAGGGAACCTCACTTGTTATCTTGTAAATATATATTTTTTTTTACTGTAAGGAATAAACACATGAATGCCACCCCTAGCTATTCCTGTGCTTTTTAGTCACAGATTTGTATCTGAGGCCATGGAGAGATTAGAGACAAAATCCTCCACAAAGTCGCAGTTACACTAGAATGACTGCAGGTCTCACCAAGCTAAGTAAAGCCTATCTGAGGTACGGACCACAGAGACTTCAAAGATCTCTGCAAATAACAGGGCTAGCTGTGTGAGGCTGAAAGGGGATGTTTCTAATTTTCCTTATGTCAAAGGAATCTCACAGTAGGTGTCTACAAAGAATCAATAACTATAATGAAACAATATCTAAGGAAAGATAAACAATAACAGGTGTCTTAGGACTTCTATTGCAGTGAAGAAACAACATAACCCAAAAGCAAAAAGGGTTTATTTAGCTTACACTTCTATATTGCTGTTCATCATGAAGAAAGTCAGGACAGGAACTCAAACAGGACCAAAACCTGGAGCCAGGAGGCCATGAAGGGGTGCTGCTTACTGGCTGGCTCCTCATGGCTTGCTCACCCTGCTTTCTTATAGAACCCAGGACTATCAGCCCAGGGGTGACACCACCCACAAGGAGCCCTTCCCCATCAATAACCAAGAAAATGCCTTACAACTGGATTTCATGGAGGCATTTTCTCCATGAAAATTGAGTTTCTGTTCATTTAGGTAACCTAGTTTGTGTGTTAAGCCAGCATAACCAGTGATAGTGTATCCTAGTAAAAGCTCAAAATCTTCATTCCTCAAAGTACTGTAACTGACCATCCTATTTGAAACTTTTTAAAACAATAGAAAATAGAAAATAATTTAACAAATGAGGGGAGAAAAAAATCCTAATCACAATAGCTATTGTTCTAGTTTTCTTTCTGTTGTTATGATAAAACACTCTGGATAAATCACCGTGGGGAGGAAAGGATTTATTTGGTAATACTTCCAAATAACAATCAATCATCAAGGGAAGTCAGGGCAGTAACTCCATATAGGAACCAGCAACTCCATGGAGGCAAGAACCATGGATGAAAGCTGTTGACTTGTTCTCTCCTTCACTCTCTGGCTCATGCTCAGTTAGCTTTCTTGTATAGTTCAGAGTCATCTGCCTAGGGATGGTACCACCCACAGTATGTTAGGCCATCCTGTACTAATCAGCAATCAAGATAATCCCTTAAAAACATGGCAATAGGCCTATTAGATATAAACTATTTTGAAACTGAGACTGCCTGAGATGACTCTAGGCTATGTCAAATTGACAGCTGAAGCTGTCTAGAATAACTATATTAAGTGCTTCCATATGTGTAGGAATCCTACTTAGGTTTCTCCCCATAGGAAGTTATCCTGTCTTCCCAACAATCCCCCAAAGTAAGTTCTAGGGCTGATGTCGAGATGGCTCCATGGGTAAAAAGTACTTGTTGCCAGTCTAACAACCAGAGTTTAATTCCTAAGGCCCACATGATAGAAGGAAATAATGGGCTCCCACAAGCTGTCCTCTTAACTTTTACACTTGTGCCACCACATACACAATGTCTCTCCCCAACACAATAAATGTAATAAAAATTAAAAACAAATTCTAGCATGCTATTCACTGATAAGGACTCCCTAGTGCAGGCTGGTAGTCACCTGCTGAGGACACACACACAATATATGAAGCACCAGGTCTAGATAGCTGGTTCTTAGGAAAAGTTCTGCTGCCTCTATTCATTTTACTCTGTTACATTTTTCAAGAATCTAGCATCTTTCCTCCTTCCACATCCAATTACTCTGCAACGAGTCCATAGCCAAGCACAACTATCAAATCTCATCCTTGATAACTCTTTAAAGGGCTAATGGAGTCTGACTATGTACAAAGGATTTTCACATGGATGCTCATAGCACTCTGTCACTGTGTTCCACACTGTGTTCCATGTGAATAGGAAATAGGATTCCTCAAATTATACAACATTATAGCCTTGGCCTATTAAAAGAATAACAAGTTAAGATAATAGAAAGGAGATATTCTTTAAATGGCTGATTTTACACATGGGTAGGTAGGATTTTACACAAGGGACTGGGAGTTCAAAATCAGCATGAACTACAAAACAAGAACCTAACAATAAAATAGCAACAATAACAGAGTTCATTCTGTACAGCAGTCATAAGGTAAAAAATCAACTAAGGCAAAATAAAGAGCCAGCAGCCTAGCTTTACACTCAGGGAATAGTTACTATTAACAAGTTTCATTAATACTTTAAAAGATATTTCATACCTCAATAGAAAAAAAATCTTATTACTTTACAATGTTTTTGATTTAGAAAATTGATAGCGCTTTTAAAACATGACATTAGATCATCAAAAATACCAAAGTCTTTGAAAAAAATGTAGTTATTTCTAATACATGTATGATATGGATATTAACTATTTTTCTGAGCATAGTAATCACAGGAAAAGAAATAGCAAAATATGAGACCATGATATGAATGAGAGATTTAGGACAAAGCATAAGACAGGACTGATAGAAAGTGCACATGTTCAAGGTCAGTGGCAAGGGAGCAAGGAGTACACCTGTTCCACACTTGTCTAGCCAGGTATCCAACAGGCACTCTTCGAGTTTCTTCTGGGTGATAGAGTTGACTATGACTGTAAAGGTGGTTTGAGTGGAAAAGAAGATTGTTCTTGGACAAAGGAAAGACACACATTCTCATCTTCTAATCCAGTCACAGCCAGCTAAACAGAAGGGAGGAGATTACCCCATTCTCAGTGTCT
Source organism: Pachyuromys duprasi (assembly GCA_028658305.1). Lineage (NCBI taxonomy): Eukaryota > Metazoa > Chordata > Mammalia > Rodentia > Muridae > Pachyuromys > Pachyuromys duprasi. The sequence goes on from CM053755.1 coordinate 87,667, forward strand.
GCCACGTGCCCAAGCCTAACAAAAGCTAAAAGAATCAGATGTTGTCTGCACAAAGGTAGGTGGGATGTAGAAAGGCTGTGAGATTACTTGGTGACTTGAAAGGGAATTAAGAGTGACTAACTAAATGCTTACAAATGCCTTTCTGGGGGAAGGGTAAATATGAGACAGGAAGAGAGAGAGAGGCAGCAGTTTGGAGCAAAAACAAAGATCAAAAATAGACAGCAATATGAGCACCCATGAATAAGCAAAGGATATTAAGAGTAGGATGAAGGTGGGGTCAGCCAAGATCTGTAGGAGCATAAACAGATTGTTGTGACTATGGCATTGACAGGATGTTTGACAGATGATAAGCACCTGTCATTCCTGCATGGCTGTGATAACCAGGCTAAATAGCCAGGTAGTGCAAATAATGCTCTACTTCTCTACGAGGTTTGTTGGAAATCAACTGTGGGTAAGATGTCTTCTCCTCTCTTTTTTGCCCTGAATTCTACCACAAACATGGAAAGAAGGTAGAATATTACATGGTAGCCTCTAGGGAAGCACTCCCACCTGCCAGCCCTATCCTTTGGTAGTTCCATCAGTAATTGACCGTATGATATGCTTTGGCATTGACATTCTGACAGATATGCTACAAGCAGGAGTGTGATAAACACGTTTCCTCTGGGAGGTATGAACTAAACTAATAATGATTGAAGGTCCATAGAAAGAGGCCTTGGAAGTAGAAAATCATCTGAGGCTTTCTGGCCCTACCTGAAAGCAGAAGAGTCAGTCAGTGATCTGTTAAAGAGAATACAACAGCCCAGCTGCCAATCCTTAGAATCACAGGGAGAAGTAAACAGTTGTTTTAAGTTCTAGGATTGTGATGTGGCTTGTTATCCAGCCACAGATATTTTCAGCAATGGATGGAGACATGTTGAGTTTTTTTTTCCAACCAGAAATGCACTAGCACAAACACAGTAGGAGGACTGACAAGCCAAATCAACTGGTTTAAGAGAAGAATGTGTCACAAAGGACAGCATCTCAACATGTGCATCTTTCCTAACAGTGCAGAGCAGGGTGGAGAATGGGCAGGAGAGCAAAGTACTCTACACTGCCATGAGAAGTTAACCTAGCATCTTAGTGATTACTGCAATATAACATGCCTCTCTTGTACTAATGACCAGTAAGTGTGTGAGGTCATTTTCTCCAGCCTCACTGAGGCTCCCACTTTGTGATGCTGCCATCTCAACAAATAGCCTCTAGAGTCTCTATGTCTTAACTTCCTCTAACCAGAAGCAACACATATGTTTTTGGTTGCCATTGATTGTCTCCAATCTTAGAGATTCAGGAAAACATCAGGATACAAGAAGAGTATTTAGTGGGCACTAATATTCTTGTCACAGAAAGCAAGCTCTATTTCCTGTCTTCCAGAATTGCTTTAAGAAAGAATCTTAGCAGGAACACTTGGCAGGAATGACATTTTGTTCTATTTCCATGATGAGTTAGGGAGAAGAAAGCTTGGGTGAGCCAGGCTGACTAATTGTGTGGGTGCTAGTTGGCTCAAGACATCTCCTCTGTCTCCTTCCAAGTTACATTTCTGAATTCTTTTTCTTTATAATTTGGCCTTTCCTCAAACAAGGGGCTGGATATGGAGACAAAGACCCAGATTTATCAAAACCCAACAGATATCATTATTACCACACCACAAGCTTTTGTGATTCTTACAGCAACCTCTCAAAAGAAATCTTACTAAGGTATCCAAGCCATGTATAATCAAAACAGAACCGTGAATGTGAGAAATAGAGTGACAAACATGAAGAATTGTATTTTCCACTTGTTATCAGTGTCAGGAAAGTTGTATTAACATAAAGCCCAGAACTGGAATTGTTCATTGCAGCCAGAGGCTCTTTCATATTAGGCACATATTCTTAGTTTCTACCTGATATGAACTAAGTATCACAAGGATTTATCACTAGGACAGCGAAGCAGTACATGATGTATTTATCTCTTGGTACATTTCATTTTCTTTAAACAGACCATATGAAAATCAGAATATATTTTTTTTAAAAAAGCAAACCAATTATCAGCCATTAGCTCATAAAGAAATTTATCAAATCTATCACAATGAGAATCTGTACCCAGAACATTTAAATGCAGTTCAGTTTCCAGGAAGTTCAATATTAGGAGGCCATGTTCTCTGTAGAGCATAAGCACATGAAAGCATACATGGTAGGAGCTACATTTTCTGTAATATGAGAGTTAATCAATCCAACATTTTGACTAAGTTTTGGAATAGTCTGCTGTCTGTGCAGAAAGGTTGATGTTTCGGAAACCCCTCCTAAAACCATCACACAGACTCCATAGAAAGTATATTCTACTGCAAAAGTGTGAAACAGCATTCAGAGAGCAATGTTTGATCAGCATCAGGAAGAACATGTTCCTTGTCCCACTGTCCAGTGAAAGAATCAGGACAGAAGAGCTGGGTTGCACTGGGTTGCACCATTCAAGGTGGTACTGCAAAGATTTCAATGAAAAGATTTATCTTTTTGAACAACTTCAGTCTGGGGTAGTGCTAAGGCTTTCCCTTGTTCTCATGATCCTATAGTAAGTACAGGCAGATGTTAGCCATATAATACAGGAAAATCATATTAAAATCCACAGACCTAAAGAAGCTCAATAACAAGGAGAACCCTAGGGAGGGTGCTTAATTCTCATTCAGAATGGGAAATAGAATAGACACCTGGAGTAGTTGAAGAGAGGCAACAGGATGGGAGCCCACCACAGATGTCCTCTGAAAGACCAGCATGGGATGGAAGCAGATGCTGAGACTTACAGCCAAACTTTGGGCAGAGTTCACAGATGTCCCTGAGTTGAAGAATGGATACAGAAATTGTGATACTTTCACACAATGGAATACTACTCAGCAATTAAAAACAAGGAAATCATGAAATTTGCAGGCAAATGGTAGGACCTAGAAACGATTATCCTGAGTGAGGTATCCCCAAAGCAGAAAGATACACATGGTATATACTCACTTATATAGACATATAAGATAGGATAAACACACTGAAATCGATACACCTAAAGAAGACAAACAAGAAAGAGGACCCGGGGTAAGAGGACCAATCCTCACTTAGAAAGACAAATGGGATGGGCATCTAATGTAGGAGAAAACAAGTAACAGGACACCTACCACAGAGGGCCTCTGAAAGACTCTACCTAGCACTGTATCAAAGCAGATACTGAGACTCATAACCAAACCTTGGACAGAGTGCCGGGAATCATTTGAAAGAAGATCTGGAGAGGACAGGAGCTCCACAAGGACCAAATATATCAGGGCACAGGGGTCTTTTATGAGACTGTTTCTCCAACAAAGGACCATGTATGGATATAACCTAGAACCTCTGCTCGGATGTAGCCCATGGTAGCTCAATATCCAAGTGGGTACCCTAGTAAGGGGAACAGGGACTATTTCTAACATGAACTCAATGGCGGGCTCTTTGACCTCTCACCTCCCAAGAAAGGAGCAGCCCTGCCAGGCCACAGAGGAGGACTTTGCAGCCAGTCCTGAAGACACCTGATAAACCAGAGTCAGATGAAAGGGGAGGAGGTCCTTCCCCA
>CM053755.1:91766-107996 GCA_028658305.1 Pachyuromys duprasi
AAAAAAAAGAAAAAAATATGAAAAGAAAAAAAAGAAATGCTGTGCTAATGAGTTTTGATTTAATTATGGTATTAGATGAATTTCAAATTACAAAGCTGGGCATAGTGAGGTAAAGGCTTTGCTTTCAAAAGGAACATGCTGGGTGGGATGGGCAGGGATTCTTAGAGGGCTCAATGAAATTCACCTCACTCATCTAGGAGTCAGTTACACACAGATTAATGGCTGCCCTAGGCTAGGGGTGGATGAGTTGGGGACTGATGTTAAGTGGAGAGGAGGGAATAACTTTTAGGTGCTCAGCAGCAGTGTTGACATAAAGCTGCTGGAACTCAGTCACAATAATTTAAAATGACAAAACAACACCCAGACTCACACCACCTATCTTTACTATATCTATGTTTGCACAAGCTAACGAGATTATCAATTTCCCTGTTGTGGCATTATGTTAGAGAATAAAGCACAGTTGATGATATTCAGGGTTGGTGAAAGTATTGAGAAAATGGAATTCTCACATATTCTTATAAGTATTTATAAAGATAGCTACTTTGGAAAAAGCCTGAAAATTTCTGAAAAGTTAAAGATTTATTTTCCACATAAACTAGCAATTCCACCTTCAGGAATATACCCAAGAGTTGTGAAAACAGGAACTGGAGAGATGGTTCAGCAGTTAAAGCGCCCTGGCTGCTTTTGCAGACAACCTGCATCTACATTGTGGCTCACAATCCTTTGTAATTTTACTTCCAGGGAATCTGACACCCTCTTCTGGCCTCCACTGATACGTGGTGTGTATATGGTGCACATACATACATGTAGGCAAAACACTCATACATAAAATACAAATAAATAATTTTTTAAGTCATGAAAACATATAAACACAAAAACTTGTAGGCACATGTACATTAAATTATTTTTAATGATCCAAGTTAGAAAAGAATTGAAGTATCAAAGGGTAAACAAAATTAAGCATATTTCTGTAATAGAATGCCACTAAACATAAGGAAGAATGAGCTACTGATAAATCGTGGCACATGCCATGGGCAAAACCGCAAAGCCATCCTAAAAGAAGTCCAATAGAAAGTTCAGTAGTCCAGTGATGTTCTTACATAAGGCTTTGAGAATAATGAATACATAAAATTAAACAGTTTGAATGGCTGCCTGGACCAGGAATAGAAGGACTGACCATGATCAGGCAGGAGGGAACTTCTCAGCCAACATTACATCCTTTATCTAAATGGTGCTGATGTCTGAAAACCCACCTAACTATAGTTGACATGAACAAAATCTCTGGTATGTAAGCAATACCTCAATAAAGCTGTAACAGTTAAAAAGGACAACTTCAACACCCTGGATGTTTCGATCAAGACTTCAGAGGACACTTATCTATGCCTGTGTCCCTTAGCAAATGTTTTCATGCCAAACACTCAGCTTTGTACCAGAATAAGTAACTCATGTCTAGACAAAGGAAACCAGGTTCCACTGAAGGAAGCTACAGGTAATATGTGAGCCTACATGGTTTACTGGCAGAGATTTTTAAAGAGAAATGTAGATAAGAACTTATTCTGACAAACAGATTGGTAAAATAATAGCAAAAACCCCCCAGCTTTGCTTATTAATATGAGAATTTAATATGACAGGAAAGGGATTGTATGGAAAATTAATTTTAGAAATAGAAAATTGGGGGGAATTAACTAATTTTACACTACTGCATATTAAAATGAATTTCAGAGTTTAGACTTTATTTAAAAATTGGAAAAATAATAAGGGAAAAATGTACTTTACAATCCAGGAGAAAGGAGAAAGAGAGATTGATTTAAACATTGTAACTTAAGAATGTATTCTTTGAGAATTTTATACAGTATATTGTAATCATTTTCTTCTCCTTTCCCCCAAGTCTTCCCAGACCTCTCCTCCAACCTCCAAATTCATGCTTCTTTTCTTAAAACAAAATAAAAGAAAAAAGCCTCTAAAAAAAAAAAAAGAACTCATTCTAAGGAAAATAAATAACTCCACCCAAAAGAAGTTACATTTGTCTCTATTGACGTTTGTAAAAACTCTTCTATTTATATCTCAAATAAGCTAGGGTATAACTTACATACATGAACTTTTTAATTTATAATTTTTATTTTTTATATTAATTACAGGTTATTTACTTTGTATTCCAGCTGTAGCCCCCTCTCTCATTCTCTCCCAATCCCACCCTGCCCCTCTCTAAGTCCACTGATAGGGGAGGTCTTCCTCCCCTTCCATCTGACCCTAGTTTATCAGGTTTCATCAGGACTGGCTGCAATGTCCTCCTTTGTGGCCTAGCTAGGCTGCTCCTCCCTCAGTGGCAGGGGAACGGGGGTGGGGGATGGGGGGGGAGGTCAAAGAGCCAGCCACTGAGTTCATGTCAGAGACAGTCCCTGTTCCCCTTACTAGGGTACCCACTTGGATAGTGAGCTACCATGGGCTACATCTGAGCAGGGATTCTATGTTATATCCATGCATGGTCCTTGGTTGGAGAATCAGTCTCAGAAAAGACCCCTGTGCCCTGATATATTTGGTCCTTGTGGCACTCCCATCCTCTCCAGGTCTTACTAACTCCCCCTTCTTTCATATGATTCCCTGCACTCTGCCCAAGGTTTGGTTATGAGTCTCAGCATATACTGCTAGGAAGAGTTTTTCAGAGGCCCTCTATGGTAGGCTCCTATCCTGTTTCTTGTTTTCTCCTACATCCAATGTCCATCCCATTTGTCTTTCTAAGTAAGGATTGATCATCTTACCCTGGAACCTCTTCTTGTTTAGCTTCTGTAGGTGTACAGATTTTAGAATGTTTGTCCTATCTTTTAGGTCTAGTATCCACTTCTAAGTGAGTATATACTGTGTGTCTTTCTGCTTCTGGGATACCTCACTCAGGATGATCTTTTCTAGATTCCACCATTTGCCTGCAATATTCGTCAAGAACATTTGTTCAACCATGTTTATAGCAGCTTTATTCATAATAGCCAGAACCTGGAAACAACCCAGATGTCCCTCAATGGAGGAATGGATACAGAAACTGTGATACATTTACACAATGGAACACAACTCAGCAATTCCATGAACTTCCTAATATAAGTTCATGACTATTTTCAGTTTTTCTAAAAGTGATTTTTATGTTATACTGGGCTTCATCTCTACCTAGTGTTATTTGGTTTGGTTTCCCATTCACTTGCAGGTCATCAGGCTCATGTATATTAATTGGAAGTGAGGCAAAGAGGATTTTTCATTTCACTATTTCATAAGTGTCTCAAATAAGAGCATTTATTCCTTTCTTTTTCACATGTCATGCCTTCTTTTTGTCTTCAGATCTTCTCATGGGCTGAGGGTTATAAATACTTTCAAAGGCAGACTCATACTCTTGTCTTATTAAAGAAAAAGAAAGACATCAGAAGTAGAGATTAGAAAAATACAGTATAAAATTGGCATGCAGTTTCTGAGAAATCCATTTTCTACTGAGAGTAGAGGGAAGATGGTAGGTAGATGATCTCTACTCTGAGTTGAAAAGTTTGCCAGGTTACTTTCTCAGTAAGCACCATTAACTCTAGACTGCAAATTGTTCAGAGCAAAAATGAGATGGCAATAGTCAATACCCTTGTCTTCTGTATTTTCTCTCAATTAGCCCCTTTACTCCTGCTCCAGGATCCATACCCTCTCTACTCTGCAACCCTTCCCTGCTCTGCAACCTCCTGGTACTCTCTCATCTTCCCATCCTTTTCTTTCTAGCTTAGGTCCTGTTAAATACCCCCTTTTTGTTAGTCCTTTTAACTAATTCTTTTTGTTTTAACATTACATTATTCTTTAGGAAAATTCTCAGTAAAAGTAGTTTTGCCTATATTGGCATAAAGTTCAAATTTTATCCATGGCTCCTCCTGGTCACATGTTCACTCCATTGCCACTCTGGGTTGTGCACTTCATGCATCAATGGATTCTTTGGAATTATCAATACAGAGACTTTCTTGGGTAGGAGATGAAAGTTGTATAAAGTTTTATTGGGCTCACACGGCATTGACAAAGGTTCAGGAAGGCCAAAATAGTGAAGTGGTACATAAAAGAAGCTTGGCTCAAGACTGTCAGAACACAGTTGAGGAATATGAGGAATTCTCATGTGATGAGAACTCTGAATACTTGTGAGAACCCTCCAAGAAAATAAGAAGGGAGTCCTAAAACCTCAGTTTCTTCAAAACATAGAATTGTTCTTAGAATATGTTTTTATGCTTCTCTCAGGTTTAGGGGACATAAGTGAGTTTACTCCAGATTATGCATTGCTTGCTGATGTTATTTAATTAAATGTTTAAACTATCCTTTATATGCCTCTGTAGAAAAAAAACATGATTTTGTCACTGTGGCTTATCCTTGTATAAAAGAAGAACTCTTAAGAACTTTCTCATGTGATTTCTCTTAATCCTCAGAGTATAAATTGTCTGATGTTCTGAATAAAGTTGCAATTACATGAGACTTTAGTTGCCTCTTTTATCACCTCCATTCTCCCAGGTCCCACTGCCTCTAGAGCACGAGATATATAATAACTTTGTAAGTTGTCTAGGTAACATAGGCAGGATTTGGATAACTGAGAACAGGATATTTGTAATGCTCTCATGATTAAATCCTGGCAAGATTCTAGGTATACAATGAGTATTAATGAAAACAAACTGGTTGATAGTAGAGATATATGACCTTCCCAATAAGATGCTAGGTTCCTAAAGGGTAGCTGTGATAAAGAAGTGAGTGTAAAGATGTTATGGAGAACTACTGTGTAGAGAAGAGCTGGAAATAATTTGATCAACTATATAATTTTGTCTGGTGCCAAGCTAAGTCTCAATGATTCCCCCCATGTCTTTTGAGTCTTAATAACTTTCAATGCACCACTTCAAAACTCTCTTATTACTTCTCTTATTTTACCCTTAGCAGCACTGCATCACCCCAGAAGTTTGACTATCTTTGTATAAATGTACCTCACCTTGTGTCCCTCATAATAGACTCCTTGCACTCAGTGTCATAGTACTAAAATCCATTCTGGCTGGTATTCTTTGGCTCTGGCACTGAAGATTGAATCTAAGGCCTTGCATGTGCCAGGTCTAGCGACTAAACTATGTCCTCAGCCCTTAGAATACAGTCAGTACCTAAAAGATAACCCAGTAATGCATATAAGTAAGTGCTTTGAATGTCAACTGGAGCTAGTGGGCAACTAGCTCCCTATTTCATATGATGGCAGACAGTTCTGAGAACATTGTGAACCTCTCACGGATCTCTACAGACTCAAAGATCCTAGGACATAATGCATCCTTCTGTTGGCCCTCCTCTGTTTCATTTCTCTGCTCCCCATTTCTGTCCCTGAACGCATACATCCAAACTAAAGATGAATGAAGCTTGGTCTCTGGCTCATCCCTTAGGGGACTCTATGCTAAAACAAATGGGTGGTAGTATTGTATTAAATTAGCAAAAGCTCATCCTGTAACTATGTTCTCAGGGGACAGCAGCCAGCATTGGACTTGTCACCCGTCCTCAAAGACTCCTCAACTACAGCAGATTAAAAGGACTAGGAAAGATCAAGAGACCCCCTGAGCACATCATATATCCCTAGGTTTACTTTAATTTTCTAAAACAAGACTATAAAGGGTGTGAGCAAGAGAAGTAGTTTCAGCAAGGCCAGAGTGATACAGAGAGGTCAAAGACAAGGCTAAGTTTGAGAATGTAATTCAAAGAGGTCAGATAACTTATCCATAATCACAAGGCAAGAATTAAACTAGATATCATCCCAGTGCTGTGGACGCAAAGCCCTTTTGTGAAGAGTACAAGTTTACATATTCTTTCTCCTTAGCATGAGGACAAGAATAACACTAACTCCAAAGGTTAGAATGTAATGACACAAATTGGCCTCTTCACTAACAGATGCAAAGTGACAGAAGAGCCCATTATAGTGGACTACCCCACTCTGAACTTCTTCATCAGGCAGTGCTGAAATGGGGCCCATCTACTTCTTGCCAACACCATCTGGCAGGTGCTGACTCTTTCCAACCATGAACTAGGCTATGTAATTGCATTAAATCATGGGGTGCTTCTCTGTAGCTCTTACTCCTGTCATGAGCACAACTGTCACACAGAAACCACTTAGGAAACTAGAAGTTTCTGATCCACTCCATAGAGTTTGGCTCACAAGCTTACCTAATGACTAAATCAGCAAAGCTCATTTTCATACTCGGTGGATGAAACTAAAAAGGGACAAACACCCTAGTAAGGGAAACAGGGACTATTTCGGGCATGAACTCAATGGTTGGCTCTTCAACCTCCTCGCCCATGAGGGAGGAGCAGCCTTGCTGGGTCACAGAAGAGGACATTGCAGCCAGTCCTGAAGAGACCTGATAAGCTAGGGTTAGATGGAAGGGGAGGAGGTCCTCCCCTATCAGTGAACTTGGAAAGGGGCAGGGAGGAGGTGAGGGAAGGATGGGGGAATAGGGAGGGAATGAGGGGGCTATGGCTGGGATACAAAGTACATAACCCGTGATTAATATAAAATAAAATAAAAAATTTAAAAAAGGGACAAATAGCTGAAGGTGACCTGGGCCAAGCCCCATGCTACCCCAGCAGTCTGAAGAACTCCTGAACTTTATTTACCATTTGGATATATCAGGTCTCCCCATATTTACATTTTGTACCGTTTACTATTTTTAAAGCATACCATCATATTGCCACTACATTAATTGTAGTGCATATGCAAATATATTACTTATAATATTCTTTTCTACTTCTTATATAGTTTACATTATTTTATTGCTAATTGTGGTTAGATTCTTTGTGTGTGTTCATTTTTTTAATTTATTTTTAATTTATATATTTACTTTACAGCCCTATCATAGCCACCTCCCCTCCTCTCCTCCTGGTTCCTCCCTTCCACCCTCTTTCCTCTATCTCCTCTCCCTTAGTCCTCAGAAAAGGGGACCCCATTACCAACCCACCCTAACACATCAAGTCACATCAGGACTGAGCTCCTCCTTTACAAGCTAAGTTATACATTTTCTAGGTTTAGTAAAAGTACAGTTGGGATTCGTAGGAAACTCATGAAGACATTCATGACAGTGCATCTAATCAATAATCAGATTCATTCTACATTTACTGAGATTATTGACCTAATAAAAGCACAGCCATTGTAACTACATGTATTTAAGCACATTAGTGATTGACCAATATGCATTGGTGTCACATGAAGGAAAAAAAATAAAAGCATTTACCTTGGAATGGTTTAACCAAGTTTGAATTATCTACCTCTCTCCATGATATTCCATCTCTGTATCTTTTGGTTTCTGGCCTGTTACCTGTGTATTGTATGAGTCTGAATCTATGTCCCTATGTTTGACTGATGTCTGGCTGTCTTGTTTTGTCTTTCCCTGTCTCTATGTTGCACCAAAAGCACCACATGGGGGAAAGAAACATTACAAAACCTTTAAAAGAGTTTTTATAAGGGATTGGGTCACTGACTCTAACAGATAACAAATACTATTGTTAACACCAAAGTAAATACACTTACAAACCAATGTCGACATTGCTTGTAACATTTATGGTGAATATTTATTTATTTATAAGATCACATATGACCTGCTCACTATTTTCAGCAAATGATTATCACACCACACATACAAACATTCATGCATTGCTCTCTATGTCAGAGGTATGGAAGAGTATATAACGTAAACTTATGTGTTAGATTAAGTTGTAAAACTGATTATATGGGATATGCAAGGCAAATAAAGTTGGTTGCTATATTGTTCTCTAAAAGGCAGGTTAAACAAACAGGCTGAGAACAAAGGATAGCAGTCCTAAGTCAACTCAGGGTGTTTATTAACTTTGGCTGTTGAAGTCCAGCAGAAGTCTCCTAGAATGTAGGAGATATTTTCATAATATTACATCTAACAAATTAGATTTCAGGAACATGATCATTTTTATATTGACTAATATGGTTTTTAACTAAAGCTAGCATTGAGTATTTATGCTAGTGGCAAGTTATTGCTTCTTACAGTTTTCTTTCTGGTTAGAGTTAAAATCAAAGTCCATTTCTTAGTTCTTATAAGGAAAATGTTACAACTCTCTTTACTTTAGTTGTGATGTATCCAGAAATCATCCAACTGGCTTCTATTATTACTTGTTAAGTCAACCTGTCACTGGATTTCTAGGTTTCTAATTCTGTGAGTTTTGAGGAAAATAAAAACCTTACCTTTTCCAGGACAACATATAATGATACATAATAATCTTAACAGCACTTCTTCCTTCAATAGTAGGTGAATAATGAATGTCTCCTACCTGACAGGTTATTGAACACTGATCATATAGCCTCTGAAAATGAACTGAGATGTCTGGGTCTGAATCTCTATTGTATGCTCCCAGTGGTAAAGGTGATATCCATTATACCTTCTGGTAGCTAGCTTGTGGTTAAATTTCAACCCACCTTGGATTCAGAGCTGAGTGTATAGTTGGCATAGATCATACCAGAGTGAAGACAGAACCTTTAGGAAGTAAGTACGTGTGACCATACCAAAGCATGTTTCCAATGGCCTCTTTCTTTATCATTTGCAGACTTTGGGTGTTTTGTACAATTATCCACTTCCTTTAATAAACGCTAGAGCTTTAGGGACAAGTTAATGCATTTCTTGCCCCTAGCAGGAGTTCTTACCCTTGATTTCATAGTGATTGGTGGACCCTGATGTCTTTCTATGAGACAGGTAATTAAGAGCACAGCTTTATAAAAGCCCATCTGAATCAGATCCAATTTATCAGGTATGTAGAGTTCTCTGATTCTTTCCCTATCATCTCCCAATAAACAGTTTCATACCTAACTTTCATGTTATACTTCCAGGATCACACATAGGAATTTGGCATCCTTCTGAAAATTAGTGTCCAAAACACAAAGATTTTGAAAATTCTTCCATCCCTATAGTAGTCAGAACTCACTGACCACTTAACTACTAAATCAGGCTTCATCTATGCTAAGAAATATGTAAATATTACCTATTTTTTTCTTTTCAGCATTTCTCTGAGTTAGGTGCTGTAAGTGATTGACCTATTAATGTAAAGTTTCTCAGGCATTTAGCAGAGTCCTACAACAAATGACTATGCATAGCAGACTCAAGGGTTAACCGTCATATACCGTCATATTTATACTTTGGTGAGAATTTTCTTTGAACCATGTCATTCTTGTTTGCACCACTTCTAGTGGTAAAGCACAGCATTGATGATTAGCCAGTGAAGGCAGTAAAAGGGAACCTGGGGGTGTAGGTTACAAACAAAATAAAGTACCAGTGGTAATAAAAATGCTAAGGATATTCAGCATTTAGGCCAGCTGTCAATTGTTTAAATCATTTGCAATACTCTGTCCCTAGCTACTTAATCTGGATTTTATTGTTTTTCATATAACCTTCCAGTCTTGTTACATTGCATACACATTTTCAGAATTCTCTGACACAGGAAAGTGCCATCTCACAGTGTTCTTTGTGAAGTTTCCCACATTATTTTCAGGGAAAATTTCAAAACTTTTTCTCTGGTGAGATAGCAGGCTTCAGAAGTTCTGTGCTGGCTCTCCAAATCCAGGGTGGTAAGTCTTCCACTCAACAGTTTCCACATGGAACTGTTTCCTAGAGATGCATGATTGTAGAAGGCAGCACAGCTGAAATATATACAACCCCATATGATGTGAACTCTGGAATCCTGGCATGGTAAGATCTGGGAATGTTCAGTACATGGTACTCTTATTACTTGGAAAAGGTTGATAAGCATCTGCCATTTCCAATAGGAAGCAGCCATTTCCCATGAGTTTACTAAAGGTCATATAGGTTCTAAAGTTAGATGGCATTTTTAGAGGGCCTGTTTAACAAAGGTAAAGTGACATCCAATGTCTTCTTTGCCTGATGCACAAATTCTTCACAAAGAGACCAATTATTGCATTTCATGAGAAATATTTATTCTTCTCTGTTACTCATACTACCTAGGATATTAAGAATAAGGTCTCCTGCTATTAGAAACAACATCTTATCTATAGACTATACCTCAATTAATGTAATCTCTGAGCCCACCACTGTCCTCTTGGTATCAATTACAGAGAACAAGGAAGAGCCCCCATCTTTCTCCTACTTTTAAAGAGCATTACTATCAATATGTCTTAAGGGTATATGGTTTTACCCCTCTCATAAGCTAGCAAATTAGTGTGGTGCCAGAAAACATAAGAGTCTTGGATCAAAGATTTTATTATATACAGCAACTGCAGTGTTCGAGTATCATCCTTGTACTGGTTTCTATACTTCAGTACCTGCATATCCTGGTTAGTTTTGTTGACAACACAACTAGAAAGAAGGAATCTTAAATAATTGCCTGGGTCAGACAGGCCTGTGAGCTTGTATGTAGAGACATTTTCTTGATTAATGATCCATGACATGAAAAAGCCAAGGCCACTGTGAGTGGAACCACCCCTAGGCAGGTGGGGCCAGCATGAGCAAAGGAGCAGTAATCAGCATTCCTCTTAGTCTCTGCTTCAGTTCTTGCTCTGGTTTCTCCTGATGATGCACAATTACATGAAAACTAAAATAAACGTTTCCTCCTCAAGTTTTTTTGCTCATGGTGGCTATAAGATCTATAAGCCAATTCATGTTGATGTAAAGAGGGCCTAATGTCTCTTGCACACACATTACAGGGAGAAAATTTGAAGCTTGGGAAACCAGAATCTTAAATTTTTTTTTATTCTATGAAAATTTCAGACAAAGCATTTTAGTACTCTTCACCCTGCCTGCCTCTTAATTCCTCCCAAGTATACCCCTGCAACTTCATGTCCTTTATTTTTCTTTTTAAAAGTAATCCATTGACTTCAGTTTTTGCTGTTCATATACTCCTGGGTGTGGAGTCATCCACTGTTGAATGGTCTGGTCAACCTACCAGGGGCCACAGTTGTAGAAAACTGACTTTCCCTTTCCCAAAAGCCATCAACTGTCAATGGTTTATCAGTTAGGAGTGAGTGCTCATGAAATGTTATTTTCTATGTTTTGTGACCAATGTGTGTGGTGTCCTCAGCAATAGGAACCAGAATCTTTTAGAGTACGTAGTAATTGTGCCTGCACTTTCCTACAGAAGCAAACACTTTTCTCTACCTCTCAAGGCTACTAGACAATCATCAAAGAGAGCAATAAATCCTCAAAAAAAAGTATCTAGAAGAAAGGGTCATTAAGGGCTCTGCCAGCAAGATGTACAAGAAACCCATGGAGAATTTTCTCCCACAGTTTCTTAGTTTTGCTGCTGTGGCTGGCTGTGGAAAGGCACACTGTGGCTATGCATTCTGACAATACTTCTTCAACTAGTAATCCCACACCCTCATTGGTGGCACTTGACTTTGGGCCCCGAGAATTCTACCATTTCCAAAAAGAATGTCAATGTAAGAAAAATGATTGACCTTATTTATCCCCATATAAGAATTCTACTTTTTAAAGTAGATTATAGCTTCATAACATATGGTCTAATTTTAACCAAATTTTACTAAGATGACCAGAAAAATATGTTTTAAAGGAAAAAATGTTTTCATTTCTTATGCTTTCCTTGAACTGGAATGTTACATTTAATCTGGTATATTTGATTTTTGTACAAGAGACAGAAATATAGCTATATTTACATATGATCTCAGATGGAATATTTTTTTAAAAGTTCATCAAAGGAAAATATTAATTCTAGTCAAGTGGCCTTCTTTCTACAGATTGTTAATTCAAAGCTTAAGGCTAAAGTAGAAAAAATAGTTATTCATTCTCCTCATTTCTTCCACGGCATAGCACTCTGTTCCCTGGGGCAGTTATTATAGTTATACACAGAATATATTTCCTTGAAAATATTAGCTGATTACTCAGAAACCTATACAGACAATTAAACTCTCGCTAGCTCACACAGCTGCTCCCAGTCTTATAGAATAAATTAGTGTACATCAGGGCATTTAAAACTTGAAACTTGCCTTTAGCTATTTTCAGATTAATATTTTGAATAAGTAAAATTTATTTACACTGTGTTTTTCAATGTAGTTTAGTGGGAGAAGGAGAAAAAGAGAGAGAAAGGGAGAGTGTGTAGCATGCTCAACATCCTATGCTTAGTGCTCAGCATGTGTATGTATATATGTATATATGTATACACACACACAAATTTATCAGATTTTGTAAAACAACCATGAACAGACATTAATATCACATGAGAACTATTTGCTAACAAGAAATGGAGGTGTCTCCTTAGACAATACAGGGCCAGTTGCTTTTAGAAGTAAAGATCCTCACTATGGATGGGACTAATTGTCCACTGAAAGCTGCTTTAGGAATTCATTAGTAAGTGAAGGTAAGAACCTGAAGGTTGTATATGCCTCAGCACCATATAAATGTGCAGAGATGGCACAGGTGACATCTAACAGAAACATAAAGTTTCTGAACATGTGCAAAAATGCAGTTGTCTGTGGGTGCCCACAATATCTGCCACACAAAAGGTAGGCTGTGAGGAGATAGGATAATGAAGCCAAACAATTCACAAATATTTCCTATATCACTGTATAATTAGATTGCTTATAGAATTGTCCTGAAGTGTAATACAGTAAAAATCTTATGATGGAAGACACATTGATGGCAATCCATTGAATTCATATGTATGGGATCCAGAATTGGAATTGTCTGCAAAATCTTCCTTTACCATTTTTCTCAAATACAAATACAAATAAATACAAATATAAATATGACACTTGGTGCTGGGAACTGCCCTAATATTTTACAAATGTTGTAACAACCTTACTTTTCCCATCATATAGAAAACCCAAGCCCAGTCTGGAAAGCTGCTCACTCAAGGATCACAGTGAGAAGCCAACCCAGAACTTAAATTACAGAAGTTGGGCTCTAGGCTAGGCCTAGGACATGCACCAAGAAAATGATAAGTATACAGCAGGTGCAAAAGTTAAGGAGGGGCACTTTCTCTCCTCTGCTCTCTTTTCTCTTTCTGTATCTCTCCTTTCTTCTCCTCCTCCTCTCACTGTGTATGCCTCTCCCTCCCTTTCCGTCCCTTCCTTTCCCTTTCTTCCCCTCTCCCTCCCTCTCCTTTCCTACCTCCTGTATGGTGGCTGAGAACTGCTTCTAATAAACCTGCATTAATATACTATAAGAAAAAGTTGAGAAGGGACACCTACAAGTTAGAAAGCAAGATATCTAATATCTTAATGAAGAACTAAAAAATTAATACAAATCATTCATTCAAACACAATAATCAAGTTTAAATAAAAAGACAATTATTTATTTTTTTCTTTTTAATTTTTTATTAATTACACTTTATTCACTTTGTATCCTCCCTGTAGCGCCCTCCTCCCCCCTCCCAATCCTTCCTTTCCTCCTCCTTCTGCACACATGCCCCTCCCAAAGTCCACTGATAGGGGAGGTCTTCTTTTCCTTCCTTCTGATCCTAGTCTATTAGGTCTCATCAGGAGTGGCTGCATTGTCTTCCTCTGTGGCCTGGTAGGGCTGCTGCCCCCTCAGGGGGAGGTGATCAAAGAGCAGGCCAATCAGTTCATGTCAGAGGCAGTCCCTGTTCCCATTACTATGGAACCCACTTGGAGACTGAACTGCCATGGGCTACATCTGTGCAGGGGTTCTAGGTTATCTCCATGCATGGTATGTGGTTGGAGTATCAGTCCATGGAAGGACCCCTGTGCTCAGATTTTTTGGTTCTGTTGTTCTCCTTGTGGAGCTCCTGCCCTCTCCAGATCTTACTATATTTCTTTTCTTCACCCAGAGTCAATATAGCCTAAAATAGCAAGGATTTATAATCCATGTTTTTAACTCCTATGGCATATAATCTCCTTTTCAAAATTTTTCTTTTTCATACCTGATGCTAGTTTGCAACTGAAACAATGAACTAAATTTTTGAGTGTTTTCTTTCTCTCTAAAATACTGTAATCTTTAAGAGAGAAGGGGTCTGCCTATTTTGAGTTGTCTTTAATCTGAGATAGACAGTGAAGAATACAGTTGGGAAGAAAAGATGTGTAAAGGGGAGGAGGGTCACATATCATAAAAGATAAAGGACAAAGCTCACTGTAAATCACACTCAAATATGACAAGATGTGTCCATCAAAAGGAAAATGTTAAAGATAACAAATACAAATGTGAACAAACTCATAGTGAGTTGTGTGCTTGAATGACATACCCCATTGCTCAGTTAGACCTACATCCCAAACTTGGAAAAAATGGGCTTAAAGAAAAGTCACAAATACTTATAATTGTGACCTAGATATTCTCATTTCATAGCTATGAGATGCAACCTTCATCACCACAGAATGGGGCAGAGAGAGAGCTAAGAGAAAAGTTTTAAATAGAAAATATTTCCTAAAACAGTAGCAATACTTTCAGAAGGATCTGGTTTTGTTTCCCAGAGGGTCACAAATTCATTATGAGAAATCCCAGCATTCTTGAGTTCCCAAGTCTTTATTATTCCTACTGTCTAAGAAATTCTGTTTGCTCAAATGGGAAGAGGCAAAAAGGAAAGCAACAGTTTGAAATTAAAAAATAACTAGGAAAACTAATCATTTCTCTTTCAGGTCCATCTTAGATTCTGAGTTTGAACTGACCTTCAGGACCTGCTCTAAGAAACTCTCTCGTGATGTCCCTGGTAGTCCTGTAACCAGAAAAAGAGACCCAGCACCCCCACCCCTTTTCCAGGCTCCCTACAAGTGGAAGCTGACCACCTAATTCAAAGACAAGTGACAGGTTAAGTGTCTAAGTTCCATAGTTAGATTCTAAGTTGCTTTCTGTAATGGATTTCTGCTAAAGAGTCTAAGCATTACAGGTAATAATAACATAAGCTGTGGACCCAATGTTCATGACAGCATCATTCACCAGAGCCAAAAGGTAGAAATATCCCATGCACACTGAAAGGTAAGTGCATCAGCAGTGTGGTCTCAGGGTGTACACACAGAGGAAAATTGCAGACCTTAAAAATAAGGACATTCTCCCCTTACTAGGGAACCCACATGAAGCCCAGGCTGCCCCTCAGCTACATCTGTCTAGGAGGCCTTTGTCCAGTCCATGAATGGTGCTTGGTTGGGTGCTTTGGTCTCTTCAAGCCTCTCCTTCGGCCTGGTTAGTTGGTTCTGTTGGTCTTCTTGTGGAGTTCCTGTCACCTTTCAGGTCCTTCTGTCTTTCCCTCCACTTTCCTATAAGACCCCCTACACTTTGCCCAATGTATGTCTCAGCATCTGTTCAATTCATTACTCTATTGCTTGCTTTTTGATCACTTCTCCAGGCCACAGGAGAAGAGGATGTGCTTAGTACTTATGCAACTTGATGAGCTGGGGTTAGTTGGTAGGAAGGGATATAGGGGAAGAGGGAGGGAGGGTGGGAGATAGAGGGGAGGAAAGAGGGGGTATGATTGGGATATAACGCAAATAAATAAATAAATAAATTTTAAAAAGATATGTGTTGACTTAGAAATAAAGTTAATTTCAGAAACTTTTGTTGTCTACACAATGAGATTGGAATTTATATCTCTGACCTGTGTTCTTATAAATGAGTAAGATGGTAAATTTGTGTTTTGTAATTTCACAGTTATAAAAAGTCAAAGACACTGTCATCAAAACCAAATGACAGCCTACAGACTGGGAAAGGATCTTCATCAACCCTGTATCTGACAGAGGGCTAATATCCGGTATATATAAAGAATTCAAGAAGTTAAAAAGCAACAAGTCAAATAATCCAATTAAAAAATGGGGTATGGAACTAAACAGAAAACTCTCTATAGAGGGTTGTAGAATGGCAGGAAAACACTTAAAGAAATGCTCAATATCTTTAGCCATCAGGGAGATGCAAGTCAAAACGACCCTGAGATTTCACCTTACATCTGTCAGAATGGCTAAGATAAAAAACTCAAGTGACAACCCACGCTGGAGAGGTTGTGGAAAAAGGGGAACCCTCCTCCATTGCTGGTGGGAATGTAAACTGGTACAACCACTCTGGAAATCAATTTGGCGTTTTCTTAGACAATTAAGAAAGTGATTCCTCAAGACCCAGCTATACCACTCCTAGGCATATATCCAAAAGATATTCAAGTACACAACAAGGACATTTGTTCAACTATGTTCATAGCTGCTTTATTTGTAATAGCCAGAACCTGGAAACAATCCAGATGTCCCTCAGTTGAGGAATGGATACAGAAATTGTGGTACTTTCACACAATGGAATA
>CM053755.1:108096-153576 GCA_028658305.1 Pachyuromys duprasi
AGGATTAATCCTCACTTAGAAAGTCAAATTGGATGGACATTAGATGTAGGAGAAAACAAGTAGCAGGACAAGAGCCTACCACAGAGGGCCTCGGAAAGACTCTACCCACAGGGTATCAAAGCAAATATTAAGAAACATAACCAACCCTTTGGCAGAGTGCAGGGAATTATATGAAAGAAGGGGGAGTTAGTATGATCTGGAGAGGACAGGAGCTCCGCAATGACCAAATATATCAGGGCACAGGGATCTTTTATGAAACTGTTTCTCCAACCAAGGACCATGTATGGTTATAACCTAGAACCCCTGCTTATATGTAGCAAATGGTAGCTCAATATCAAAGTGGGTACCCTAGTAAGGGGAACAGGAACTATTTTGGACATGAACTCAATGGCTGGCTCTTTGACCCCTTCCTCCCCCCTCTTGCCCCCCCGAGGGAGGAGCAGCCTTGCTAGGCCACAGAAGAGGACATTGCAGCCATTCCTGAAGAGACCTGATAAGCTAGAGTTAGATGGAAGGGGAGGAGGTCCTCCCCTATCAGTGGACTTGAAAAGGGGCAGGAAGGAGATGAGGGAGGGAAAGGAGGGATAGGGAGGAAATGCAGGAGGGGCTACAGCTGGGATACAAAGTACATAACCTGTGATTAATATAAAATAAAAATGTTAAAATTAAAAAAAAAGTCAAGAGATTTCCCAGAGTTGAATATTTAGAATCTCTATTTCTAAATGTAATATAAAATATATTTCTTAAAGAAAAAGACTGAACTCTATTTATATTAATTAAATATGAAAAACAATGATGGAAAATAGGGTCTTAAAAGAAAAGATTTTCCTTCCAGGACACAGTGAAGACATTTATCTAAAGCATACTCCTGTCCTTTCTTTTTTCACTTAAGAAAGTGGAAGGAGAGGAAGACCTACCTTATCAGCGGACTTGGGGAGGGGCATGTATGGAGAAGGAGGAGGGAGTGAGCTACAAAGTAAATAAAGTATAATTAATAAATATTAAAATAAAATATTAACAAAACAAAACAAAAAAAGAAAGTCGATTGCAACCCACCAAACTGAGAGATACTACATAGAGTAACTGAACATTTTGTGCATTTAATTTTCAATTAAATATCTTACAAACTCTGATGCTTTATTACTGGTAAAACTTGTGTGCCACCTGCTGCTCACCCTGGTTCCTTGGAGTCCTGATAGAACTAGGGCAAAGTACACAGACTTTGCAGCAAATTTTAGCCTGGACATAAATCTTTGAGGACCGTTCTGACACTAGCTGAACTTGTGAAGTGATTGATTTTTGTCCCCTTAGTGAAGAATTACGGTGAAAAAGAGAAAAGCCTAAAAGTATCTTGGTACTAATTTTAATTGTATGTAACGGAAATCTCATTTCTAGTTCTAAATTTATAATTCTGATCTAATCAATCATCTCCAAGGAGAGCAACATCTCCAGTCTAAAATTACACAAGAAGGCACTTATATCCTCCTAGGAACATTTCTTGAAAAGTGAACTTTACTGTCTTTTTTTTTTCTTTTTCCAGAGAACCGTTTATAAGATTCAATGGGAATCAGAGGCATCTACTGGTAATTTCTTTTCTCACAATCCAAGTTGTATAGATGAAATCTACATTATCTTCCACTTATGTAAGTGAAAGTGACAACTACCATTAGTTGATAATTATTTGCCAGACACATTCTCTCCAAGTAGGGTTCAGTAGAGTTACATGAATACCTCTGAAAAATAACGTTTGCCAACAAACTTGGATAGCCTTTAACGAACCCTGGCACTAGACAAAAATGAATATATATTTTATTGAAGACGCTAAATTTAATAATAAGATATTAATAAGATGATGACAGACCCTGCAGGAGCTGTTGTGTAACATTTGTATACATACCCTGTGATCTTTAAAAAAATAAAAACTCTAAAATAATTCAGAATTAGAAACCTTATCAAGATTCCAGCCAAGGAACCCTAACCCTTCACTGCCACCTTGCAGAGGCTCAGAGAAGCAGGGTGTCTTGTCCAAGTCATAGAACAAGTGAGATGCTGGACACTGAGGGCTGTCTGCTCAGAACACCTGCACTCTTGCCACTATACAGGCCATGAAGAGACACATATCTGCACAAGAGGCTAGATACCTGGTGCTAATCTGAAAAGACTTCCTGGTTGAAATATAGAGTGACTAAAATCATTAGGAAGACAGTGCTTATTTAATGTAACAATGGCAAGATTTTCCTTGAAATTATTCTATTTTATCAATATTGTTTTGTTTTTATTTCTTAGCCTAAAGATGGAAACTTTTGCATATAAAGTTATAGGTTATGTTTCAAAACGCCTATACATTGTTTCTTAGATCTTTTTTTATTTAAAAAATCATATATAGTTTTTTATGTCTAGAATTTAGAGGAGGAAACTTTCATTCATGGGGAGAATAACCACCATTGTGCCTTCGTTGTCTAAAGGACACAAGTATTTATTTGCAACTGACCAGTGGGGTAACTGTGGCCAAAGAAGGTTTTCACAGTGTAGCAGTCAAAGCTTGGTGTCAGCATGGAACATTGGTTTCTTGCATTTTCAGCTGCATATTTAGCTATAGCCACAACAGTGACAACATTTACTACCAAGGACAATAGTCTTATGTCTCTTAGGGTAATTTTCATACCAAAAAATTTAATGATGACAGTAATAAGAGGAAGAATAGTGTAACTCTCTGGGCTAAGACCTGGTTTACTCTCAAAGTAGCACAAAAATAATTTCTTTCTCATCTAGTTTCCTCAAGATTCCATCTTTCTCATCTAGCTTCCT
Source organism: Pachyuromys duprasi (assembly GCA_028658305.1). Taxonomy (NCBI): domain Eukaryota; kingdom Metazoa; phylum Chordata; class Mammalia; order Rodentia; family Muridae; genus Pachyuromys; species Pachyuromys duprasi. The sequence continues at coordinate 110,905 of CM053755.1, forward strand.
CAAGAATCCCTCAAGATTCCAAAAATTTTGGCTTTTTTTCACTGAGATGGAAGTCAGTCTGGAGACTAGAGATATATCTCAGTGGTTAGCAACATGGTGTTCTCTTCCAGAAGACCCAGTTCTAATTCCTAGCACCCAGATGGTAGTTCACAACCATTGGTATTTCCAATTTTAGCTGATCTGATGACCTTTTCTGGCCTTCACTGGCAGCAGGTATGCACATGGTAGTAATACATACATGTAAGCAAGACCCTCATACACATAATTAAAGTTAAAAAAATTTAAAAATACAGGCAATGCATAACAGCAGGGTTTGGTCATAGTTTCAGAAGTGAGGAAGAAATACAACATTTCTTATGTGGCTCAAAAATATCCCCTTCCTGCTTTCCTGTCTTTGTCTCTCTCTTTTTAATTTTTAATGAGAGAAAAGAAAATATACCTAAAAGTGAAGCTTCTGGAAAAACCATTTGTTCTCCCCTGTCTTGTATTGTTCCTCAAATTTGATCTTGGGCTCCGGCCTGGCCTTGCGTTTCAGAGCTGGGTCTCTAAAGACATCCTTGTTGACAACAGTTTTGTCCAAGGGGATGTCCACAGAGTACCTTGTGGGCACGAGGTGATTGTAGTTAAAAACTTTCACAAAGGACTTGATCTTTGATCTCTTGGTGATTTTCTTCTTGCCCATGGCAGCTGTCACTTTTCAGGGAGAGGGGTCGATTCCAGCCACCAGGGCATGGCTGTAAGGGCGGTCTGAGGTGCCATCATCAATATTCTTCATGATGACGGCTTTGCATCCGGAGTAGCGTCTGGCCAGGATGGGTTTCATGAACTTGCCCATTTCGACAGCAGGCAGCTAGCACCCAGCAGAAAAGACTTTCTTTGTCTCTTTGTTTTTACCAAGGAGAATTAATGGACTATCTAAGAGCTGCCACTCCGAGCATAGCCAAGAAGCCATCAGTCTATCCTATTGCTTTTGCTACCTTTTAAAGGAAAACCTGAATCCAAGCATGGTGAGGCAGCCCATGAACACAGCACTCAGGAGGCACAGGCAGAAGGACCATATAAGTTTGAGACCAGCAAGGGCAACAAAGCAAGACTCTGTCACAGAACCAGAAGAGAAAAGCCAACCAACAAAAAAACCAGCCCAAACAAACAGTGGAGTTGATGTGTATGTGTGTGTGTGTGAGAGAGAGACAGAGAGACAGAGAGACAGAGACAGAGAGACACACAGAGAGAAAGAGAATAGTCTATAATGTGCTTGTTTTGAAAGCAAGAGAACTTAGCTTCAGTTCAATTTCTAGAATTCAATTATAAAGAAAATCTGGGCAAAATCTAAGAGTTGGAAAGGTAGAAGAAGAGATCTTGACAGCTACTCTGGCCTACTCAGCAAGTTCCAAGGCAGTTAAAGATCCTATCTAAAAAAAGGATGTATGTTGCCTGAAGATCGATGCTGAGGTTGTACTCAGCCCTCAATAGGCACATGTGTACATGTGTACCTACACACACACACACACACACACGCACACGCACACGCACAGACACACAGTGGTTTGTAAGAAACTGGCCACCATATAGACTCATATATTTGAATGCTTGGAATGTAGTTGGAACTGTTTGGGAAGGGTTACAAAGTATAACCTTCTGAAGGGGTGGCCTTGTAAGAGAATATGAATCACTCAGGGTGGGCTTTGAGGTTTTACAAGCCCATGCTATTCCCAGTTAGCTTTTCTCTACCTCATGGTTGTTGTCTTAACATGTAAGCTATCAGATACTGCTCCAGCACTATGCCTGGCTGCCTGCTGCCATGTTCCCCGATCCCCCACCCCATGATGATCATAGATTCACCCTCGAACTGAAAGCAAGCCCCCAATTACATGCTTTTTAAAATTATGTTTCCTTTGTTGTGGTGTTTTGTCATATCAACAGAAAAATGACTGAGACATATGTGTAAATTTACATACATGCACATATATAATTCATACATACAGACAGACACATACAGAGAAAGAAAGAGAGAGATTTCAGGATATGATGCTACAGCTGTGCTCCACTGTTATAGGGAGAATGGTCAAGAGTTTGAGGCTTTAGCTGCATAGCCAGTTTAAGACCAGCCTGGATTACATGAGACACCCTTTCTCTCTCTTTCTTGCGTACACACACACACACACACACACACACACACACACCAATCAAAAAGAATTGCTGAAATCACAGAATGTTAAAAATTGAAAGTGAAGTCTTCCAGGCACGATAGCAAATGAACACAACCCTAACTCTATCTCAACTTCATTAATTTTCACTTCATTATGTTTCCAAAGTCATGATGAAGCTAACCTGGAACTCCTACATTCAGTTTCTTTGGAGTTGTTGGAAATTGCTTGAACCTTTTGTTAGAGAAGATAAACAGAAATACATCATTATAATTTATCCTGGATGCTAGCCAGAGAACTCTTATAAACCTGGGCTGAACTAAAGGCTGTCTCAATACTATTTCTCCCTTTTTATGTCTTCTCAAGGAAAGAAAGTTTTATACACTATTGAAGACGTGATTACTAGAAATGCATAACACTTGGGTGGAGAGATTCCTCCATCTCTGAAAGGAAGTTTCTCTCAGCTGGAACTTACAAAGAACAGAGTTCACATAGAGCCTTAGGACTCTGAACAATGTGAATGCTCCTCAAATTTTCAGCATAAAATAAAATTCATTTCTATCAAGTTAGACATGGACATTTGTATATATTAAGGATTTTGTCATTTACTGGGAGCTAGCCAAAGCAACACATTTATAAAGGAAATTGGAATATTCCTCCGAGCTGAGATGGGAGCTCTGTCAATCATCTTTTGAGAACCTTTCTCTTAAAAGGTTTGAGAGAATTTGGAGTACCAAGGGGAGAAAAAGAGAATATATTCAGTTTAGAGGAGCCTTCTGCTTTATAGTTAGACCTACATTTCCATACAGAAACATTAAGTCACCACTAGATGAGATGCCATATTCAATTGCAAATGAGTTTGTAAAACAGTTTCTCAATCTCTTCTCACATTAGAGCCACCTGAGAAGGGGGCCAACTCCGACAACTCAGTTTCTGTGCCATCAATGAAACCCGAAGCTCTGGGACTGGAACTAGCACACCAGCAATTCCACACTTCCCCAGAGAGATTCAATGTGCAGTCACCTTTGAACTCCTGTGCTTTTCATAAAGGAATTTTCCAATTTCCTTTATAAAGGAAATTGGCTAGTTTTGGCTAGCTTTCAGCGAATGATAAAACCTTAATATATACACATTTTCATGTCTAACCTGATAGAAAATGAATTTGATGTTATGCTGAAATGTTGAGGAACATTCCCACTGTTCAGTGTCCTATGTGACTTTGTCCTATGAGCCTGTGTTCAAAGGCTCTACGTGAACTTCTCAGTCCATCCTATGCATATTGGCTCTTTTAAAATCCAAACTTAAAAACTGTGCATGAAAATACACACTGTAAGAACATTGTGAGAACACTGAATTCACTCATTAGCTGGTGGAGTTGGCTCTAGAATCTTCAGTCATCAGTGAAAGACAAATATGTTTTAAGTATGATAACAAATATTTTGCAACTATACATGTTCTTTGCCATTGAACAGATAGAGTACAACTGTGTAAGTTAGCATTAGTACAAATCTACTAAAGATAGAGATGTATAGAAAAAGTGGTATGGTATCTGTTGAGAGAAAAGGTTAATGCCAGATTAATCTAAATTAAAGGAGATGGCACCTGAAACATCCATACCAGCAGAGGAAAGAGGACAGGAGAGACATATTAGCAGACACACACACAAAGAGAATATTGTAATTCAGCAACAGCAAAGAGAGAGAGCATGAAGGTTAGGTTAGGGGAAAAGAGATAGAACCACTTAGAGAAATCTGCATACATAAGTTTGGGGTTTCAGAATGGGGTGGTTTTTTTGGTTGGGGTGATTTTTTTAAAACCAGGTCTGCAATTGACCTTCTGCAGTATGCACTGCCACTGATCCTGACCAATGTTTCACATCCGCTTCCATCAGTTCTCACATCCTCTTCACTTTCAAGCTCTCTGCAAACCTTTTCTAGGATCCCTTCCCTCCATCCAATCCACGTATTTCACCTTTTCAATATTTTTGGACATTTATTTCAAGTCTAGCTTCAGAGTTCTACCATATTATGTTTGCATTCTTCAAATGCAAACATCTGTGTCTTGATCCACTCTCAGGCTGGAACCCTAAGCTGGAACTCAAGCCATCTATAAGCCTCTTTTCCTTTCTCCCTACTTCATGTCTAGCTAGCCACACCCTATTGGAGAGTGCCAACCCTGGAAACTATGAATGATACCCTGCTAAGCTTGTAGACAGTAGCCTGTTAGAGTTGTCCTCTGAGAGGCTCTACCCAGCAGTGCCTCAAAACAGTTGCTGAGATTCACAGCCAAACATTGGTCAATGTGTAGGGAGTCTTGGGGAATAGTGGGAGGAAAGAGAAAAGGATCCAGAAATGACATTGTTGACTTTTAATTTTACTCCCTCCCACCTATACCCAGCCTTCCCTCCCAACCCCAGGTCTTCATGCCTTCATTACTTCTGTCTGGCTTACATTCCTCTTTTTTTCACTCATCAAGCCTCAGCGGCTCTTCTGGAAGTCTCAAGATAATGTGGTCCTATTCACATGTTCTTTCTCTGTCCTAGCTCATGACTTACACAGAATGGTGCTGTTAGTTTCTGTGTCTGTCTCCAAGATGCAATTTTCATTCACAAAGACAGACATATTCCAGAAGCCTCCTATCCCTCAGTGTACTTGTTTATAAGTCTGTCTCCATTGGGAGCCTGTATGTACCTCACTGGGGAGTGTAGGGCAACTTCTTGTTCTGCTTTGTGCCTCACACACTTAGCATGATGCCTGGCACATAATTAGTACTCCATAGAATGAATGAATGACTAATCAGAGTTGTGTGGGAGAAAGGTTCATTCATCTACTCGCTGAATAATGGAAGTGGCAATGGCTACAGTGGACTGGGTGGAACTTTAAGAGAAAGGAAAGGAATTAGATACCAGCATGAAAAGTCAGGAGTGCCAGTGTAACTGGCAGACCATGTTCTTTAATATTAAATTCACTGGCTTGTCTAGCTGGGCATTTGAGCATTAAGTCCATATGGCTTCATTCCTCTGGCTTGCTCTCAGTATCAGTCACTGGATACCATCTGCATCTGCATTGTATCTTACACATGACTGCAGGAAAATAAAAACAAAACCCTTGACCTTCTACCCTTATGTATCCAGTGCCATTATTTTAGATGAAAGTACTATGCCATTTATTCTCATAAGGATATCTGTGTCTATTTAACTGAAGAACAACATGCACTTAACTCACACAAGCTGGTTGGCATTAGGAGGTACTATCAAAGAATATTGATGAGTTTCGATGTTTCTTTTAAAAGCTTTACAATGGGTTTTTAAAAGGATATTTGATCTGGTTAGTTCTTACATTCAAAAGGAACAATACAATTCTCAACTCAAAGAAGACAATGGATTTTCCCAGGATAAAAAACTAACAAGGAGGGGAAGAGAGCCTTCTGTGATGTAGATGCAAACTTCTCATAGTGATAGTTTCACTGGAGTCTCACTCTGTCAATCTTCCCAGACAAGTGTCTTGATTGCTTCAGAGATAGAACTGTCCACAGCACTGGGAAGCTACTTAACAAAGCTCCTTTGGATACAGTTATCACTCATTAAATCCTGTCAAGAGTTAATGGTATGATGGGAAAAGGAGATGGAGTTTCATCTCTCTGTGTGGAATAAATGTATCAGAAGCTTCATCATTTCCCCTTGAAAGCTCCTTTCCACATACTTAGTTTTGGAAGCTCAGTGCTTATTCTCACATAGCTACCGAAAACTCTCCTTTATTTAGAATCGAACTCTCCACTTAGAATCAAAATGGAATGTGCCTCTTGTTCAGTGTAGGCAGGGTCAGCAAATGCTATCTACAAAAGATCATTGAATGGCAAACACTTTAGGACTTGGCAGCCATATGGGCTCTATGGAAATTCAGATAAACAGCAGACAACACTAACAAGGCTATGTTTCAGGAAAACTTTACTTATTCACTGAACTCTGAATTTCACACAATTTCCACATTATTAAATATTCTTTTGATCTTTTCAACCATTTAAAATATAAAAGCCATCTTAGAGAATAGTTTATTAAAGCAGAAAGGAGGGTAGCAGACTCGGCCAGCAGCAGTGGCTTGAAGTCCATTACATTAGAGCCATGATCATCAGCTTTACCCATTAATTTAGTGTTGGCTCTGAATGGCCATTTTAGGAATTAAATTCATCCATAGAGTTAAATATCATAGAGGTTTAATGTGATGAACTTTAAGAATTGTCTTTTCTTAGATTAATAGATAAAATTTCATATTTATTAAATAGAACATGATTGTGTTTGTGGTGTGTGTATGTGTGAATGTATGCTTTGGTAAATGTATGTGTAAAGTCAGAGGATAACATTGGGTGTCAGCCCTTGCCTTCTGCTTTGTTGGAGACATGGCCTCTTATTGTTCATCCTTTTATAAGCAAGGCTAGCTAGCCTGCAAGATTCCTGGGGTCCCCCTGTCTCCACCTCTCATCTCACCATAGAAGTACTGGGATTCTAGGTGCATGATTCCAGGTGCCATGTCAGGTTCTGAAATTTCTTAAGATGTTATAACCAGAAAATCCAAATATAAGCCTTTGTGAGGGAAAATATTTTACCTTCACTTACCTTCTACCACCATATCTAAAAAGCCACAAAAAGACATGAAGGATTTGGGAGGGTAATTTGAAGAAATTGTTGGCGAAGAAAGCAGTTATCTCATGACAAATAGAAAGGAAGCAAATTTTGTGGAAGCACTGGCTTGAATTTACTCTGTATCAAGTTGAGAATCTGCATATATTGCAAAAACCACTGCTGCTGGGAGCTGCCTGTGCCCTGCTCTAAGTTATTTCATATTGTACAGAGTAGTGGCTTTCCAAACTATGCCCTGCTCTGAAAAAATTTCCATTTTATAAGTAGTTTTTACTCTGTTTACAGATTGATGAATTAATTATGTCTGTGATTAGAAAATTTCTATAAATGAATCAAGGCAAACTGGGATTATAAGGGCTCATGGATGAATTAAAACCCTATCAAGGAAATCAGACCTGAAAACTTACTGGACACATCAAACCAAGGAAAGAATGTAACTCCATCACCTGGATCCAATAAAGACATGAACAGCTAGCACTGTGATGGGCATGTGTCACCTCACCACCCACTCACTGCGTGCATCAAGGAGCAATGGCCAAGGCATTCTTGATTATCTCTGAGGCTTCAGAGAAGCTTGGTCCCTGCTGTTGATGTGGTGTAGTTGAACTGCCATCTTCCTTATCTGCATGTTGACTCATCTGGACCTGTTGTCCGTCCATGCACCTGTTAATTCATCTGTCCTTGTCCCACTCTCTTCTACAGCTGGACTCAACTAAGGAGATCCATTTTAACCACCTATCCAAAGAGAACAATAACACCTATGCAGAGAGAAACCTCCACCCTGTAGACCAGTGGTTCTCAACCTGTGGCTACTACTTTGTGGGTCTAACAGCCCTTTCACAGGGACACATATCATATATCCTATACATCAGATATTTATATTATGACTCATGACAGTAGCAAAATTATAGTTATGATGTAGAAACAAAAAAAACAAAAATAATTTTATGTTGGGGGTCACCATAACATGAGGAACTGTATTAAAGGGCCACAGCATTAGGAAGGTTGAGAAGCACTGCCATAGACACCTTGCATTTCTCTATGCTTTAGTCTCTCAGGCATGATTGCTTTTTTATCCGTTTGGAGTCACTCCATAACCTACATATAAACACACACACACACACATATATATATACACACACATATGTATAGATTATAGATAGATAGATACTTGTTGTGTTGTGTGTAATATGTGATCTGAGAGTTAACATGAGTAATTAAAATTGTGAATTTATTGAATAATAAAATTTGACATGTTTGTCTATACTTCTGACATATTATCCTCTAGACAGTGTCTTGTCATCACAGACATGATGGATGTTCATTTGTGCCTCAGACACAGTGTTTTTTGGAAAGGAAAATTATATTTTTGTGTTTATTATTATTTTATATGTACCATGGACTACAGAAAAGGACAACAGGATTCCCTGGACTTGGAATTGCAGAAGGTTATGGTACTCTAAGTGGGTGCTAGAAATTGAACCCAGGTCCTTTGGAAGAATAGCTTGTTCTCTTAACCCTTGTTCTTTCCAGCCCTGCAAAGAACAATTTTTTGAAAAAACAGTCAAGAATTATACATTCGTTAGATACTACATTGAATAAAAGAAAAGGAAGTATTTACTCAATAAATGAAGTAGCTCTTTGAGAGACGATGTGTATATGGTGGAAGAACATTGGTGCTGAAACATAAAATACAAATGGAGTGACTCAACAAGGCTTTTATAAAGGTTAGTCAGGTAAAGACAGACATAAGACAGTCATGAGAGCAACCACAGTATCTTTAGCAGTCTCAACAGTTTCCATCTCAAATTGGATCTAAGTGAACATAAGCAAGGGGACATTTTAAGCTCACCAATCAGGTGATAGATAAAGGTGCAGCACCAGATGATATGGGTGTATCCTCCCTTTGATGAGTGTCTAAGTGTGTATATTTATTTTGTGTCTTTCTGAATCCTGTCTGAGGGCACAAGAACCAAGACATAGACTCTTTTATTTTCAGGTACTATTATGCTTTTTATAAATGATTGTATCAGATACTCTGCATCCTATTTGATGTAGAAAAGCTATCTAGCATCTCAAACTCAGATTAACCAAGAATCCACATGGATGACAATAAATAGAGCAGAACCCCCTACTCCACTACAGCTGAAAGAGAAAAGATAATTGAGAATGTTGCTCACAGAAATATGAAGATCTCCAAACTAATTTTCTAAGTGAGTAAAACAGAAACTTTTCACAGAACTTTCAGTATGCATCTATATTAGCTTTTTATTTTTGTGTAATATGACTGAGACACTCTTAGAAGAAAAGAATAAACATAGAATTGAAGCCCTTCCTCTCAGATATGCCAATGTCCTTAAAGAGACAGAGCCAAAAGAAAAGCTAGAATTGTGACTTATTACCTAGAAAAACAACAGAGAAATAATGGGCAGGAAGGAGATCAAGCAGAATTTCCTTTATGAAGAAACCCAGGACGCTGAACAAAAGCTTGTGCTTACCTCAGAACTCATTAACTTTTTAGTTAATGAGCAAACAACAATGAGAGTTCTATCATAAACTCAGGTAAAATGAGATAAAACAAAATTTCACAGTTTTGCACTGTGAAATTTCACAATTTGCACTGGATAGTTTTGTATATCAACTTGACACAAACTAGAACTGTCAGAGAGAAGGGGAAACTCAGTTGAGGAAATGCTTCCTTGAGATCCAGCTGTAAGGCATTTTCTCAATTAGTGATCAATGTGGGAAGATCCAGCCCATGGTGTGTGGTGCCATCCCTGGGCTGGTAGTCCTGGGTTCTATAAGACGGCAGACTAAGCAAACCCGTAAGCAGCATCACGCCTTGGCCATTAGCTCCTGCTTCCAGCACTGTTTGAATACCTGTCCTGACCTCCTCTATGATGCAAAAGTGTAAGCCAAATAAACCTTTTCCTCCTCAACTTACTTTTTGCTCATGATATTTTTGTCACAGCAATAGAAACCCTAATTAGGACACACAACTATCTCCACATAAAAGAAAACAGGAATGCATTCTGGGTACTAATGATTATAACCAATTGTAAGTAAAAATAACTGTAGTAGCTCACTCTCTAAGAGTGCCACATTCATGTGAACAAATTTCTTATTCAGTATAGAAATAGACCTTCTCAACGAAAGTTAACAACAGGTACTGCATGATTTCTAGAAAATATGTGAAGTAAAAAAACTGTCATTCATGCTGAGGTAATGATTTTGAACTAATAGCAACAAATACTTCAAGAGAACACTTAGCAACAGAGGCAAAAGTTCCACTTTTTTTTGCTACTGAATTTTAAATTATTTATTTATTTTATTATTACAGTTTATTCACTCTGTATCCCAACTGTAGCCCCTCCCTCAACCCCCTCCTAATCCCACCCTTCCTCCATCATCTCCTCCCATGCTCCTCCTCGAGTCCACTGATAGGGGAGGTCCTCATCCCCTTCCATCTGACCCTAGTCTATCAGGTCTCATCAGGACTGGCTGCATTGTCTTCCTCTGTGGCCTGGTACAGCTGCACTCCCCCCAGGGGGAGGTGATCAAAGAGCCTGCCACTGAATTCATGTCAGAAACAGTCCCTGCTCCCTTTACTAGGGCACCCATTTGGAGGCTGAGCTGCCATGGGCTACAACTGAACAAGGGGTCTAGGTTATCTCCATGCATGGACCTTGGTGGGAGTATCGGTCTTTGCAAAGACCTCTGGGCCCAGATTTTTTGCTTCTGTTGCTCTCCTTGTGGAGCTCCTGTCCCCTCCAGATTTTTCTATCTCCCCCTTCTTTCATAAGATTCCCTGAACTCTGCCCAAAGTTTGGCTATTAGTCTCATCATCTAAAAGTTCCATTTTATAGTCCTCCAAAGGAATCAAATGAATGTGACACCAAAGATATGATAATTTGTTATTTGGTAAAAACCCAGATGAAACTGAGAATATTAATAGGATGAGATAAAAAAAAAGATTCTGTTCAAACAGAACTCTGCATGGGTGGGAAATGCTTTCCAAAGAACACAGGGATTACTAAGTATAGATTGCAGTACAAGGCATGGGATACCTTCTTATGAGTTATTGGTCGAGGAGGCCCAGAGATCTCCAAAACAACACAGTATATAGCCAATGCTCTTGGTTGCTTAACATGATTATACAAAAAGACCCTATTTCTGAAGACACTTGGCTACAGAAATAGAGGAATCAAGCTCTTACTGACTGGAAATTTCCTCCTGGAAATCTCCCTGATGGGTAGCTTTTATAGTGCCAAAAGGTGCAGTTAAGGCTGCTGGAGGAAAAACAACACTATGGTCTCACTTAGCATTGACCCTGCATGTTACAGTAATGACCTACCCATTGCTGTAGTAGTAACCTGACTGATATGGGATAATGTGAAATCTATATCAATTTCCCAGATACCCACCCCATCTTTTCCCACATTGAGAAAAAGGAGGTAGAAAGAATATGAGAGCCAGAGTATGGGGAGTTGTACTGTCTTCTTACACTCATGAATTCATAGCAGTTATGGTTACTTATACAAGACCTGTACAAAATTAAGATGGCCAAAATTCCAGCTTAGATGGAGAAGGAATTTAAGAGGCTCTACCCTAACCAAGGGGCTATTGACAATTGATAGCTGCTGGGTAAAGGAGAACCACTGTTCTTTGGGAGTATGGTCATTGGTTGTCCATTCTCATGTGTTTATAGACTTCATGGGTTATTTACAAAAAGAGATTGAGGATATGAGCTGGAAGGTGAACATGGCATGGAGATCTTGATAAAGTTGGGAGAAAAAATGTGGAACATATATGATCATATTTTATTTTATACAATAAAAAGTCTCAATGAATAACAAATTAAAAAAAAAGAAACTCTGGGGGATGGAGGGAAGCTCAATGGGTAAAGTACCTGCTGCACAAGCATGAAGGCCAGAGTTATGATATCCAGCACCCACATAGAGAATCAGGCATCAGAAGAAAGCATTTGTGATCTTGGAACTGGTGTGTGTGTGGGGCCTGATGACCATTTGTGATCTTAGAACTGGTGGGGGTGGAGGGCTGATGACCAGACAGTTAGTAAACCCTGAATGCCAAGTTCAGTGAATGACTCTTCCTTGAGAAATAAGATGGGAAATGATAAAGACATGATGTTGACCTTTGTCTTTACAGGTTCATGTACAGGTACACACACATACACACATACAATCTAGAACCAAATGCTGAATTAAGTAAGAAAATAAATGAAGATTTTTATTGTACAAGCAGCTAATATATGTAGTTGAAAAGTATAAGCCCTCTGGACTTATTTCAGACCAATGGAGAAAAATTAGGAATTTGGGGTTTTGCAAACTACACTGAAAACAATAGTATATATGATATTATTGATATCTAAGAAAAAGAAAATTCAAGTGATCGCTTGCTAATATTTTTCTCTTTTCTTACAATCTCTATATTTGCTAGCTTTTAGTTTTCATAATAATGTACTTTTAATAACATACTTTTATAATAACATGTAAGATATTTTTATGAATATGATTCTTAGAATTTTTGCCAAACTTTGCTTATAAACAATATGCAAGTAGCAACAAAAGGTGATGTTTTCAAATTTTTATGGAGCTTAATACCTGTACTAGAAAAATCATGGACTGAAATTATGACTCTACTAATAAAGAAAATAAAGCTTCATTTAGAGCAATGGTTCTCAATCTTTCTAATGCTATGACCCTTTAATACAGTTCTTCATGTTGTGGTGACTCCAACCATAAAATTATTTTTGTTACTACTTCACAATTCTAATTTTGTTACTGTTATGAATTGTAATGTAAATATCTGTTTCCCAATGGTCTTATGAAACCCCTGTGAAAGGGTCATTTGAGTCCCAAAGGGACCATGACCCACAGGTTGAGAATCAGTGATTCAGTGCCTTATCTAACAATCCCTAACAAATAAGATTCTTGACAGTTAACAGATAAAATTCTTCCAATGCCTTGAGCTCCATACTACTGGCATCAGAGTTTATTAGAAAGATAAACTATCACAATTTATTCAAATTTTGGCCATAAATACCAAGATCTGTACTACATCAACTCTTCCAGGTGATTTTGGTGAGAAACCAAACATTGTGGATCTCCTCACCTTTTCCTAGAAGAAAGCTCACAATAAAGAAGAGATTTTTTTTCTCTTGACATTTGGAGTAAGCTTGTGGTATTGTAATACATAACCTTGGTAGATTAGACGACTGAAAGTCATTTATTAATCTTATCAGATTTCAAAGGCTACATTTACTCTGAAAGCATCACATATCAACATGTTAACTGAAGCTAGTATACTTGTTAGAAAAACAATATTGGTATGAGGAGGACCCCATATTTATACCTTCCCTATTTTACTGTATAAAACAAGTGAAAAACCATGCCTTAAACTGAAGAATGACTAGAGACACAACGTAAGGAAGGGAGGAATGGAAAGAAGAAAGACCTGTGTTCCGCATGTGAGCTCTGGAGCCCCATGTTCTTCCCATTCTGATTGCCAGACTTCTGTGTCCTTAGCAAAAGTTCACGTATAATGAATTACTTCCTTCTTCATGTTTCTGTCAGCTGAACACTATCTCTAAGTCCACAAATGTTCAAAACTGTTATCACACAAACACTTAAGCAGAAATTGTTAAGCTTTTTTTTTCTCCCATGTAGGACAGAGAAGGTTCAATAGTACAGAACAAGTCAGTGTTTCTACTTATTATGAATACAACTGCCCAAATGCTTCTGACAGATTTCATGTGGTAATGTTTTTCTGAATGCCATCTCATAGAACTTAAACAATAAAGAACTAAAGTCAAAACTTGGAAAAGCAAATAAAAAAATGAAATGTAATTGCTTTATTGGAAGCTAAATTGCATCAAAATTTTAATATCTGTTATTTCTTTTCCGAATTTCAGCATTGTGTACTATAATTATCTATACTTTGGGGGGTTTTGAAAAGGCTTTAGAATCTGCTGATTGTCATCAACTAACTACTGAAGCCACAAAGCTCTGTAGTGCTGCTGGACCACAGCAAATGTAAAAAGGGTGGTTAATTACTACAAATGGGTTTTCTGTTGCCAGATAAATGGCACAATAAAGCTGGAGTTACAGTGCTCACATCTGGACTCTTTCAAAGCACAAGCTGTATATGAGCCATATGAATGAAGCTGCCTGGGTTTGGACACATTTCCAATGATAACACAGTGAAACCTGGCAAATCCATAGTATAGTTGTTTTGCTATTAGATAAAATATAAGGTCAAAAGAAGTACTCTGTGTTTCTGCCAACCTCTTCTATCTTTTAGTAGTGTGGTACCTAATTATTTTGTCCAAAAGAAGTGTTTTCAACATGCCATGAAAATATTTTAATGTTGACTAATTTTACTTTGGGTAAATCTTACTTAATTTTTCTCCCTTCGTAATAATTCAAATGTATTAGCTCAATATGTAACAGAATTAGTTTCATTATGTAATTAATTTTTTAATTAAAAGTGCCCAGAAAGCAAGCAGAATGTTCAGAAGTCATCATCTTGATAATACACAATTAAAACCAGAAGCTATAATTAGTTATAGTAACATAAGGAATGATAAGTCATTCCAAATAGTAAATTTTCCTACATGTCTTGATAATGAAGCATGAGCCATGGTCAATGACAGTATCATCACATGGTGGCTTTCAGATATATTTGTTTCATGTAAGTAAAAAAAAAATGATGAATGTTCCTTTTGACCTTGCCTAAAATTAGTATCTCGATAAATTCTCTGGTGCTTGGGCATTGAAGAAAAGGTACAAATTTGTTACCCCATTAAGAGCTGTTACAATCTGACTGGAATATTTTTTTTAAATCTGCATCTAATGATGATACTATCTGAAGGAGCCATGTGGCATAGCAAAGAGAAGATGTAATAGGAATCAAGGTGTCTGTCCTGAGCTGGTGGCTCACATTTAAATTCCTTTAAAGCCTAGGCAGTCAGTGCTAAAGACTGAATGTGCAGGTGGAAAAATAGAGGTTGAGGCCATGTGTAATGGGAGAAAGGAGCTGTTGTCATTCTTCAGCAAACTGTGGGCAGGAGCATGCTTATCTAGCACACATGGACCATTTCTTTGAACCAGAAGTTCAAATATTTCCATGAAATAAGTTATTTTTAGCATGACACCAACCAAGTTAGGAGTGCTACATGATCCCAGGTCTCTGGTAATGGAAGACGTGCATCAAGTCCAGATGCTGTCTAGACTTTGCACTGATGCTCTGTAGTCATGGATCCCTCTGTAACTGTTTCTATAAAGTACATGTCCAACTCTCTGTCAGCACCAGATATCTTTCCTTGTCATCTGATGTGCTAATTTTATTTGTAAAGAAACTGCTTAGAGATTTTAATTCTCAGTAAGTTAAGGTATTAAAACAACATTAATATCAGAAAAGACAATCTCAAAACCCTGATGTAGGCTATCTAAAGGACTGACCATGAACACAAGGGATGACTTATTCACAGGGGTTGTTTTGATAATATGCTTGCTACATAGGGCAGAAATACAGCCCCATGGCAGGACAATTTCTTCCTGTATGTATTGCCCCTTGGATAAATCTCAGCATGTGGAAAATAAGCAAATGAATAAATAAACTTTACTATGGGATGGAGAGTTAATTAATATGTTAAGTACAGAGAGAAAAAGTTTTGATTTTGAGAAAGAGCACTTTCTAATGGTCTGGCATACTGGCTGGGGTCAGCCTAACCTTAACTCAAAGCCAAGCTCTCTACTTAGCAAACTCCTATGTAATGCAAATTAATTACTCCAACATAATGCAAATTACTTAAGGTTAAGTTCCTTATCTTTACAAGGAGGGATCTCCGCACCTACTCACGGGGTGACTATGAAGGTTAACTGAATTAACATAAAGTGCTTAGCACAGTGTCTGAGGCATAAAGTGTCTACAAAGAATTAGCCATTATTACTGATCATAAAACAGCCCAAATGTTAAATCCACCAAGTGTCTTATGCCAGATGAACTAGCATTTTTTTCTCTTAAAATATATAGAAGAGATTAAATGCAATCTTCATCCAATGAAAATCCAAATCAATGGTCTTCTCAAAACAGTTACACTGATAACCTACAAAGGAAGACTCAACATACCACAATTCCTAGAAGTCTAACAAGAGGTCATCCAGGAAATGCAGGTCAATGCAGTGGAACAGGGGCCATGCAAAACTAAACAGAGAAGGAATGCCTCATCCTCAGTTTACACCCCCTTGTGATTAATTAACAGCCTTACAGCATCCACCCACCAGCTGTATCCTTGCTCCAAAGCCTGACCCTAACCGAGGACTACCACAGTCTAATGCAAACTGTGCGTCTAATTGTCCAGCAGGTGACTGTGGCTTGGCTAAGAAACACTCTTTCACTCCCCTCCTCTCTGATTAACTGGATGGCTTTATAAATCCTCCTTAATAAGTTCATTTGTGTATTCCACAGCTAGCTGCCCTTCCTTCCTGCTGCTAAGAGAGCTCAGCTGCTAATCTTTGGATGTGACCCATCAAAAGAAAATTGTTAAAAAAAACCACATAAATCTGCTAAATTGGTAGATACTGCTGAACTCGCGTCTCTAATTTATGGCTGTTGTCCTGTGTCACGGGAGATGAAGGCAAGCAAGTAAGTGATGTAAATGGTTTACTAAAAAGTAAAATCCTCATGATTGTCACACAAGTAGTGAATTGGATAATTTCCCACAATCCAGTGCAGAATAACTAATAATTCACATGATCTTTATCTCTGTGAAATGATTTATGTATGCTTTATTTGATTTAGTCAATTGTCTGTGAGCCAGTACTATATAGTTTTTATATTTGTAAAATTATAGGCTCATTGAGTGTCAGGTCTGGGAACTTGATCTTGGGTTTTCTGATTTTAAATCTAATGCTCTTTCTATGGTAACTGGTGTGCCCATTTTTCACGCCTGCCTCTCTATACTTTGGACTAATACCAGGGCAGGAAATCTGCAACCAAAATGCCTCATGTTTCTTTAATCACCTATTCATTGGGTTCTGCTCATCGGAGGTTGTTTTAGTTATCTTTCCATGGCTATGAAAAATAACCAGCCTGGCTAGATCCCAGGGGAGGACATTGCAGCCAGCCCTGAGGAGACAAGATGATCTGGGGTTGGATGGAAGGGGAGGAGGTCCTCTCCCGTTGGTGGACTTGGAGGGGGCGGGGAGGAGATGAGGGAGGATTGGGGAGGGTGGGAGGGAGGGAGGGAGGGGGCTACGCCTGGGATGCAAAGTACCTAACCTGTGATTGATATAAAAATAAATAAATTACATAAAAAAGAAAAATAACCAAAATCAACTTAAGAGTTTTATTCTTTCTTATGGCTTCAGAGGTTTCAGTCCATTGTCATCTGGATTCACAGTTTGGGGGCCTGAGATAAGGCAGAACATCTTGTCAGGGATGAGGAGAGCTTCTCACCCATAGCAGCCAGGAAGCAAAGAGAGAGACGAGGGGTTTGGACTCTAATATCTCCTTCAAAGGCATGCCTAAATGACTAGTTCATAAACTAGGCCTTACTTCTCAATGATTCCACCATCTCCTAATAACTCCACAGGCTGAAGACCAAACCCTTACTATACCTCTAGGGCACATTTGAAACTTAACCAGAAGCAGTAATGAGAAATGGCAAAGCATGATAATACGCTCGACTTTTGGCTTGGCACTTAAAATGATTTGCTACCTATAGGTACTGTGACTCTGGATTTTAGCAACCATGGAAGGGCCAGTGCCTTTTCTCTTGATGGATCTGGACTCAAATGTGAGTCTTTCCAACCCATTTGCAATAGCTGCTGCAAGCCCGTGGGATCCATTTCACCTTGGTGATGTTTGCTGCTTCCTATCCTGGGATCACCTCTTTTGTCTTGTCCTGCCAACTTCCCGTTTTATTCTCTTTTGCAGCACCAGCCTTGCTAATGTATACCCTTATTTAAAATGCATAACGTGGCCTCTGGTTTTCTGATGCATTTTTGCGTTACACACATATGCCTGTTGCTAACAATTCACTAGAAAAAGGGATGAAGAAATTTGTAATACATTTGGATGGTAGAGTCAATACAGTTGAACCAAGAACACATAGATATAATGAAGGGCTTAATTAAATGGCACCCAGGATATTCTTGCATTTTATCCCAAACCCTACCAGCCTGGTTTGAGGAGAGAGACTTGTACTTGAGATTTTCTCAGTATGCTTGTAGTCAAATCTGTTCTCAGCTAGTCCAGAGGCAGCACTGGTCTCCTGAAGCACTTCTCTATTCTTGGGCATGCTTAGTTCATTATTCCTGCCACACAGTCATCTTGGGTGCCAGCTTGTCTGCCTCATTCTTGTGCAGTTTCCTGTTCATTAACTTCTGGCTCATTATACTATTTGCCTAATGTCCACATTTGCATACCCATGCATAAAACGCACTTTGTCTATAGTAAAGGGGGCACAATTACAACATATATAATTTGGAACAGAAGTTGCTAATTACAACAGGGGTTAACAGTGGGAGAAAACGTGATTAAATAATTGCTATACTGTCAATTTTTTTCAGCCGTAATTGAATTTACAGATTTTACCTTTTTTTTCATTAAAACTGAAGGGTTCTATATCATTTGGGATTAGTTTTTGTTAGTTACTTCTTTTTCCTTTCTATGTAACCCAAGCTAGGCTCAAACTCACAATTTCCCACCCCACACCCCTCCAAACTGGGATTACAGGATTGTGCCACTATTCCCAGCTATTTATTCAAACAACTACAGTTTCTTGAGAGCTTCATGTGTAATCAGTAAATCACACTTTGCTTTTATACAACTCTCCAATACTAAATGAGAAGTATGGCTCCCAGTAACTCTTTCTCCACACTCTTAGTTTGTTTGCAATACTGTAACAGAACTATAAAATAGTTTGCTCATAACCATCAGAAACTTCCTTCTTACACTTCTGAATGCTGAGTTCTGGGATCAAAGTACCTGCAGGTCATTGGTAAGGATCAGGTTTTTGGTTCACAAAGTGCATGCACCTTTCTACCATGTCCTCACAAGACAGACAGGCCAAGCCACCTGCCTGAGATCTCTTCTTTAAGGGTATGAGTTCCACCTAAGAGGTCTCCCAATCAGTCACATTGGTGGTTAAGTTTCAACAAAGCCATCAGAGGGAAACAACCATCTGACTACAATTTTTGTGCCCCTTACTTGTTGAAATAGTCAGACTTTGTCATCTGATCAGACTCTCTACCTTAAATGTGTAAACTTAAACCATTTCAGACTTAACAACTTCCCCCTCTCTGTATCTCTCTTTTTCTTTCTTTCTTTCTCTCTCTCATGCACCATCAGTGATTTTTCCTGCAGTGCCTCTATAAGCCAGTGTCTAGCAAGCAGCAAGCACCATAGGGCAGATCCTTTGCTGGGTAAAGATGGAGGCAAAAGATGGGGCTCTGGAAGCAGCTGAGTTTCTCTGTTTTATCTTACAGGATTCAAGGTGAACACTTTTCACCACCCCAAAGCCCATAGGTAGTCTGGAAGGAGTAAGCTTACACTACCACCCACTTGTGAAAATCAGTACTTCTGTTTCAAGGTCATTCACAACACTTTAGGATAAAAGGTGTAGTTGCTTCTCCAGAGCTACACATGTAGCATCCTTTATCCTCACAGCAGGCAAATCTAGCCCTCTGCACAACTGTGCAGCTGGGGCCATTCTATTTCTTTCCAGGTGGTCTTTCCTTTTGGGTGCTGGCCTTTCTTCCTCTCCTTACTCATAAAGCATCTTTGGTTGAAAATGCCTGAAATTTGAGTCACTGTAACAATGCATGGGGAAAAGTTCTCTGATATTTCATTTTGACATAGTTCTAAGCATATGGAGAAATAAAGACCAAAGGTGCCAGGGCAGTATGACAAGTATGTGATTGAAGCTATGCCAGATATGGAATCTGAACAGATATGGAATCGAATCTAGGAAATCAAGCTGCAGTGGCATTAAAGCATTGGCCAGTAGGTAAATTTAATTGATTGATTGATTGATTGATTGATTGATTGATTGATTTGGAGGAAAAAGCTACCAACAGCTCAGGATCGCATACATGAATGCAGCAGGGCAGAACTTGAGGGTGGAGAAAGATTTTTGCCATGGTCATAGGAAACAAACAGTATTCAATAATGTTAATACACAAAACATAGATCCCACAATTTGTAGAACACTGCTCTGATTTATATTGATTCTTACTTTTTGTTGTTGTTCATTTGAGACAAATTATATATATATATATTCATTCCCAGGCAGTCCTGAAAGTCACTATGTAGATCTTCAACTCCTTTAAAAAGAATTTATTTTTAATTGTGTGTGTGTGTGTGTGTGAGAGAGAGAGAGAGAGAGAGAGATAGATAGATAGATAGAGAGAGAGAGAGAGAGAGAGAGAGAGAGAGAGAGAGAAATTTGGGATTGAGGGTGCACATATTCTACCCTGGAGGTAGAACTACAGTGGTTGCAAGCCATCCAATGTGGGTTCATGGAATCCAAATGGGATCTCTGGAAGAGCAGCAAGTACTCTTAACCACTGAGTCATTTCTCTAATCTTTGCCTTCAACTCTTCTTTTTAATAATGTAATTTATTTATTTTTATATCAATCACAGGTTAGGTTGCCTTCAACTCTTTATCTTTCTGTCTCTGCTTTTTGGATGCTAGAATTACATGCAAGCGCCATCATGGACATGGTTGACTCTTGTACTTTAAAAATATTATTTTAAATTTATTTATGATTACTGTGTGCATGTGTGATATGTATGTGTAGGCACACACGCAATGATGCATTCATGGGGGCCAGAGGACAACCTTGTGGAGTCAATTTTCTCCTTCTACCTTTACATGGGTTTTGGAAACTGAACTCAGGTTGCCAGGCTTACACAGAAAACATCTTTACTTGCTGAGCCAGCTCAATGATTCCTGACTCTTGTGCTATTAAGACTATTAAAGTTAAATAACCCACTGGGGAAACTCTAAGGAAAAAAAATGGTAATTTCCTTCTCCAAAAAAATACATTTCCCTTGTCCATCAAAGAAACTATCATGACTTTGGTTAACCTCTTAATACTATTTACATACCCAGCAACATAGTATTTTATCCAGAACAGCATTAGGCAAAATATCACATTTCTTTGAGAACAGGGCTTTTAACTTAGAAATATGTGGCTGCACCCATTAAGCGCCTCAGTGGTATCATAGGCCAAATGCCCAAGTAGCCCTCATAAACTCATGATCAGCCTGACAAAGCCCATGTTTGTCACTAGGATCCTTGCTTCCTCAGTTATTTGTTAAAGAATCAATGACATACTTCAAAGATTTGGGAACAGTTTCTGCTCTTTTCGAAGAACATTTGTTCTCTGAAAAACAAATGCTATATTTGTTCATTTGCTTCAAAAATGAAAGGAACATTTCTTTTGATGGTTTTCCAACTCCACCTCTGCATTTCAACAACAGCAAGGCATTAAATCTTCCTCCTGCTGAAGGAGCTTGGGAGCAAGCTGAATTCCAAACTATGTTGTTTTCTGACCTGGGAAGTCAGGGTGTTAATGTAAAACTAAAATGAATTTTTTGCCTAGCAATATTATCTGACAAAGAGTTGAAACTTTTAAGTCTTCTAAGTAATCATTCATTCATTCTTCATTGAGTAAACTAAGCTTGTACTATAGACCAGGAAGTATTCTTGGTGCTGAGACACATTAATGAAAAAGGAGACTGAAGTTCTTACCCTTACAAGCTTCATATTCTTGTTAGGGCAAGAGGTATCAAAATAAACATTGGATTATATAATTTGCTAGATGGCACTATGAAGAAAAGATTAAAGCCAAGGAGGGATAGAATGCCTTAAGGTGTATGTGTATATGTATAGTGCACCTGATTGCCCAGGATCAGGAAATAGCCCACCAGGAAGAAAGGACTATGTAAAGGTTATAAGGACATATGCAGGAAGCATTCTCCAAAATAAATAAATAAATAAATAATAAATAAATAAAAAGAAACCACAGCAAAGGAATCTCTATGTGTTTGGCTGTGTGTATGGGAGGACATCAGGGCTGACAATAAACCTACAGCAGAGTCAGAGAAAGGAAGTTGAGGAGGGGAGTAAGAGCTACAGTCAAGGCAAAGCAAAGGAAAAGAACAAATAAACAATATCAAAAATGAAATTCCAGGTAGGAAATCATCAAGAAAAAGGTACTTAGTTATCATGATCATTGCCCACAAGTCATGGCTGAAAGGATTACAATCTAAGAAGGAGATTTGTGGGTATCTTTACTGTGTGATGATATAAAGTACTCATGGAACAGAACTCCCTTCCCCTCCCCCCAAATACAAAATATTTTCATGTAATTCTACTAATTGAATATGGCAATAGGATTTTATTTCCTTCCCATCAGATCTCAAGGCCAGACTCATATGTTAAAACACAAATATTGACTCAATATAGAGAGAGGGTAGGAACTCACAGTTACAGCAGTCAGCAGTTGATTTCATGAGTATTTCGGGAAACTGTATTTAAAATTGTTGGAAGATGAGCCACGCCAATGGATTGAGTACCACCCCAAATGCAACAAGATAAGAGGTAGGGCAGGGGATGTGAAAGTACTAAGAAGAATCACAAAGGGCAGGATGATGTTTGCTGAAGGCACTCTGGACTAGATACTAAAAGAAGAAAGTAAAAAGCATTACCCGCTATGAAAGTGGTAGATATTAAAAGTTTGTTTCTTTGCTCTTGTTGATAAACAGATTGAAAAAAGTACATTGTTGCAGATAGGGCAGGCAGAGTTGAAGCCTAGTTGAGAAGTGGACTCAGAGGAGTCTAACAGAAGTTTGGAAAGGTCAGAATCTTTGCCAAGTGTGTATAGTATTGAGTTTAATTTGCTTTTTTTATATACTCATTTTTAATACATGATGGAATTTCAAGTGTTTATTATACATTTCGCAACTTTTCTGAAATTTGTTGTATTAGGATATTCTTTGTGACTATCAGTTTCTAGAGTTCTTTCTTAAGTTACTGAATATTTGTTTCACAGACCAACAATTTTGGTTTTTAAAAATAATTTTATTTTTTTAATAATTCAAGCAGTTAACTTCTCAAAAAACAGTGAATAGCTAGGGTCAAATAGGAGGGAAGGAAGACTTCACCTATCAGTGGACTAGGGGAGGGCCATAAGGGGAGAAGCAGGAGGGAGGGTGGGATTGGGAGGAGACAAGGGAGAGGAGCACAGCCGGGATACAAACTGAATATGTGAGAAATGATAATAATAATTTTTTTTTAATCTGAAGGGGCTGAAAAGATGGTTCAGCAGTTAACAGCAATTGCTACTTAATCATGATGAGTGGAGTTCAGATCCCAGCACCCAAGAAAACAATGAGATTTTGTATAGATGTGTTTGCTGAATCTCACACATACACAGAAGCAAATAATACATCTCCTAAATAAAAAAAATCCTGAGTAATAGAACATTACACGGGTTTCAGGAAAGATAGGGAGGAGGCATTATGAAAGAGCAAGGTCAAAGGCTTTACCAGATGCTGAGGCATACACCTGTAGTTCCCATTAACTGAGGAGGCTGAGGCAAGAGAATGACCTGGTCTTGTCTCAACACAAGACAAGATTAGTAAGCTTTCTTGTAGTAAAACAAACGAACAAACACAGCATAACCTATGAGCAAACCACACCAACACTAAATTCCAATAATGCTATTTTTTTAAGAATTAGCTGCAAAAGATATAAGAATGCCCAGTTCCACTGCCCATACCACAGAAGCAGGTGAACACTCCTAACCACAAAAAATAAAAAGAAAGATGAGGTATATTAAAAACTAGCATTTAGGGAATATTTTTATTATTTCCAATTGCTATTGTAACACTATGTAAAATTTCCCCTATTAAATATTAAAGAAGGGCAGTCACTACTGGGAAGAAATTAAAATACATTATATGAAATTAAACTAATTTGTCTTTATGGAATGTAGTGTTAGAAGATCCCAGATGGTATTTTTATAATAGACATCTATTTTCTTAAAAGGATCATGCACATGTTAACAAAACAGGGAATAAGACAAATGCATTCTGGATGGATTAAGAACCTTAAAGAAAACACTCTCCTTCATGTAGTGTTAAAGACACTGAAAAGTCTAAGTCCACTGAAGACACCTGAAAAGAATGGTAAATATTGACTCTTATGGGGCACAATAGACAGGAAGAAAAGTAAGAATAACAAAGAAATTGAGGAAATTTTGTATCACATCTAGCTTTATAATCTAAAATGTCTCCTTTTCCCCCAATATTCTTCAATTTAAATTAGAGTGCTGATCTAGAAGCATTAACTGCTTTCTGTGTCAACAGAGCTTAGGTTTAGAAAAATAATTTTAAACTCATATTTCAATCAAATTATTATCAGTAACAAAAGACTGTTTTTTTAAAGACAATTAATTTTATTTTATATTTATCTCAAAAATTTTTCTTATTGAACTATATAGAACTAGATATTACTGAATTTGGGCTTCTAAAATTCTTTAAAGAATGAAAGGGAAACTGTACAAGATTCTCTATATTCTATAAATAGTGCTGAAACATTCAACTCTAGTGAAGTATATAAAAACACAACAAAGGAAGGGTGTGATTTGGATAAAAAGTGAAATAAATTGCAATGAGCCCTCTATGTAATCTTAGAAACAGAAAAATGAATCAGTGGTTTTGATGAGATGGCTCAGCAGGTAAAAGCTAAAAGCCTAGAAACTTGAATTGGATTCCTGGAGCCCACTCCACAAAGTTATCCTCTGACTTCCACACTTGTGCTTACCAGCACCCAAATCACATTGCACACAGAGAGAATAGCAATAAATAAAAAATTAAAAATAAACTACTATATATACTAAAAAACAATTCCCATTCTTTTTATCAAGAAGGTGCCTATTGACAAATTATAAAAGCAATTACTTTCAGAAGTCAAAGTGTTTTCTGTGTTGGCCATATGCAGAACAATTCTGAATAACATGTGGAAAACAAATGACAAGGTTGTTCCCTCCAAGAGAAAGCATCCACAGAAACTAAATAAAGTACTAAAGAAAGTCATCAGAAAATAGGTTCTATACCTAGCAGATCACTGCAGTCACTTTTAGGACAGGAAAACCTGGCATGAAAAACAGACAGGATGTCTCCATGGAATGGACTGTGTACTGGATAATTAAAAGGCACATCAAGCCAGATTTGGGTGTTTATTTCACCTTATTTCTTATTTTTTTATTCAATGTATATAAAAAGTAGAAGGGGAATCAGAAACTTTTATGTTTGCAAGAAAATATGACTTTTCACTTGGGTGGTTAAATAGAAAATGAGTGAACAATAACATAAGTTTTATTAAGAAAATACCCACGAGCTCAAAAACTGATAAATATAATACATTATTTGGGCACTTAAATTTATGATAAAGTACATTAGTTATGCCATAATTTTCTAGGAGTGCATACAAATCCTCTCTGCACTCAGTGCATCGCTTTAGGGTAGTACTTTTGAGACTTGTGATTCATTTTCATGCGTGCCCTGGGGTTAAACTGTCTTTCATCTTAATAAATCTGAAAGAATTCTTAAGATACAAATGTTTCACAGAAATACCACTGCAATAATTTGACATGTGTCTGACTGATCACCCTGTCTAAACAGTGATCAAAAAACAGCGTATCACAAAAAATAGAGTAAGTGCAGTTCCTTCCCTGTGTTTTAACTCCAACTTGTCTGGATGAGTTATAATGAGAAATTGTCACATCCTTGCTTCAAGAAATGCTCCTTGTAACAGTGGGATGCTGTGCTCTATTTTCCACTGTCCTTGTCCTTCTTAAATACAATTTTTTTATTCATATGACTCCAGAAAAAACCATCTTGGCCCAAGTTTCTTCCATTCTAGGTCCTTTCATTGCTATTTTTAAAAGATTTATTTATTATTTATGCAACGTTCTGCCTGCACACCAGGTCTTACCATAGATGATTATGAGCCACCATGTGGTTGCTGGGAATTGAACTCAGAACCTTTGGAAGAACAGCGAGTCTTCTTAACCTCTGAGCCATCTCTCCAGCCCTCAATAAATTTTTTTTTAAAATTGACCTTTTCTCATTTCTACAACCAGTCCTTCTCTTAGAGATTATTAATGTCATCCATTCTGTTCACTTGGGATCCCTGAAAAACCATTTAAATATTTTATACACATAGGTGTTTTTTTTTTAAATTATTATTTGCTTTGTTTTTTGAGACAGAGTTTTTCTGTGTAGTCTTGGTTGTCTATCCTGGACTTGCTTTGTAGATCAGGCTAGCCTCGAACTCACAGAGATCCATCTGCCTTTGCCTCCCCAAGTGCTGGGATTATAGGTATGCTCCCCTAAGCCTGACTAACACATAGTTTTTTTTTTAAAAACACTTAAAAAACATTGAGACACGATTCCATAAATCCCAGAAGGCAGAGATGTCTCAACTAGCATCCCCTTATTCCAATATTTACTCCTAAATTTATATATATATATATATATTTATTTCTGAGTGGGGTTGGTGGTTGTGTGCACTTTCCAGTCAATTTTTTTCTGAGCTCCATTTGAAACTATTTTTCCTTCCTAAGTTCAAATCCACAGCCATAAAGCCTGAACAGTTTCCTGCAACCTAGATATTGTCATCCTTTGAACACTCAAAGCATTTTAGCTTCTATCACACACTATTTCAACTCTAGGATTTCATTTCATGTAATTGTCCAGTACACACTTAGGTATGTGAGCAGTGGAACTGTGCACATGTAACTAAGCTATGCAAGTAGCTGAAGGGCAAGTGCCACATCTGGCTGTTTGCAGTCCCCAAACCTCTCCTTGTTACCTCTGCAGTACATAAGAAATGATCAACAATGTCTATTAATGAAGATGGCCACATGGTAGGCATTACACATAGGGTCCATATGTGAGGATTTTATTTTTATTGGTGATATGCATACAACTTCACAATAAATTTTGATTTTCTCTTAATAAAATTATGAGAGGGTTGATCTAACTGTGTGTAATGGTTCAATAACCACATCCATTGGTTATTGAACAAGCTATTTGTGAGCAAAACCATTTGAATCCCAGCCAAAGGAAACCAACTTTGTAAAAAGTCCGGGTTTGGTTATTTAGTTTTCCTAGTGAGGGTTACCCTAAGTATTGAATTCCTTCATTGGTAAAAAGCAACAGCACTGCAGTAACTAAAACAATTGAATAGAATTAATAAGTACATTATAATGTAATGATTTGAAATATACTCTCTCAGTATTGATCCAGGGAAGGAAAATTCTAGCATCCCAAAGTTTGTGTTCAGGAAAATAAAAAAATGTTTATCAGTTTATCATGAAGTTGTCCTTTATAGCCAACCATCAAGAGCAAATGAGAACATTCAGAAAGGATATTGGGGGAAAGTTTTGCACAGGAGAAACTTCTGGTTGAGGTAGATAGCAACTGTGTATTTAAGTTTAACGAGTATTTACAAAGCATGAACTAGGTGCTTAGAGTGGGTCAAAGGGCTGGGCCATATTTACATTTCCCACTATATAGCAAAATTCTCATATCCTCCAGAATGTGTAACAGTTGAATAATTTACTATTTTGCCAAATGAACTTGAAAGCTGCTTTTTATTAATTCATAGTACTAACTGTATTCTTTTGAAAAGAGGAAATTAAATATTACATAATGAAGAAATATTTTACAGGCTACTTGGAACTTAGGTTTATTTTTCAGGTCATTGCAATCATTTAAATGTGATAGTTTTGTCTGGTTATATTTGTCAATTTTATTCTCCCTTTTTGCCCCAGTGAACAAAGCTGTTTAGGAAAGTACATTTGCTTTTATCTTCTCTGTGCTTTTTGACTAAATAAATAAAAAATAGAAAATTCTTGAAATCCTTTCTCTGTGCTTTTTAAGGTTGGACAGTCTGGTGCTTTTTATTCTCTCCCTTCATAATATAACCCTGTGGCCGTCCCTTCCCTAAGTCAACAGTTCTGTCAGCAGGCTTTTTGTTCAGTACAATATCAAAAGCTTGGCAGAAAAATGGATTAATGATGTTCACTGCCTCCCTTTGTCTAAGCCCATCAGTTCCTGTGGAATTTAAGCAAACCAAGAAGATGCATGTCTAATCACAATATGAACTCCTTGTGTTTACTTACACTGGTGTATTCTCTTTTAAGCATTTCACCTAGTAAAGGCTTTCTGAAAACTCATGGTTACTTTTATCAGATGTCCTCCATGTTAACTGTATTGCTATGACAGAAGAATATATTTTTTACACCTTGAGTTTCAGAGATAGGCTTATGTAAGTGTCATAGATAGGGCTTCTTTTGCTGTCTTGAAACAACACACCCAAAAGCAAGTTGGGGAGAAAAAAATTATTTGGCTTATACTCCCATATCTTAGTCCATCACTGAAGGAAGTTTGGACAGGAATGCAAACATTTCAGGGACCTGGAGCTACAAGCTAATGCAGAGGCCAGGGCAGGAACTGCTTATTGGTTTGTTCAACCTGCTTTCCTATAGATCTCAGGACCATCAGCCCAGCTGTGGCACAATGCACAGTGGTCTGAGCCCTCTTACATTAACCGCAAATTAAAAAAAAACATTCCTCCAGGCTTGATCACAGCCCAAACTTATGAAGGCATTTTCTCAATTGGGATTTTCTCAGTTGACTCTAGCTTGTGTCAAGCTGACATAAAATTAAGCAGCACAACAAGAAAACACCATAGGAACAAGTCAACACTTATTAAGTATTCTTGTGAGACAGCAAATGAACATGATGCAATACTTTAAAATAGTGAATTTTAAATGAATGTTATCAAATAACACGTTGTGTTCTCAATGAACTTCCAAAATAGACGTTTATATGGATTTGCACTTATGTTTCTAAATGTTATAATGTCTCCTCTTAATCTTCAAAGTACCAAAATGCTATTCTTCACCATTAATGTCAACACCTAAATGAAATACATACTCGTTCCTGTTGCTTCTCGATAACGGTTTCAGACAGTAATATTGCACACAAATTCACTCATTTAGAGGGTGCATCTGTATTGCTTTACACAGTGCTAAGGCAGTCTTCCTGAGTAGCATGGGTGAGTTCCTCTGTTAAAATACCTGGAAAACTGAACCATTTCTTTGATGCCCTTTTCCTCTTTCATCCATTTTCAGATATGGTGCTTTGATTCTTTTAGCACCTTTGTTAAACGATTGGTAAGTACTTAAAGCAGCAATAACATTCTTATTGCTTAAGGAATAAGACAGAAAAGATCAAGTAAACTAAACAAACTCCGGTTTATCTTTTTGCAAGCTATTAGTTGGGAAGAACCATATCCACATGAACATTTTTGGAAATATTGTGAGGCAATATGTGGTTTAATGAAGATTCAAAATACAGCAAAAGAATTCCTAACCCTAATGGAATGTCTTAGAAATGGAATTGCCCTGGCTGGACCCACGAATTCCTGCCCAGGGAAGAGTGAGTTTCCAATAAAGACACAAGCTATTTAAACATCTTTCTTATCATTCCAGTGCAAATTTTTGCCTATAACTATTTCCAACTTTTTTCTCTGCGAAAAAGCTTGGAAAAAAACCTCAGGCAGGAATATCCAAAAGGCAGGTAAATGCCACCAGGAGTTTGGTGACTGGGAGAGCGCCCTATGAACTTAAAAGTTTACAGATTACATGCCAGATCAGAATGAAAAACACACTCATAAGAGAAAAATATTGCAATAAACAAACATACTAACAAAAACCCCTGCTAGATTTGAGGTTTATGAAGGCTCTGGTGAGATATGAACACACAGAAGCCTCACATGTAAATGAGCCCACATGCGTGAGGCAGCAGCTGGTGAGGAAGCACATTGGATACACCTCAGCTGCAGGGGCAGCTTAAGTAGGCATACTAGGAACACATTAATCAACACATTCAGGGAATGCATTAATCAACATGGCTATGAAGGCTGGCATGCCCCTTTGTTTAACTAAATAACACAGAGCACCAATCTGAATGTGAATTTCCACCCTGCTGCAGAAAACAAAACCCTTCTTAACATTGACTCTATGCACCATATCCTACTCTTCTCTCTGAATAGAACACATTCTCTCCTGTGTTTCTAGGAGTTTATGGACTTGCTTGCCACAACAGTCAACCAGAAACAAAGAATCTTTACAGAATGGCTAAGTTTGACAAAAGCTGTCAGACCGTCTTCTGCAGATATGAAAACTTAAATCCATCCAAGAAATGTTTTTTCTTTACCTTACAAAATTAATGCTGTTACAAAAGATGAAATAAAACAAAACCAAGCAAAGAAGAACAAAATGAATGGGAGGGGAGAAAGCATCTACTTATGTATGCAGTCAGTTGTGACAGCAACATACTGTATTAACAGCAGGGACCTACGCCTGCTCCCATGCTCCACACTGGGCTTCATTTTCCTCCTGGGTAGTTTCCGAGATAACCCTCCTGTCAGGATTCAACATCCTTCAAAAGCAGCCAGGGATGAAATGTCCAAATGCTGAAAGGGAGGGGCATGATAACACCCTCACAGCATGTAGGCATAAATGCCTCTGTGCTTCTAGTACACATGGATTTGAACACAGGAGGCTTGAAGCAACCCTGCCATGTATCTCATACATCAAAATTATTAAAGTTCACTGAAAGACGGTTTGTGGTGCATGAATAAAGGGTACCATTTATTTTTACAACTTGGAATAATTATTTTTGTATAGGCTAAATTACTTTCATTTGCTGAGAATGAGGGCCACAGGAGGATGGTTTCTGTCAGTAAGGTATACTTTTGTGGTCATTATAATGTCTTGCAGGTCACTAAAGTATCCTGCAAAGAATGACACACTAAGGTAGCCTTAGCTCAACACCAGCTCTAATTTGGGTAACCCCAGAAAACACTTGAAAGCTATAAACCAGAAGCGTAGCAGGACAAACAAATCTGATCCAGTTGTTGTCCACCATGAGTTCTTGGCAAAGGTCACTCCACTGGCCATGTGGTGTTCAAAAGCTAAGCTGCTGGACATTTATGCTACTGTAGCGAGTCACGCAATTGTCTCTTTTCAATTTCAAAGCACATAAATTCCCCTACTAAACTACAGTGGAAAGAGAGGGAGGGACTCATGCAAGTTGCAGGATTCCTTACTGAAAACTAACAGTAACTGTTACTGCTACAAAACTATGATTTCATCTTTTTCCTCCTTCTGTTATATTGCATGAGCACGCCCAGCTAGCTCCCAAGACAAATGCCAGTGTCTTGTTTTTGGTTTTGTTTTGTTCCGTTTTGTTTTTGAGACAGGGCTTTTCTGTGTAGCCTTGTCTGTCCTGTACTTGCTTTGTAGACCAGGTTGGCCTCGAACTCACAGAGATCACCTGCCTCTGCCTCCCCAAGTGCTGGGATTACAGGCGTGTGCCATCATGCCCAGCTGTTAACGTCTTTCTTGAGACACTTTCTAAATGCACTTTCTGAGCTTTTAGAAGTGGTTGCAGGACATATCAGGTAGAAGTAATGGAAGAGGAGTAGGGCAGGTTATGTAGGAAAAAATGGTTAGTCCCATAATAATCATGAAGACAGGAGGCAGGGGACAGAAGAGATGCAAATAATAAAGGCATGTTAATCACTGATGCCACTCCAGAGATAAGTCTCAGAAAACATGTTAGAATTCAGCCTCCCTATAAAAGCAATATGCATGAAATTTAATAGAATTCTGTAAACTTCAAGACATGGCATTGCTTAGATTTCACACAGAAATGAACGGAATATGGGGAGGGAGGTTTAAGTGAGGAGAGGGATGATGGAATAGGGCAAGGAAGGGTTTGGGAAATGAATAACACTAATGATATTTAAAAAGGCCACACGGAAATTACTATTTATAAGATTCCTAAAAATAATCTTATAAAAAAGCTTAATTGGATGGGGTTGGGAAGATAGCTCAGTGGCTAAGTGAATTTGTTCTTGCAGAGGACTTGGGTCCAGGTCTCAGGACTCACAAGAATAAGTAACTACAATTCCAATCAGAGGGGATCTGACAAACTCTTCTTACCTCCAGGGTCACCAAGCATGCATGTGGCACACATTCACACACAGATGTGTGTGTGCAGGAAAAACATTCATACACATAAAATAAATAAGTCAAAACTTTTAAAAAGTTTAATTGGAATTCCCTACATAAGAGATAATGCTCCTCCTAGAAGCCTTAGGTTATCAACTAGAAAGCCCAATGCCAAGTGTGAGATACCTCCCTTCTACTTTTTGCTCAGGATTTTCCCAAGACCTCTAAAACAACACAAACTGTTGGCGTTGCTCTTGGTTGCCCACTAAAACTTACTATTGACCCGATTGCTGAAGACAGCACAAACTTTGGTCACAGGACATGAAAAATTAGTTGGACTGTTCAAGGATCTTCCTTCCCTATGGATAGCTTTCATTATACTAAAATGTGCTAGGTAGACTGCTAGGGAGAAAAATCAGTATTCTTCCCCAGTGTTACTCTGTGATCTAAAGTAACAACCTGTGTGGCAACACATGGTCACTGATACAATAGTAGCATAAATGTCAAGGGAGTAACCAATAGCCTTCTAATGGTATGTAAGGGCTACTTACATGAGGAAATACATGCCTGGTACTGTAAATCTGGTGTCAAAATAATAAGAATAAAAATAATGGGAATAATATTATTTTGCTAAATAAACACTCTAAATTCATATCACTTTATCTACAGAGTAGTGCTCTCAGACCATACCCAGAGAAGTGTCTCAGTGCAATGGACACAGATTAACTCAGCAACTCACAATTTTTCAAAGGATAGAAAAGTAAGAGGAAATATATATACTCCTCCTTTTCCCCTAAGACTTAGAGGAGAGAAATTATAAAAGCCAGAGGTCAGGGAAAACCAGAGCAAAATTGTGTCTTCTGGACATGAAAAGATGGTTGTATTCATGAACTCAATAGCAGTTGTGGTTGCCTGCTACAGGATCAAGTCAGCCAACATTCCAGCATGGAGAGGAAAGGACTCATGAGTACCACCCCTATCTGAGAAGCTATTGATGGGTAGAGTATTCTGGAGAAGGCAGACTCAGTTTTGTTTAAAGGTATGGCCTCTGCTAGGTCAACTATGTTCTAGTGGATGGCCTAATACCCTGGAGCATTTGGGAAGCACAAATAAGACTGTGGGTTATTCTTTTAAAAAAGCACACAGTCAGGAGGAGGGGAGGAAGTGAGGGTTGATCTGAGATAAGGGGAGGAGTGGGAGGTGATTATGATCAAAATACATTATAAAAATTATCAAAGAAATAATAAAAATATATGTATATATGTATATACAATATGCATTCATTTATTATAGAAATGGTCAAGAAAAGATGGACAATACGCAGGATGAAAGAACAGAATTTACTCATTGCAATCATTGGGCTTTCAAGAAATGCTGAGTATGTGGTGAGGAGCTCATCTGAGAGAAGCTCACTGTGACCACCATAGAGGGAGAACACGTGTCAATGCCTAAAAGATGTTGTCACTTAGCATCTGCATCTTTCCCTCCCCATACATCTGGGTAAAGAGAGAACTTAGCAACCACAAGGAAAGGGTATAATGGTTTTCTACATGATTAAATATCAAGTAAACTTAACTGGTAAAATATAATAAAGAGATTTAGACCCCTGTCTTCGTTTTTTGTAAATTCTAGGATTCTAAGAGTAACTATTTATTTATGAACTTTCCATCTCCAGTCTTGGGAGGCACATTTTCTTTCTGTTTACACTTTATGACTCCTGGCTTTGACTGGTATCTAATAATATGAGATAAACTTCTCAGCTTTATAAAGATAGTATTAAACTTATGCTTCTGTTTAGGTTTTCCATTAAAATACCTGTTTCTATTTACAAATCAGCTGAATTATCAAATCAGATCTTGTCATTTTTTTCTTTTTTTATTAAAATGTTAAAAATTAGTTACAGTTTATTAACTTTATATCCCAGCTGTATCCTGCTCCCTCATTCCCTCCCAGTGCCACCCTCCCTCCCTCATCTCCTCCCTACCCCTCCCCTTTGATCTGACCCTGGTTAATCAGGTATCTTCAGGACTGGCTGCAACGTCTTCTGTGGCCTGGCAGGGTTGCTCCTTCCTGGGGAAGGGGGGAGGTCAAAGAGCCCATTATTGAGTTCATGTCAGAGATAGTTCCTGTTCCCCTTAATAGGCTACCCATTTGGATACTGAGCTACCATGGGCTACGTCTGAGAAGAGTTCTAGATTATATCCATACATGGTCCTCAGTTGGAGAAACAGTCTCATAAAAGACCCTTGTGCCCTAATATATTTGGTCCTTGTGGAGCTCCTGTCCTCTCCAGGTCTTACTAACTCCCCCTTCTTTCATATGATTCCTTGCACTCTGCCGAAGGTTTAGTTATGAGTATTAATATCTGCTTTGATACCCTGCTAGGTAGAGTCTTCAGAGGCCCTCTGTGGTAGGCTCCTGTCCTGTTACTTGTTTTCTCCTACATCCAAAGTCCATCCCATTTGTCTTTCTAAGTGAGGATTGATCTTTTTACCTCAGGTCCTCTTTCTTGTTTATCGTCTTTAGGTGTATAGATTTCAGTATGTTCATCCTATCTTATAGGTCTATATAAGTGAGTATATACCATGTGTGTCTCTCTGCTTTCGGGATACCTCACTCAGGATGATTGTTTCTAGGTCCCACCATTTGCCTGCAAATTTCATGATTTCCTTGTTTTTAATTGCTGAGTAGTATTCCATTGTGTGATAAACAGAGAATTCTCAGTAGAGGAATACAGAATGGCAGAGAAACAAAGAAATGATCAACGTCCTTAGCCATCAGAGAGATGAAAATCAAAATGACCCTGAGATTTCACCTGACATCCATCAGAATGGCTAAGATAAAAAAAACTCAAGTGACAACACATACTGGATAGGTTGTAGAGAAAGGAGAACTCTCTTCCATTGCTGGTGGGAAGGCAAGCTTGTACAACCACGTTGGAAATCAATCTGGCGCTTTCTCAGACAATTAGGAATAGTGCTTCCTCAAGATCCAGCTATACCACTCCTGGGCATATATCCAAAAGTTGCTCAAGTACACAACAAGGACATTTGTTCAACCATGTTCGTAGCAGCTTTATTTGTAATAGCCAGAACCTGGAAACAACCCAGATGTCCCTCATTGAGGAATGGATACAGAAATTGTGGTGCTTTTACACAATGGAATTCTTGTCAGTTTTAATACCTATTGAGAATATGATCACCATTCTCCTATAATCAATGAACAACTGAGTCTCATAAGTCTAAGTGAAGAAACACTTCAAATCATCAACAAACAATTCTAATAGCATGTTAGACTGTTAGGTTTCTTTTAATTTTTCATAGCCTTCCAAGTGTGAACATTTTCCAAGATGCATGGATTCTTCTTCTGATGCTGTAATATAGCGATGATGGAAACCAGTTTAAGAGTGGGATTGCAGGGATGTCCCCACTCCTCACACTGGCATATTAAAGAAATTCCACCATTTGAGCTTTACTTTCAAATAAAAAAAAGTGTATCTTCATGGAACACATTAGAATAAATGATAAATGTGCTTTATATTCAACACGGGATATGAAGAGACACAAAGAGAAGAATCTGGGAGGTATGTCGGCTTTCCAAACAGTGCACAATTCTGGCTTCTCACATCTTTCAGACACCACAACACATTAATAATTCTGGGAATTTCAACTGAAAACTAAGCTGCTATAATGCCTGCCCTCACAACTTTCTTAGTCTAATGTCAGAGGCAATGGCTGAATAGCTTGGGGACACTCTGAATACAAGCATGCTTTAGAATTTTGGGACATTTCAGCATGTCTTTGTGAGGCAAGGGACAAAACTTGGGAAGATTCTCAGTGTTCTGTTTTGGCCAGATGAGTCCATTCACATAGACAAAAATGAGATATTTCATCAGCTCTAACACCCTGCCAAGTGAAAATTCTCATTTTTCACTTGAAAGTATAGCCAAACAGATCAGCAAGTATGTATTGAAAAGGTGCAATTCAGCCTTTCACTTCCTTCTCTAGGTGACAAGAGATTTTTAAAAACCAACTGTCTTTTTGAATAGCAAGAAAGAGAAAGTACTATATCCTGCTAGGAAAACTCCCTTAGAGCCATCCTACAATTTCCTGCTAAATGGGAAAGCACTCAGGTTATATCCAATCACTGTGTTCTTCAAGTGCGTCCTCAAGTGACCCTTATAATCTCTTGCCTTACCTTTTCTTCTGGTATATCCCCTGTTACTAGCAACTATAACCTAAAGGTAAGCACGTGTCTTTGTTATCTTTCTGCCCTTCATAGCAAACATGCCACAAACTATCTATGGAAGGCTTGATATTATCATAAGCAATATTCATTTCTGGACCACTGATTTGGGGGATTTCTGATGGTATTTTAGAATAGGATAAGAATCTATCATATGAAAACAGTTTCTAGACAACACAATGATAGCAAAATCAGCTGGACACATGACTCAGTTACAAAATGAAACCTCAGTAGATCAACTCTTCTCAAGAACAATGGACAAAACATGCTGTAAGAATTTTACTACCTCAGATTTTTTGGTTCTGTTGCTCTCCTTGTGGAGCTTCTGTCCTCTCCAGATCTTGAGCACAGGGGTCTTCCCTGAGACTGAGACTCCAACCAAGTAGCATACATGGAGATAACCTAGAACCCCTGCACAGATGTAGCCCATGGCAGTTCAGTGTCCAAGTGGGTTCCACAGTATTGGGAACAAGGACTGTCTCTGACATGAACTGATTGGCCTACTCTTTCATCACCTCCCCCTGAGTGGGGAGCAGCCTTACCAGGCCACAGAGGAAGACAATGCAGCCACTCCTGATGAGACCTAATAGACTAGGATCAGAAGGAAGGAAAAGAAGACCTCCCCTACCAGCGGGCTTGTGGAGGGGACTGCTTGGAGAAGGGAGAAGAAGGGAAGGATTGGGAGTGGAGGAGGGAGGGAGCTATGTGGAATACAAAGTGAATAAAGTGTAATTGATAAAAAATTAAAAAAATGAATTTTACTACCTCAAAATCTTGCATGTAATATTCTTTTCTTAATTAAAATCTGTGAGAATTTAGTTGTTTAATGAAACCTATTAAGAACAAAACCAGTTATTTGAACAATGGAGCCTTATAATTCCTTAAGAGAGCTCTTGTTGGTTAAGATCTAGTATTCTGAACTAAGTTCCAGATTTCCATTTAAGATATCTTTCTCCAGTGCAGTGCTACAATAGATGGCCTGTCAGAAGGCAACACAGGCCCAGCAGGGTCTGTTCTGGTGTTGATAATCCTATGTGACACAAATGGAGTGGGATAGGCAGCAGGAAGAGTGGGAAACAAGGGCTAGGGAAAGGATTTGTCAGACAGAAAACACATTTTGAAGTAATATTTAAACGTCCAGGGCTGATCTTTTCATTATTCAGGGATACAAGAAAAACAGGATGCCATATTTTCGAGGTTTTGATATATGGTCACACCCAGTAGGAATAATTTTCTTATTAACAGCATCCTATAATTTTAAACTTTTAGTTCCTTTATGGAATTTTTCTACCAACAGTGCTATTTTTTGTACTTAATGAAAAATGATTGAGTAAAAGCACAAACACTACTTCTACACAATGAATAGATA
Source organism: Pachyuromys duprasi (assembly GCA_028658305.1). Classification (NCBI taxonomy): domain Eukaryota; kingdom Metazoa; phylum Chordata; class Mammalia; order Rodentia; family Muridae; genus Pachyuromys; species Pachyuromys duprasi. The sequence goes on from CM053755.1 coordinate 148,436, forward strand.
GATAGTAAGGCTGGCTTTCTTCTCTGTATATTTAATTTACCCCTCTTTGACAAGTAAGATGATAAATGTCTCTGCATTTGTATTTTTCCTTCCTTCCTTTTATCACACTTTCTGATGAAGAGTATCAAACATGATGCTAATGCTGCACGATCACATATTTTATGGTATAATTCCCTTTATAAACTTAAATATTGTAAAACCCAGATCCTACCTTTGAAGTAGGTCTTCTTATCTGAAGAAGTGGTACTTCTTTTAAATTCTTCAAGCAGAAGGTTGTCTTAGCATTGCTCTGTGGATTGAACAGTGGGGGAAATGTTAACAAGACATCAGTAACCATCAATCACAGTAGATGTCAATAGGTTAACAGAGTCCCTAATGGGACACACAATTGCAAAGAGAGCTCTGCAAGGAAGACAAATTATGAATGCATTGGCCAAAACATCCCTCTGTTGGTTTCTATCAAAAGTGACATCAGAGAGGTGACTAGGGTGTCTGAATTTACATCACATTAATGGATTCTAACCTGAAGAGTCAGCCTGAATCATGTTTTCAGTTTGGAGACTGAGGATTGTTTGGATAGACAGACAGAAATACAGACAATCAAGTAGACATATAAATATACATACATAAATTCAGACAGACAGGCATACATACATGCAGGGTAGACAAAAACCTCTCGGGTCATGAGCTTATGATTGGTACTTAGCTTTTCTATTTAGGAACATAGGAATTCTTTTGCCTATATTTGCAGGCCCTATTTTTCAGTGAATATCATCAATAGCTGATGCGAACAGCTAAAATCTGAGGAGAAAAAAAATCACACTTGCGCCAACCCAAAAGCTCAATCACAGACAGCCCCTGACTCTGATCCACAACTCTTTTCCTCTGCAAACCTCAGCATCTCTTAAGCAAATATTCCAAAGAGTTAGCTAGGAAAAGACATCCTAAATGAGAAAGCAGAGAAATCACACTGAGCACATCACATCTCACCCTTCAGACAAGCAATTCAGTGCCACCCAGGGTTTCGTAAGAGACTATTTGTGTCCTTTTGGACTTGGTATTTTTTGAAAACAGAGCTCACACTATCAACCACTGAAAACATCTTTCAGAAAAGACAAACAAGTATCAATTCAGCAACCCAGGGCTACACTCAAATGTTGGGACACCATGAAGCTCAAAATTACTCCAGAAATAAAGTAAAAAGGCATGTAGTGAGTTCAACCACTTCAGTTTATGCACAGGTTTTGAAATTTCATGTCTTAAAAATTAAAGGTGCCTTACCTCCATTACCCGTACTGCTAGCTTGATTTTCCTTGTCTAATGCACTATTATCTTATCAGGACAAAACCTTAGTGTTCTGAAAGTCAGTGATTCCTGGAATTTAAAATCAGTTTTAATGTAATAAAGGTTTTCTTTACTTAACATGCAATTGCTACTTAAAAAAGAAAAACCTTGTGCCAATGAATTCAACGCTCTTCCCCACTTTTTCTTCTAACAGGTTTAGCGGGTTTGGTTTTGTGTTGAGGTCTTTGATCCACTTGGACTTTAGTTTTGTGCAGGGTGGTAAATATGAATCTACTTGCATTTTTCTACATGTAGATATCCAGTTAGTCCAGCACCATTTGTTGAAGATGCTATCTTTTTCCATTGTATGATTTTGGATTCTTTGTCAAAAATCAAGTATCCATAGGTGTGTGGATGTATTTCTGGGCCTTTGATTAGATTCTATTGATCCACCAGGCTGTTTCTGTGCCAATACCATGTGTTTTTAATTACTATTGCTCTGTAGTACAGCTTGAGATGAGGGATGGAGATACCTCCAGACGATCTGTTGTTGTACAGTATCATTTTGGCAATTCTGGGATTTTTGTTTTTCTATATGAAGTTAAGAATTGTTCTTTCAAGGTCTGTAAAGAATTGTGTTGGTATTTTGATGGGAGTTGCATTGAATCTGTAGATTGCTTTTGGAAGGATGGCTATTTTCACTCTGTTAATCCTACCAATCCATGAGCACTGGAGATCTTTCCATCTTGTGAAATTTTTCAATTTCTTTCTTCAGAGACTTGAAGTTTTTTTTTTTTCATACAAGTTTTTAAGTAGCTTGGTTAGAGTCACACCAAGATACTTTATGTTATTTGTGGCTATTGTGAAGGGTGTAGTTTCCCTAATTTCTTTTTCAGCCCGTTTGTCTTTTGTATCAGGAGGGCTTCTGATTTTTTTGAGTTAATTTTATATCCAGCCAATTAGCTAAAGGTGTTTATCAGCTGAGGGAGTTCTGTGGTAGAATTTTTGGTCAGTAATGTATACTATCATATCATCTGTGAATAGTCATACTTTGACTTCTTTCTTTTCGATTTGTATTTCCTTGATCTCCTTAGTTGTCTTATTGCTGTAGCTAGGACTTCAAGTAGAGGAGACAATTTCCTGAATAGAACACCAGAAGCTTTAAGATTAACAATCAATAAATGGGACCTCATGAACCTGAAAAGCTTTTGTAAAGCATAGGACACTATAAATAAAACAAGACAACAGCCTATAGACTGGGAAAGGATCTTCACTAACCAAAAAGCTGACAGAGGGCTAATATCCAGAATATATAAAGAACTCAAGAAGATAAACACCAACAAACCAAGTAATCCAATTAAAAAATAGGGTACAAAACTAAACAGAGAATTCTCAATAGAGGAATATCAAATGGCAGAGTAACACTTAAAAAAATGCTCAACATTCTTAGTCATTAGGGAAATGCAAATCAAAATGACCTGACCTTGAGATTTCACCTTACACGCATCAGAATGGCTAAGATCAAAACATGCAAGTGACAACACATGCTGGAGAGGATGTGGAGAAAGGGAAACCCTCCTCTATTTCTTGTGGGAATGTAAACTTGTACAACTACTTTGGAAATCAATCTGGCATTTCTCAGAAACCTGGAAATAGTGCTTCCTCAAGATCTGCTATACCATTCCTAGGCATATATCCAAAATATGCTCAAGTATACAGCAAGGACATTTGCTCAAACCATGTTCATAGCAGCTGTATTTGTAATAACCAGATTCTGGTAAAAACCCAGATGTCCCTCAGTTGAGAAATGGATACAGAAATTGTGGTACATTTACACAATGGAATTCTACTCAACTATTAAAAACAAGGAAACCATGAAATTTGCAGGCAAATGGATGGAATTTGAAAAGATCATCCTGAGTGAGGTAACCCAGAAATAGAAAGACACACATGGTATATACTCACCTATAAGTGACTATTAGCCATATAATATAGGATAAACATACTAAAATCTACAGACCTAAAGAAGCTAAACAATAAGGAGGACCATAGGGAAGAGGCTTAATCCTCATCCAGAAGGATAAACAGTATAGACGTTGCAAGCAGGAGAAGACAGAGTTCTTCTGAAATAATCTACCTTGCAGGGTATCAGAGCCAATTCTGAGACTCATGGGCAGAGTACAGGGAATCTTATGGAAGAAGTGGAAATAGAAAGACCTGGAGGGAACAGGAGCTTCACAAGGAGATCAACAGAGCCAAAAATCTGGGTCTAGAGAAGCCTGAAGAGACCAACGCTCCAATCAAGGACCTAGAACCTCTGCTCAGATATAGCCCATAGGCAGCTCAATCTCAGTGTGGGTTCCCTAGTAAAGGGGAACAGGGGCTTTCTCTGACATGGACTCAGTGACTGGCTCTTTGATAATCTCCCTCTGGAGAAGGGAAGCCTTGCCAGGCCTCACAGGAAGACAATGCAGCCAGTTCTGATGAGACCTGATAGGCTAGGGTCAGATGGTAGGGGAGGAGGACCTGCCCTATCAGTGGACTAGGGGAGGGGCATAGGGGAAGAAGAGGGAAGGGGGTTGGGACTGGGAGGAAATGAGGGATACAAAGTTAATAAATAATAAATAAAAGTCTTCTAAAAGTGTGTTGGAGTTTGAAGTTATGGCTTCAGCTACATCAACAGCTGTACTTAAGCATTTAATATGCATATGCTACAAAATATATATCAAATAATAAAATAAATAAAGAATAAACATATATAGGACAGTCCTACTATATATTTCAGTTTATATGCTGATGAAGCTACAGTTTGAAATATTAGAAGCCAGTATAAAATATAGTATTATAAGATATCATGAACCTTCAGATAAAGGCATATTCTACAAGAAAGCTGTAAGATGGCTTGCCACAGAAGAACCACTGACTAGAACCTTAAAGATGGATAAGAAAAGCATTCTGGGTAGGAAGTACATCATGTGCAAAGTAAATAGCAAGGACTATTTGGAGAGTCTACCAACAGAGCAGTGAAACCTCAGGGACAGTGGAGAGAATGGGCTATTGTTAAAAACTAGGGAGTTAAGCAATGAAAGTCCTGTCAATAAAATTAGTCTTTTTTTTTTTGAGATGTCCTATTGAACATCTAATGAGATGTGACTGTGGCCTAGACTCCATCCATATAACAAGTTGTGCATCAACTCAGTGCAAGCCTGTAATTCCAGTATTTGGGATGTTGAAGTAGGAGTTGTCAACGAGTGGCAAAACCAAGGCAGGATTAGAGGCAGTCAATTGAAAACGGTAAACTAAGTCAAAAGCTCTAGGAAGGCTTCATATGAGTCTACTCTGTGGCTTCCAGGGAGAAGGACACAGCTGTGAGTGAGAGTGTGCCATGACACTCGCACATCCATGAACTAGGATTCAAAGCCTCTGCCGTTCCCCATGCATGTACTGTGGAGTAGGGTTGAGGCTCTATAGCTACTATCATAGAGTCTTTCTTAGCTTTCCAGACAAGTGGTCTTTGCAAAAATCAATTCATAAAAGTATGAAAATGGTACAGTAGAGGGTAGGAAAAATGTCTTTGCATACAGATTTTAGGTGAGTTGAGAAAAGAACAAGATACTTTTGATAACATGGCATTTGTTATTTAAATATAATTCAGTCAAGGCAAGATGCCCTGAGAAAAGCACACATTCAGTTTGGTTTCAAGGTAGTGTCAGAAAATGATTTCGGATGACAGTGTCCTTAGCTTTACAGAAGCTTTTCAGCTTCATGAGGTCCCACTTATTGATTGTTGATCTTAGAGCCTGTGCTGTTGGTGTTCTATTCAGGAAGTAGTCTCCTGTGCCAATAAGTTCTAGGGT
>CM053755.1:154076-177207 GCA_028658305.1 Pachyuromys duprasi
TTGTATCCCAGCCACAGCCCCTCCCCTATTCCCTCCTTATCCCCCCCCCATCCCTCTCTCATCTTCTCCCTGCCCATTTCCATGTCCACTGATAGGGGAGGATCTCCTCCCCTTCCATCTAACTCTAGCTTATCAGGCCCCTTCAGGTATGGCTGCAATGTCCTCTTCTGTTGCCTAGCTAGGCTGCTCCTCCCTCATGGGCAAGGGGGTTGAATAGCCAGCCATTGAGTTCATGTCCGAAATAGTTCCTGTTCCCCTTACTAGGGTACCCATTTGGATACTGAGCTACCATTTGCTACATTCAAGCAGGGGTTCTAGGTTATATCCATGCATGGTCCTTGGTTGGAGAAACAGTCTCACAAAAGATCCCTGTGCCCTGATATATTTTATCCTTGTGGAGTTCCTGTCCTCTCCAGGTCTTACTAACTCTCCCTTCTTTCATATGATTCCCTGCACTCTGCCAAAGGGTTGGTTATGTGTCTTAATATTTGCTTTGATACCCTGCTAGGTAGAGTCTTTCGAAGACCCTCTATGGTAGGCTCCTGTCCTGTTACTTGCTTTCTCCTACATCCAATGTCCATATCATTTGTCTTTCTAAGTGAGGATTGATCTTACCCCAGGTCCTCTTTCTTGTTTATCTTCTTTAGGTGTATAGATTTCAGTATGTTCATCCTATCTTATAGGTCTGTATAAGTGAGTATATGCCATCTGTGTCTTTCTGCTGTTGGAATACCTCACTCACCATTTGCCTGCAAATTTCATGATTTCCTTGTTTTTAATTGCTGAGTAGTATTCCATTGTGTAAAAGTACCACAATTTCTGTATCCATTCCTCAACTGAGGGACATCTGGGTTGTTTCCAGGCTCTGGCTATTACGAATAAAGCAGCTACAAACATAGTTGAGCAAATATCCTTGTTGTGTATTTGAGCATCTTTTAGATATATGCCTAGGAGTGGTATAGCTGGATCTTGAGGAATCACTATTCCTAGTTGTCTAAGAAAGCGCCAAATTGATTTCCAGAGTGGTTGTACAAATTTACATTCCCACCATCAATGGAGGAGGGTTCCTCATTCTCCACATCCTCTTCAGTATGTGCTGTCACTTGTGTTTTTGATCATAGCCATTCTGACAGGTGTAAGGTGAAATCTCAGAGTCGTTTTGATTTGCATCTCCCTGATGGCTAAGGACATTGAGCATTTCTTTAAGTGTTTTTCTGCCATTCTACAACCCTCTACAGAGAGTTCTCTGTTTAGCTCCATACACCATTTTTAAGTGGATTATTTGATTTGTTGCTTTTTAGCTTCTTTAGTTCTTTATATATTTTGGATATTAGCCCTCTGTCAGATATAGGGTTGGTGAAGATCCTTTCCCAGTCTGTAGGCTGTCGTTTTGTTTTGATGACGGTGTCTTTTGCTTTACAGAAGCTTTTCAGTTTCATGAGGTCCCATTAATTGATTGCTGCTCTGAGACTGTGCTATTGGTGTTCTGTTCAGGAAGTAGTCTCCTGTGCCAATGAGTTCTAGGGTCCTTCCCATTTTTTCTTCTAACCAATTTAATGTTCCTGGTGTTAAGTTGAGGTCTTTGATCCACTTGGACTTTAGTTTTGTGCAGGGTGATAAATATGGATCTATTTTCATTTTTCTGCTTTTAGACATCCAGTTGGACCAGCACCATTTGTTGACGATGTTGTCTTTTTTCCATTGAATGGATTTGGCTTCTTTATCAAAAATCAAGTATCCATAGGTGTGTGGGTTTATTTCTGGGTCTTCTACTTGATTCCATTGATCCAGTATTCTGTTCCTATGCCAATACCATGCAGTTTTTATTACTATTGCTCTGTAGTATACCTTGATATCAGGGACGGAGATACCTCCAGATGATCTGTTGTTGTAGAGGATTGTTTTGGAGATTCTGGGTTTTTTGTTTCTCCATATGAAGTTGAGAATTGTTCTTTCAAGGTCTGTAAAGAATTGTGTTGGTATTTTGATGGGGATTGCATTGAATCTGTAGATTGCTTTTGGCAGAATAATCATTTTCACTATGCTAATCCTACCAATCCTTGAGCATGGGAGATCTTTCCATCTTCTGATATCTTCTTTAATTTCTTTTTTCAGAGACTTGAAGTTTTTCTCAGACAGATCTTTCACTTGCTTGGTTAGAGTCACCCCAAGGTACTTTATGTTATTAGTGACTATTGTGAAGGGTGTTGTTTCCCTAATTTCTTTCTTGGCCCTTTCATCTTTAGTGTGCAGGAGGGTTTCTGATTTTTTTTTTTTTGAGTTGATTTTGTATCCAGCCACTTTACTGAAGGTGTTTATCAGTTGAAGGACTTCTCTGGTTGAATTTTTGGCGTAGCTCAGGTATACTATCATATCATCTGCAAATAGGGATACTTTGACCTCTTCCTTTCCAATTTGTATCCCCTTGATCTCCTTTAATTGTCTTATTGCTCTAGCTAGGACTTCAAGTACTATGTTGAAGAGATGTGGAGACAGTGGGCAGCCTTGCCTTGTCCCTGATTTCAGTAGGATTGATTTCAGTTGCTCTCCATTGAGTTTGATGTTGGCTATAGGCTTGCTGTATATTGCCTTTACTATGTTTAGGTATGTGCTTTGTATCCCTGATCTCTCCAAGACTTTAAGCATGAATGGATGTTGGACTTTGTCGAAACAGGCCATTTTCTTTAGGAAACCTTGGTTGCTCTCTGAAAGGGGTCAAGATCTCATTTTCTCCATTTTCTGCTTATTTTTTTCTTTAGCACTTGTCATGTAGCAAACTTTATTGACTTACCTTGTTTCTTGGCACATACTATAGGACATCACCTCTAAAAGAGCTGGGGGTGTTGTTCATTTTATTCATGCTTTATTCCTATTGTTCAGAACAACATTTAATGCAGAACATTAGCAAATATTTGTTGAACCAGTGAATTATCCCACAAAATGGTAACATTATGTGTGAGCATGAAGTGTAATAGGTAAGAGGTCAGGTTTACATAGCACTTCTGGAATGAGACATAAAAAGTAATTATAGCATTTACCGTGGAGGAAATATTTGATGAGATATTTATATATAATTTCACAGGTTTTTTGTTTTGTGTTTTGAAAAAAAAACTCCCTATGTAAATCAGGCTAGCCTAGAACTCACTATGTTATGTAGTGTAGGTCGGTCTTGATTTTTTTTTTTTGAGACAGAGTTTCTCTGTGTAGCCTTGGATGTCCTGAAACTCACTATGTAAACAAGGCTACCTTCGAACTCACACTCACAAAGATCTGTTTACTTCTGCCTCCCTGGGTGCTGGAATTATAGGCATGTACCACCACACCTGGCTTGTAGGTTGGTCTTAAATTCAAAGTAATTTTCCTGCCTCAGTTGCCCAAGTGCAGGGATTATAGGCATACATGCCTCAGTCTCCTATGTGTGGAGATTATAGGCATAGACCTATCTCTTACCCATGTAGAAATCAATAGAATTTTAAAAATCATCACTCAAATGTCTGAGTTCCATGGGTTATAGGCCATGATTTTTAACATAACTAAAAACTTACTTGATTAGGTTATGCTGGTGTTAGAGACAGCAGTGACTGGGAACCTCTCACTAAGCAGGGCATGTTAAATAATAAATTACAGACCAAGACAGAATATTCGTACCACCAAATCTTGCAAAGCATGTCAGTATTTCAGTTTTATAGTAGTTTTGTGTTAGTATAACACAATATGCTATCTGTACAGTGGTTTCCCAAGGACCATACATAATATTAAGGGAGGATTTATACATGTGATCATCAATTTTCTGGAAATGGAAAAAAATATATAAAGTTTGTGATGAGTGCTCTAGATTTTGGCTGATAATTACTAGGCACAGAGATTCCATAGAAGACCTCAGAGATGAATGAGCTGCACTAAAGGTACAGGGACTTAGGAAAGAAGAAATGCAAGAACCTATGCACCTTACCCATTATACACACACTCTGCTATTTGGGTAACTTTCTCCTGATTCCCTTTCACTCATAAATTTCCACTTTCCAACTAAAGGGGCTTTGATTTTTATCTCTAATCTACCTAACACCAGCTGTTGCCAGAGTCTTCCTATTAAAAGCTTAGTCCAAACATTCTGATCATTAAAGCAAACACAGAGCACATGAAACCAGCACAGGGCTGGGGACAGGCTCTGGCTGGAATGTCTGGGGAAATTCAGCTCTGCATGGTTCTAGCAGGATGACTTTAGGGCATGCTGCTAAGGCTCTTTAAGTCTTAGAGCAAAGGCGTCCTCTCCTGCAGAGCTTAGTAAGAGGATCTAACTGAATCCCACAAACTTGAAAGCTCCACAGAAAGTAGAAGTAAAATGCATAGTGACTTTCATGCAATTTTATTATTGTCCATAGATATTCTGACAATAGAAAAATTAGGCTTGGAAAATAACAGTATGTAGATATAGTTGTTTCATGTCCAGCTGCAATAAATGAATACTTTCATTGATATTTTTAGAATGTAAAACATTTTTAATAACTTGGCTATATGTGTAAAAGTATACCTAATTCATTTCATAATTTAAAAATTATTTTGGGCTCTATTGGGAATCAAACACAGCATCTCAAATATTGTAGACAAGTGTTCTACCATTAAGCTATATTTCCCCAACTCCCATGTTCTTTTTCAAAATGTTCAAAATCTGAGACATTTGATAGAAACTGATACATAGTCTTCTAGGGTATTTCCACACTTAAGTGAATAAATCAGTGATGAAATTCTGTAAAACATGCACCTGATCCAGCCCTTTCAGCTTCTTGTTCAATGAACAACCTGGAACACTGTGCAGCAGACAGAAACCTGCAGAGGAGCTTAGGTTAATTCGTGGCTGGTGAAAGCAGAGTCCCTTCCTCACAGCCCAGGAGCATACATTTACGTATATATAGCATCTATACTTCATGCACAGAAAGTATATGTGAAAATACTATTTTTTTCCATTTTTTAAAATTTATTTATTTTTATATCAATCACAGGTTAGGTACTTGAAAATATTATTTAAAATATCAGGAACACAGAGAAGAGAGGGTGGGAAATAAAACCTAATTAGCAAATGGCTTTGTGGTGATATAAAAATCATTTATGAGTCTATTAAAAGCAAATATCTGAGCAATGACACTTTATATTGAAAAATACTGGTAGTGCACCCTGCCGATATGGGCTCTAGTAGCCAGCATGAATGTACTTACATTTTTTCCAAATCTGTCCCTTTTTGCTTCCTCAAATACTCAAATCAAGTCCACCTGTCATTGCTCTATCAAAGACCCCTTCCAAGTGTTGAACACACTAAGAGAACAAGCTGATTCTTTAGAACAAACTCCAATAACCAGATCAGCACATTCAAAAACACCAAATCAATGAACAGACAATATAAGCCTAAATCAGGCAAGTCCTTTTGGTTCAAACACAATTCTAATTTCGGCTTCAGCTTTAAACAAATCATTTCAGTGACATCTGAGAGGAGAACCAAAAATCAATCAGTCCCACTCAGCAAGGCTGTCAAATAATGTTTTCCTCTGAATATACACAAACATAGACAGTACCTTAAAATGAAGTTATCCTATTGCTTTCCATTCCTCCCGGTGGCAAAAAGAAAACTTTAAGCAGAGTGCCCATCCCAGCACATTTCTGCAGATAAAAGCCCTGGCAATTGAGCCCTGTGGTGGACCAGCTCTGTGCGGCAAAATGTTAAACTCCTTCTCTGTCAGCCAATCCAAAGCTGCTCAGGCCTCCCAGGGTGATCAGTCTGGCTTTGTGGCAATACAATGGGGTTAACCATTTCCTCCTATCCATTTAGAAGCTAAAGAAATCTGCTTAGTTGCTAAAAATCATCCAGCAAAAGAAACAATGGATATTTTCAGTAGTATTGTTTCAAAAAACTATCATGTTTTTCCCCACAGAGGAGAAAACAGACAGAGAATTTTTCCTTTTCTCAAACCTAAAATAAATTCAAACTAACATTTTAGAAACCCTGTTTGGCTATTTAGATGTTATTTCTTTACAGGATCTAGCAGCACATTGCCTGCCTAGATGACTCATTTTTGACTGCATTCACTTGAAGCTAGAACCTCTCAATTTAATGTGAGATCTTGGTAAAATTAAACTCTAGAATATCTGTTTGTTTCTTTCTCCTACCTATTTATTTCTCAATTTCATTTCTCTTCTGGGCTCCTTCTGTATCTACCCAATGTCATTTATTCATACCTATCCAAGATGTAAGAATTTTTAAATGGTATATATTATTATTTTGCAAGTCAGACATTACTGGTATACAAATATACAACTATAAATAGTAAATAGTGAGCTGCTGTTTAATGAACTGCTGTTTTATATTAGGATTATATTTCATGTTAAGAAGACCTATTAATGGGAAAGTTCTAAAATACATTGTGTGAGAGGATAGGAAGGCCTATTGGAGCTGCTACAAATCCCAAAGTGGTCTCCTGCTTTCATTTTCAGTTACTTTTTAAGCTTTGTGGTTCTCTGAAAAACTTCAAGAGCAGTAGCTTTAGAAGTCACTCTGCAGTTCTGATTCCAGCTTAAAGGATCCATTTACTGTACTTTCAACTAGTTATTCACTTCCTAAGAACAAATCTAAAAACCTGTTCTATATTATTCAGAGACTGCTGTGAATAATGGGTGTGTATATTTTCTTGTAACTCTTTTCAGTGTTTCTTGTTCTAAAGGCCTTGTTCACAAAAGCACAATCAACCTGTAACCCAACCTCCTTCAAAGCTATCATCAGAGACAAACCAAGACAGGGCCACAGGACCTCCAAAGCCAAAAAGTAGAGACATCAGTCTCCAGACCATTCCCCCTCTGCACATCTGGTTTTTTCTCTACTTTATATGTCCTAATTACCTTGCAATTGTGCTAACAGAAACTTGCAAATAGAAAATAACTTCTCATTTTTAGTTATAAAATGAATAGAGGAGAAAAGCTTTAACATTTAATTAAGCATCTTGATTAAGCATCTGTTGTTCTGTGCATGTGTTATTCGTGGCATCAACTGAGAAAACAAAAACGTAATCAGCTTCCTGCTTGTTGGTGTAGCTCACACCATGGACAACAAAAACATGCTAGAGTATTGTTTATAGTCGTTAAGCATGTTAGTATTTTCCAATCATCCCTTCATAGTCAATGAAAATCTATAAATAAACATTTCGATAAGGAAATAGAATTTGCTCATGTTTTCCTATGAACATGTGAACGTAACCTTTTCCTTTGCTAGTTAGCTATCCACACAGGTAAAAATAGGCTCATATGCCAACTTGAAAGGTTGTAAAGAATGGCATGAGGACCACTTAGATTGGTGCTTTAAGCTGCGGCTGTGCTCTGAACAGTAAGGGCTGAATGAAGGAAAGAGGAGTTCCATTATGCAGCTTGACTGACCAAGCCTAATCAGAATTATTTCAGCATACTGCTTCACTACAGCTTCCGGCCCATTAAATGCTAAATGCTTTTGCCCGCCCAGTTCCCTCCCTGGATCCCATTGTGCCCAAGCCTTTGCAACTGTGTTACACAGTAAGCTGTTCAAAACAGTTTTGGTTTTTTTGTTGTTTTGAAATAGGTGTAAATTAAAGGAGTGGATTTAACAGGCTCTTCAAAATCCATCATCTAATATGTTGTTTTATGACAATAAAGGGTAACACCCCACTAATACAGGCCTGTTATCCTACCACACAGAAGGGACCCTTTGAATAAATTCATCTTATTACTAGAAAAACTTGAATCACAGTAGTTATTATTACCTCAACCCCTCAATAAAGAGATGTCCCTTCTTTAAGACTGTGATTTGGGGTATCTCATTTTGAACCATTAGGTTATTAACTCAAATCTGGGGACAGGAGAGTGACACCTTAGGACCCCAAATGAACTGTGCTTTCTGCTTCCCGGCTTTGTCTAATACATAATACATGCATTTAAATATAAAATACATAATGAAACATTTATCAAAAGAGAGCTGATTAGTAAATTTAAAGGTAGCTGCTACCCAAATGTTATAGCTCTGAGATGCATAAGCCTGTATAGAACATTCATACTCAGTGTTTCCAGGGCCTCTTCTGTAAAATGTGGCTAATCCTATATATTTTTCAGAAAGTTGTTCTAGGATAAATAAGTGAATATTTACAAACCAACTAAACCTGGACTTTCACGAGTAGCTATGCTATGCTAGTGTTTAATAAGGAAAAGTAACCCTGACTCTCTGAGTGGAAGGGTGAGTGAATGTGCTTTCGGGTACTCCCCCAGAACACAAGTGATCCTCTGTGAGCTCATACACCTTCACAAGCTTTATTTTGTTATCATTAGGTTTGGTTTGGTTTTGCTTTTGAAAGAGAGTGTCATTAGTCCAGGATATCCTTAAAGTCACTATGTACCCAGGGATGATCTTGAGGGTCCTTTTTGACCTTCCTGCTTCCACCTGGAGACCGAGCCTTGTGCTTCCACACTGGGTATGTACATTGGTGGACTGAGGGCCCTATGCATGGCAGGCAGGCATTCTAGAACTCAGATATATCCCCAGTCCTTTCTTTCTCAGCAGTGCTTTGTAGCTTATCCTATTGCAAAATGATGAATGCTTTTCTTCTAAATTTCAGAAAGATGGTAGTAGCCAATTAGGAGAGACAAAGTCTTGGCTAAAATATCCATAAGCTAGGTCATGAGAATGAATGAGTCAAAGCTGGTCTCCTGTACCCCTACATGTTCTGCTACACTCAGATGCTTGTGAAATTAAAAGGTATGCTTTTTAGAGCTGTAGATATACAGAGTAAAGTTTAATGTTGTATCACTTGGTAGAAATGCCACAGGAAACATCGGCTTCTGCAAATAGAGGATAGAGACCTAGGAACCAATAGATAGTCTAATGGCACAGTGCTCTGGCATCCCTTTGTCTTTTCATGAGTTACCAATAGGCAAAATGCCAAAATTCTAGAGAAGTGTTGTGAAAGCAAGATAAGGAGAGAATGTGAAAGAAAAAATATTTTTGAGGTGAATTGGTACATCTGTAGGTATTTTAAAGGAACAGAGGTTGGATCTGTCTGAACAACTGCACCATCAATTCATCAGACCTATGATCAGCTGCTTGTTGCAGAAAAGCAAATCCTCACATTTACTGACTTTATAACCTTTTGCTTTGTCTCCATTCCAGACTCCCTGTCACACCCATCCCTGCCTTGTTTACAGTACTTATAAATCACCAATTTAGAAAAGGAATTCTGAAGCCACTCAGGTGGTGGTGGAGCAGGCCTTTAATCTCAGTACTCAGGAGGCAGAGACAGGTGGATCTTTGTGAGCTCAAGGCCAGCCTAGTCTACAGAGCTAGTTCCAGGACAACCAGAGTTAGACAGAGAAACCTTGCCTCAAACAAACAAACAAACAAACAAACAAACAAATAAACAAACACAAGAGGCAGACAGATCTCTGTGAGTTTGAGGCCAGCTGGTGGTCTACAAGGTTCCAGGACCCTGGCTGAAAAACAAATTAACAAAAGGAGCACTGGCATTCTTACAATAAAGATGATTTTGTAAGAAAAGAGCTCCTTAAAAAAAAATCCAGAGATACAATGCCTTTAACAGCACTGATTTCCTGTACAGTATACCCTGACACTCTTCATACAGAATTCCTTTACATACTTGCATCAAGGTATTATGTAACATGCCAAACAAAACAAAACAAACAAACAAACAAAAAAACCCACATATACTGTGAGAGATGGCACAGCAGCCGAATGCATTGGTTGCTCTTCTGGAGGATCTCAGTTTTAGCTAACTCATGGCAGCAAACTATCACCTGTAATTCCAGTTCAAAGGAATCTGATGCCCTCTTCTATTCTTTGCAAATCCTACACACATGGTGCACAGACATATACATAGTAGAAATATCCATACACATAAAATAAAATAAATTAGAATGTTTAAAAATCATATGTAATCTATATCTTGAGACAGGAAGACACATGTCTGGAAGTGGATCTACCAACTTAAATCTGTTTAATGCCAGTGTTTCTTTAATCCTATTGAGATTATCATTATATATGTGAAAATTAACAAGGTATTTCAAAGAATGGAATGGATATAATGTAAATTCTAAGCAAAATTTGGAAAATTATGTATGATAAGAGAGAATAATGAGACAAGAAGAGCTCCCCAGCTCTTAGTGTAGTGTTGTCGGCTTTATATGAAGAAGGTTCAGGGTTTGACCTGCAGCACCACAAAAAGCAAAAAGAAAATTAAAAGGAGGTGGGGATAGAAACAGAGACACAGATGGGGAGGTGAAGAATACACATAAAACATCAAGTCATATAGAATTACTATTTTATAGAATAAAGGGAAGCTGAACTTTAGCAATTTTATATGATTCAACCTGTTTCTCAGGACTTTCTAAGTCCAGTAACCATCAGATCATTTACCAGAATATACAGTTCTAGTTCTCAGCTCAACATGAGCTGTGAAGACATGTTTTCTAGAATCACATTCCCTAAATACACCCCTCTACAATAAAATGATATGCTATATGTAGCTATTTTTTCTTTTTTATTTATTTTTGGAGAAAGAGTTATGCTGAGGCCAAGGCAACCTCAAAGGCCGTGCACTTCTGCCTCTACCTGCCAAGTGCTAGGATTTTGCACACTTGTGTTAGATCATTTCTTCAGGTAACTTTATTTCTGGAATCTAAAACTTCACTCAAATAATATAAAAGCAATTTATTAATAAAAATAAAATGGGTGGTTTGACAATTCTTCTGTAACAAACCCACCCAAATCTCCCTGATTAGAAGAAATCTTTTCAATCAGATATTTTCAAACATTTTCTAAACTATAAACCTCTTAGAAATCTTCTTAACAAATTGTCTTGTTCTGTTGTTAAAATAATTGCGGGACACACACAAAATCAGGCAATTTTAGGTTTCTCTGAATACCCAAGCTTTAGAAGTGCAAAAAAATTTTAACAATCTGTGGAAAGGTATACAACTTTACCCCAGAGAAGATTTAGGAGCCCTTACAAACCTATTGTCATATAACAGGAGGTTCCAGAAACCCTCTCTAAATTAGATTGATTTTATGTTGTTATCACATTCTTCACTCATATTTCCTCCCCCTAGACAACACTATAGGAAAGAAAGTCTTCACAATGACTCATCTCCATTTTATCAGGTTAGCTTACAACTGTTGTCTGAATGTGGGTATGTGTGTACACAAAAGTGTATATCCCAAGGCTAATATTCTTTTGTTGTCCGTGGAGTCAATTCTATGGTCTACTATTCCTAACCCTCACACTATATTTGAGTCTCAGTTGACCTGCCATGAATCTTAAGCTACTCCAGCTAAATAGGTCTATCATGGCTTCCCTATTCCACCTACACTTTCAGTTTCCAGACACGTGCCTATTCCTTCTCATTTGCTTAAATCTCTGTCTTCCATCAAAATCTAAATCAGTCTATTTGCCCACAAGAACACTTAACTGAAGGTTCCAGTTATCAAGAACTGTCCCTCTGACCTGAAAGCTCATTTTTGCACTTACAACGTCTTATATATATTGCCTTATTTTCTCATTTTATTTTTGTCTGTTTGTTTGTTGTGCCATTTTCAGCTAAGTTTGGTGACACACCTATAATAGAGACACTTGGGAAGACGAGGCAAGGTTGCAAGTTCCAGGTAGTCTTGGCTACAGAGTAAAGCAGAGGACAACAGTGGCAACTCAGCAAAGCCTTATCTCAAAATAAAAAGTGCAAATGGACTGGAATATGGTTCAGTGATAGAGTACTTGCCTAGCATGCATGTGGTCTTGGATTCAATCCCCAAAACTGAAGGGAGAAAAGTAATTCATCCTAACTTAGGAACAATTTCTTTAATTCTTATATCAGTTCTTGCACTTTACATGTAGAAGGTGCCTAAAATCTGTACAGTCCACCAGTGAGTATCTGGTGTGGTTCTGCTTTTCTGCATGATTCCGTATATGTACTTACATAATTACAGAATACTTACTCATTAAATTCAAATACAACTGTCTTTACCTTTTTACCTACTTACGGGAATGACTATTGTGGAGCTAGAATCTGTTAGCTTATAATCTTAGTATTAGTGGTAGTGGGTAAACTTTCAAACCACAGATATTATCACATCAGTAACACACTGTATTCAACCTCATCTTGACCACATCATGCAAGCCATGACCATGAGCTTTGCAGAGCAAGAGCTCCTCCTGCCACCTGTGTATTTTTCTTCACCTCACAGAGAGGAAATTTTCTATTTCTCCTCTTCATAACAATTGAAAATTGAGTTCATCTTCAATTCATCACCTGGCTCGCTTATATCCTCTGCATCTATTTTGCCAGCTTCTTTGCTTTGTAATTTCCCTGCAGAGGCAAGAGGCTGGCTGAATGCCCAGGAGAGAGAGAATCTTTGAAAATGCTTAGGAGGTAGAGCTTTGGCTATTTTGCTCCCTCTTCCATTCTTTGGCTGAGGACAGGTTCTAACTGCTTTTCTCACAGGAAGTCTTCAAAGCTACAGCAACTTCTTTTGTCTCTCATGAGCCAGGTCTAGAGGAGTGAAGTGGAAAATGCTTTTCCGTGTTTTCACAGGCTCTGACTGTCTCTATAAACTGACTGCATAGTATCGTTCATTTATCTCAAATTACATTCCTGGGGGAGACCACAACTCACACATAGGAAGATACATTACCTATATCTCCCCAATAAATGCCCACAACTGCCCTTTGTTGTCTGAATTCTTTGTTTCTCCTTTTTATTTTCCACAAGGAGAATAAGGCCCCTATCTTTCATAGGGATTAATAACAAGAACAAGAGCACATTGTCAATGACCTATCTCAATTCCAGACACTATTTCTGAGAAGACTTCTCCATCCATCTCTGATTTGAAGTGACCTTACATACAAATGCAACCTCAGGCTTGTTATTTATGTGTATTGGTCTGTGTGAGTTGCGAGTGGGCTACGACCTCTGCTCCATTCAAACCTCCTCTCTCTAGTTCAAGATTTTGCTGACCTTATTTTCTGTAGTTAATTACTCATATTTAAAAGGCTGTCTAATACCCATAAACTCATTTGCATAACTGAGGCAGGCAAATCCATGGCAGGACCTTAAGCTTCTTCCACCCGCCAAGTGCCGGCTCAGCTGTCTAATCCAATTTGATGCTTTTTGTGACAGACAGCGACTATTATTCGGCATGTTTGCAGCCGTTTGTACATACCAGGAAAAATGGATGTATTGTTTACAAAAATATGACAATGGAAAATGCAGAAGCATTTTAAAAGGATGCAAGTAAGAAAGATTTAAAAGTAACTGTAGGAACTAACAGCTAAAACAATTAGCCTTTTAAACAGTTCTTATCTATGAGAGCTCTATAGAAGCTGGGTATTGATTGCAAGGTTATGAGATGCTAGAAGTCTCTCCTGGTTCGCCATCCTCACTTTTGGTACTGTACTCACTATTCATACTTTTCTATCCTGCCAGATTTTACTGGAAAGTTAGTTGATTCTAAACAATATTCTATGAAGAAACCCAATCTAATTTCAGGTAGATCTATAGAACCCAGTGTGTCTCAGTTCCCTGATCCAGCTTTAAAATTTTTTAGACACAAAGTAAAACCCAGAATACAGGATTATTTTTAGCTTTAAAAACTTTCATGTATTCATTTGTTGGCTAGCTTTTTGCCCGCCTCCCCCTGATGGAGAAGCAGCCTTGCCAGGCCACAGAGGAGGACAATGCAGCCAGTTCTGAAAAGCTAGGGTCAGATGGAAGGGGAGAAGGACCTCCCCTATCCATGGACTTGGAAAGAGGGATAGGAGTTGATGAGGGAGGGAGAGTGGGATTGGGAGGGGATAAGGAGGGAGCTACAGCTGGGATACAAAGTGAATAAACTGTAGTTAATGTAAAAATAAAATTTAATTTAAAAAACTTCATATTTTCTTTTAAAATTCAAGTAGTTAATTACAAACAAATAATGAGAAGTACATTTTGAGTTAAACAATGATTTTAGGGGTGGAGAGGTGGCTCAGCCATCAATAGCCCTTGTTGCTTTTCCATCGGTCCCAAGTTCAGATCCCAGCACTCACAATGAGTGCCTCACAACCTTCTGTAACTCTGGCTCCAGGGAAACCAATGCCCTTTTCTGGCCTCCAGAGACATTCAAACATGATGTGTGTGCGTGTTATGTGCATGTGTATATCTGGGTACATTTGCCTGCTTGCCTTGCTTACACATGTGGGGCTTTTTTATCATTCCCACCTTTATTTTTGAGACAAGTTCTCTCAGCAACTTGTAGTCTTCTGTTTCAGCTAAACTAGATAGCCATCATGCCTCAAGTATCCTCATTTCTGACTCGCCAGTATCAGGATTACAAGTACATATCCACATATCCTGCTTTTTACTTGGGCCCTGGGTTTTCAGTGCCCAAACAGACTAAGGTAATCTTAAAAACCAAGCTCTGCCTGGGAAGTATTAACAGTCATAAAGCCAGAGAAAGGAGTGTAAGTGGTGGAGCCCAGGATTTGAAAATAAAAATAAGCCATGCCAACTACTCTATGCTATTAGAGCCACCGTGGACATTAAACATGGATGATCTGAGTTCTATTTACAAATATTTCTTTGAAGCATATGAACAGGATACATTTGAGAAGTTGCTAAGGATACTAGCTGTGGTAGTCAAGGGAAGAACTTAAAAAGTGTAGAAGTAAAGGGTTGGAAGATGAGTAAGACATAATGGTTATGAGATTTATTTAAGAGGTGGGGTCAACACAATTTAGAGAAAAATTAAAACTCTCAGGTTCAATCCCTTCATTTTTCATATAAGGAAACTAAAGGCGCTTGACAAATTATGTAAAAACCTAAGTTTATGCCGTATATGGTGTCTTACACCTATACTCTCAGAATTCAGTACACCAAGGAAGATCACTATGAGTTTGATGCACTATGAGTTTGTAGCAATATGGGCTACATAGTAAGTTCTACAACAGCTTGGGCTATAGGGTATTACTCTGTCTCAAAGAAAGAATAAATGAAAGAGAGAGGGGGAAGAGAGGGAGGGAGATAGCAAGCAAACTAAATTTAACAAATGGCATGAATAAGACAAATTATTTGATTTCTTTAGCCTCCAGTGCTTGTGTATGCATGTGTGTGTGTGTGGGGGATGTTCACATGTGTTTGGTTATGGGCATATAAGGACATGTGTGCACATGCATGTGGAGGTCAGAGGTCAATGTGCTGTGTCTGTTATCACTTTCCCCTTACTTTTTGAGACAGGGTTTCTCATCAATCCTGGAGCTTGTGGATTCAGATTAACAGCTCTGGAAACCCTAAGAACCCTCCTTCCTCTGCTTCCCCAGTGCTGAGATTACAGGCATGCACAGAAGTACCTGGCTTTTACAGGGGTGATGGAGGTTAAACTCAGATCCTTATGCTTGTGTGGAAGTACTTTATTGACTGAGCCATTTCTCTTGCCCTCAGTGTATTCTTTTACCACAGTACACTGTGTGAATATGCATACAGGAAATTCCAGAGAAGAGCCAGAAAAGAAAGGCATGTTCACAAACTTTATAAAGTTTTTCCTGTAAAGGAGTAATATTATCTAAGTTTTCCTCAATATTGAACAACATTGTATAGATGACTTTGTCATAACATCATAGCCCACAAATGTACTCATAATGTGGTTAATTACCTGGTTAGTTTAACTAGGCTTTAAATTATTTTTAAAATTTATTTTTAGAAAGTAATATACAAACTTATTTTAAAACAAATATTCTTTCTTCCCTCATTCTGCCTGGTCATAAATAGAAGACCTAATGAAGTGGGCTTGTCATCTTCACATATGGTGATGGTGTTCTTCTAGCCAATTCACTGCATGAGATTTGCAAAGACAGACAGGATGACTAAAGGAAGAGGCCAGACAGGCCCTTTAATGTCAAGAGCTGACCAACCCAGCAGCTTCTAACTGTAGCAATCAAGCATATAACAACATGGTCAGTCCACAAGACAATGTAATATGTGAGCATATATTGGTTGGAGTTTTAAAAATTTAGTGAGGGAAAAGAAGTTGTGTATTTTATTATTTAAGATTCACCATTACACCTCATGAAACTGAAAAGCTTCTGTAAAGCAAAAGATATTCTTGCCAGAACAAAACGACAGCCTACAGACTGGCAAAGGAGCTTCACCAACCCTATATCTGACATAGGGCTGATATCCAGAATATATAAAGAACTAAAGAAGTTGAAAAGCAACAAATCAAGCAATCTGATTAAAAAATGGGATACAGAGCTAAACAGAATTCTCAGTAGAGGAATACAGAATGGCAGAGAAACACTTAAAGAAATGCTCCATGTCCTTAGCCATCAGAGAGATGCTGATCAAAACAACCCTGAGATTTCACCTTACACCCATCAGATTGGCTAAGATCAAAAACTCAAGTGACAACACATGCTGAAGAGGCTGTGGAAAAAGGGGAACCGTTCTCCATTGCTGGTGGGAATGCAAACTTGTACAACCACTCTGGACATCAATTTGGTGCTTTCTTAGACAATTAGGAATAGTGCTTCCTCAAGATCCAGCTACACCTCTCCTGGGCATATATCCAAAAGTTGCTCAAGTATACAGCAAGGACATTTGTTCAACCATGTTCATAGCAGCTTTATTTGTAATAGCCAGAACCTGGAAACA
This sequence comes from Pachyuromys duprasi, assembly GCA_028658305.1. Classification (NCBI taxonomy): domain Eukaryota; kingdom Metazoa; phylum Chordata; class Mammalia; order Rodentia; family Muridae; genus Pachyuromys; species Pachyuromys duprasi. The sequence continues at coordinate 170,772 of CM053755.1, forward strand.
ACCCAGATGTCCCTCACTTGAGGAATGGATACAGAAATTGTGGTACTTTTACACAATGGAATACTACCCAGCAATTAAAAAGGAGGAAATCATGAAATTTGCAGGCAAATGGTGGGAGCTAGAAACGATCATCCTGAGTGAGGTATTCCAAAAACAGAAAGACACACATGGTATATACTCACTTATATAGACCTATAAGATAGGATAAACATACTGAAATCTATACACCTAAAGAGATAACAAGAAAGAGGACCCAGGGTAAGAGGATCAGTCCTCACTTAGAAAGACAAATGGGGGTGGACATTGGATGTAGGAGAAAACAAGTAACAGGACAGGAGCCTACCACAGATGACCTCTGAAAGACTACCTAGCAGTGTATCAAAGTAGTTACTAAGACTCATAACCAAACCTTTGGCAGAGTGTAGGAAATCATAAGAAAGAAGAGGGAGTTAATATGATCTGGAGAGGACAGGAGCTCCACAAGGACCAAATATATCTGGACACAGGAGTCTTTTATGAGACTGTTTCTCCAACCAAGGACCATGTATGGATATAACCTAGAACCTCTGTTCATATGTAGCCCATGGTAGCTCAATATCCAAGTGGGTACCCTATTAAGGGGACAGGGACTATTTCTAACATGAACTCAATGGTGGGCTCTTTGACACCCCCTCCCACGAGGGAGGAACAGCCCTGACAGGCCACAGAGGAGGACTTTTCAGCCAGTTCTGAAGATACCCGATAAATCAGGGTCAGATGAAAAAGGAGGAGGTCCTCCCCTATCAGTGGACTTGGAAAGGGGCAGGGAGGAGATGAGGGAGGGAAGGTGGCATTGGGAGGGAATGAGGGAGCAGGATACAGCAGGGATACAAAGTTAATAAACTGTAACTAATAAAAAAATAAAAATTAAAAAAGGTTCACCATTACATGGTAAAATAATAACACTTTAAGTTTACTAGGAGAAAATTATCCCACTCATTTCCCTTTGCTTTAAAAAGTGACAATTAGAAAAATTAAAACTACATACATACATATATTTCTTTTTTTTTTAGATTTTTTTTAAAGATTTATTTTATGTATATGAGTGCACTATACACCTGCATGCCAGAAAGATCACATTGTAGATGGTTGTGAGTCACCATGTGGTTGTCAGGAATTGAACTCAGGACCTCTGGAAGAGCAGATAGTGATCTTAATTACCGAGCCAATTCTCCAGCCCCTCAAATTATATATCTATTGGATTGTGCCACTGCAGAAAATTTATGACACATAAATTTGGAGACAGGACAGGACACATCACAAACGCCAGGCGAGTAGTTCAAAACTCATTCTCCAACTCCTAAAGCCTGAGAAAGAAAATTCTGAGAAAATGAAACACCAGTTTCTATCTCAAAGTACAGAAAGAGAAACATCTCCCAGGAAATTGAGCCCAGAATAAGATATCCCTCCATTCCTGTCTTCTTCCTTTCTCCAGCCACCCTATCTCCTTTCCATTCATACATATATAGAGAGGAGCGAGCCTGTTACTCTGTGTTGCTTTGCCTGACCTGGTCTCAAACTCACAGAGATCCACCTTCGTATGCCTCCATGAGTGCTGGGATTAAAGGTGTGTGCCACCACACCAGGCTGATTCTTTTTTCTTTTCTTTTTCTTTTTTTAACTAATCGTCTGATGTCAAGTCATGGCAGCTCATGGGCTGCCTTCTTATCTTCCCAGTGAAAAGAGATCCAAACTTGTGCTCCATAGGGGCTTTCTTTAAGCCAGAATAATTTTTTTTTAGTGTGGGGCCTGGCAGAGAGTTACAAGCTTTTTCAAAACTGAGCAAAGCATGCAGGACGCTCTCCCTGGTCCTGAGAGCTCTCAGTTTGGTTGAGCTGACCCAGTCCTCTAGACCCCTCCTAGCCTGACACTCTGCTTTTTGACTCTCACCCCCATACTATATGCTTACCCCAATCACTTCTCACCAGGAGTGTGCAGCATAAAATTTGGAGAAGCACTTTATATTCATTTTTGTAATTCTTGAGCACAAATCATTATGGAGTAGGCACCAATGAAAGAATAAGAAATATGAGATAATGTCTGCAGCAGTGCTCCTGGTATGCATCCTTGCTGGGAGGTGCCAAAAATAAAGGGTTTGAGAAAAAGACAGACTTGAGATATAATGCTTCATAGGCAGAAAGAAGTGTGTTTGTGAGTGTGTATGTTTGTGTGTGTGAATACTTGTGTAGGAAAATTCCAGAAGTAAGAGTAAGATATATTCTGAAAAAGATGAGCTCTCTTAGACTGGGGTTAGAATCCTGGGGAAGCAAAGGGAAATTAGCCTTATCTGTCCATCAAGGATACTGTGTAATGTTCAGGCTGAGCACACAAACTTCATAAAGATTTAATTTAAGGGGCTAATAGGATAAGAGAAGTACATTAGGGAGAGCATCCTCTGGCTTAAGAGAATCAAAAGCAAAAATAGCACTTTAAAGGGCTTTGAGAAGATGAAGGAGGGAGAAAGTCTCCTTGGGCTTGATTTTTAGGGATTTTGCTGTGTAATAGAGTGTGTCCTCTCTCCCTCCATTCCTTTCTTCTTCCTTTCTCCAGCCATCCTATCTCCTTTTCCATTCCCTCTCTTCCTCTATCTTTCCTTCTCTTGCTCTACAGTTACACAACTTTGAAATAAGATTAGCCTCCACTAAACAGTTGTCATACTTTAGGTTGCAGCATTTTTCTTTTCATAGTGTTATACAAAATAGGTCACTTACTGATTAAGGAACCCCTTCTCTGCCAAGTGGGATATGTACTGAAGCCCATTTATCTTTCTCATTTTCCAATATTTCCTGAGCACTCTGAACAGACCCCGACATAGAGCAGATGATTTATGAAAACAGTTGATCTTGTGTGGAATTATGGGGATAAATCGCATCCTCCCCAATTTCAGGACCCATAATCTATTTTCCAGGGACATGGGATATTAAGGTCTCCATAGAAGAGACTAACTCCATCACTGAAGTGTGGAAAAATAAAAGGCAATACTAGTGAACCCCCAAAACAACAGCCATATTGGATTGCCTGGATTGGGGCTTTCTCTACTGAGCTTAGTATTTTTTGTTGACTATGGGATTAGAATAAATCACAACCTCTTATATGTTTCATTTCCATTTCTGACAACTCAGAAAAAAAGAGCTGAACCTAAGGAGGGTGTGTTAGCTACTGTTTGTTGTTGTTGAAACTTGAAGAAAACAACTTAGGGCAGGAAAGACTTATTTTTTCTCATGATTTCAGAGAGTTTCACCCATCAGTTTGGGGTCCAGGTACTTTCACAGAACACATAATACCTGGAGTGTGTGGTGAAGGAAAGCAGTTTGATTCATGGCAGACCAGATAACAGAGAAAGGAAAATCTAGAACTCCATTGGCTTTCTCCTCTACACCCTTGATTCTGTTGGTGCTTAGCCCTAGGATGTTGCTGTCTACATGGTGCTGTCAGGCTGGCTGTTTCCCAACCCTGTTAAGGTCCTTTCTGAATACATCCTTTCTGAATATGTCCTCACATACATACCTGGAGGTGTGCTTTGTCAATATCCTAGATAATTATAAACCCAGTCAAGGTGACAATGAAGACTAACCATCATAGCAGGACACATTGAACTTACTGATACTATGACAGGCTTAAGTAATTAACTAAAGATTTGTTGAGGTAAAACAATAATTACAGTTGTAGGTTGTAGAGTATGTCATAAATCATATTGAATCCTTTTGGTTTTTAATAAGGCAGTGAAGACTATTTTTATTTAGACCAAAATGAAATATACATTTAATAAAAGAAAATATTTGTCTTTTTGTATTTTCAGTACAAACACGGTGATGTAATTATGTGGAGTGCCAGTCCCATTAATCATTCAGAGTGAGGTTCCCAAATCACACTTAGAGAAAGCACAAACAGCTGTGTCCTCATCCTGACACTGCCCGAGGGATCTCTCAAAGCAGAGATTAAAAGACCACTCACTCCTGGCTGTGGCATTGTTAGTGCTTGAGTGGTGCTAATAATAAGCCCCTCCCCCCAGTATGGAGTAGTGCCATTATTTTCAAGACTGTTCTGTTTTCTAGGAATTGTCTTGAAACTATTTCTGTACAAGTAATCAAAGGTCTACAAATCTAGTTTGCCAAAAAGTCAGTTATTAATTCTGGTGACTTGCAAGCAAAGATGACATTCTATTGTCAAATCTCTAGAGCCCACCTGTCTGTTAAGATAATGAACTGCAGTGTTTCTTCTGTCATATTAAGAGCATCTTAATTACCTTATCTCCAATGAGTGGCATGCATATAAATTTTATGAACAATCCAACCAAAGAGCTGCTGAGCGGGATTCTGTTTTAGAGCCAAGAAAAATTTCCTTCAAATGTGGCTGTTGATGGTCCAACATTAGAACTATAAAGGTAAGTAAATACATGAAATGCCAGGTTTTCCTAGAGTCAGACATGTTGCTCTCTGTGATATAATTTTTTAATATTTACAGTGCTCTGAAGAAAATGATTTGGCAGATGGTATTTCCAGAAGTTGCCATTAAAAGCTACATATGGACACATTTTTATATAATCTTATGCTTTACAATAGTGACATGGCAATTAATTTTTACTGAAAATTAACTTATTTCCCTGTTGAAGAAAAGCCTGTTCCTTCCCTAACATTCTAACTTCAGTAAATAGCTTGACCCAATTGTTCAAATTATAAAATTGGGAGTTACCCTGAATTGTTCTTCTTTTCCTCATACCCATTTCTTTATAATAGATACAAACACCTATACTAGAAAATGTTTAAAGACTTTACCATTCACTCTAACATCAGCAAACCCATGGTTAGGCTTCTAGACTTTTCCTAAGCCCACCTATTTCTCTCCTGGACTTCTACAGAAGCCACTACTGTCTCTTGCCTTGGACACTGAAACAAAACCTTCTGCTTCCAGGATGCTGTGCTTCTCTTCTGGCCTCCTACAGTGTATTCCACATGGAGTACCAGAGGGATTCTCTTAGGATATGAATTTTATTCTGGAAACCTGCCACTGGTTTTCCATTTTTCAATGCATGATTTACTATCTGATCCTTGGTAGTAGTCTAGAACTTTGGGTAAAAACAGGAGGCTCTACTCTCTTCTCCCTAGCTCCTAGAACAAACACATGGCAGGTGTGCTACAATTATTTATTAAAAGAATGAAGGAACAAATGAGCAAATGAATAAATGAACGAATGAATGTAAAGTACTTTGTTTACAATGCTGCTTTGACCTCCAGCAACCATGTGTGAGGTAGATTAGTGACATTACCTCCATTGTACAAAGAAATGTCAGTTCACACCCTTGTGAGTGGCAGAATTGCAAAAACAGACAAGTACAAGCAAAGTCTGTTTCTCCATAGTTTATCTCAACTTTAAGATAAAATTTTGCTGTGTAGTACAGGGTGGCCTTGAACTCACTTGCTTCTCTGTGCTGAGTGTTGGAAGTGCAGGTATTTGCAACTATGCCTGTCTCATTACTCCATCTTAATGTGTGATATCGCGTGGGTCATATGACATATTTAGGTTTTGGTTTCCTCTCATGGGAAAAGGTATAATGTATATGTTCTCCCCAACGTCATATATATTATAGAACCTGAAACTAAATTATAATTATTGAGCTTCAATTACTGATATTAACTCATCTAGCTATAAAAATCTACATGTAGAAATGCTTTCATATGCTTTGTAAAATTTTATAGATTTTGGTTAAAATTTTATTAAAAATCAATATTTTCACTATATTGCTGAGTAAAATATACAACAATACATAAAATATATAAATATCAAATGAGGCTCCCAAGCAAAATATAAATGTTTCAATATTAAAAAATATATTTAAGCAATTTACCACACCAAATGATTAAGTGGGGAAAACTATATGTTCATCTCATTAGGCACAGAAAATATTCAATACAATTCAATACTTAATCTTTAATTTAAAAGAGTTTATCAAATATCTACAGAAAACACTGAAGTTTATAACGACAATTTAGAATTGTTGCATTTTACAAATCAAGAGCATGTCAGGTGTTGTGGTCAATACCTGTAACACCAGCACAATAGGGTGAGACAGGAGCATCCCGTGTTCAAGGCCAACTTTAACAGTGTGTTGAACTCAAGGCCAGGGCTACAAGGGGACCCTGTCTCTTAGTAATTAAGAACAACGGTGTCCCTAATTACCATTCCTACTCAATAGAATACTAAAATTCTTGTCAGGAAAATCAAGTTTAAGAAAAGGGCTTAAAAAGCAGAATTACTCTGAGATTTCACCTTACACCCACCAGAATAGCTAAGATAAAAAACTCTAGTGACAACGCATGTTGGAGAGGCTGTGGAGAAAGAGGAACCCTCCTCCATTGCTGGTGGGAATGCAAACTTGTACAACCACTCTGGAAATCAA
>CM053755.1:177707-195509 GCA_028658305.1 Pachyuromys duprasi
GTTGTTGGACTTGGAGGGGGCGGGGAGGAGGGAGATGTGGGAGGGAGAGGGAGGGTGGGAGGGAAGAAAGGAGGGGGGCTACGCCTGGGATGCAAAGTACCTAACCTGTGATTGATATAAAAATAAATAAATTAAATAAAACAAAATAGAAAAAAAAGCAGAGTTAATGAAATTAAGATCTCAAAGCAGCAATATTTATACACAATAACATTTACTACAAAGAAAACAAAGCATCTATAGACATTGCTGAAAGTCATCGGGATTTCAGAAATTTTGTTGGCTCTAGGTACGTTTTTCAAAGTGATATGATTTTTGCATGACAACAATAATTAATTTTAAAATTAACATTCAAATGATAAATGCATATTAAAGAAAGAGATAATACACTTTTAATGATGTAAATGTGATGCAAAGATTAAAAGATTGTGAAGGAGAAACTAAAAACTAGAGCTTTCAGCCTTTGGGAAGAAAGGACCACAGAGACAATGAAGTCAATGCTACTTAAATTATGATAACTTTTTAGAACATACTTATTACTGTATAAAGAAAAAAATAGTGAAATGATTGTGCGGTTTATATATAATTAGCTAGAGTTCAACTGTGAGAAGAAAAATGATACATGTTCCCTTTGCTCAAATGGCCCTAAACAAAATATACTTGGCTATGGGAAAAACAAACAAATGAACAAACAAACAAAAAAGTTTAACTGGGAGCTGCAGAAAGATAGTTTAAAATAAGGCTATATAGGCCAAAGAGAAGTCCCATGGTTTGACTTAGATTATACTATGATATACCTGCACAGCACTGCATTTCCAGTCAGGAAATGATCTAAATGCACCCTGAAACTCCTGCCACTTACATGATCTGAACTCTGTGGAATGGAAACCTTGCATGCTTCCAAATTCATATGTTGAAATCTAATCATCCAAGGGCCTTAGAGACTGGGCTTCTGGGCAATAATCATGTCAGGAGGCATACACAATGGGATTAGGGCCTATATAGAAATACAACAAAGCTGATTTCTGTTCTCTATCCACTCTCTTTGCCAAGTGAGGATACATCTAGACAGCATCTATCTGCAAACCAAGAAGAGGGCTTTCCCAGACACTGAAGCTGATAGCACTTGGATCTTGGAAACAAAATACTTGGAGTATAAGCTACCCAGCTTCTCATATTCTGTTGTAGAGAAAAAAGAAAAAAAGTTTAAGGACTAAGGTATTGTGTCAGGAAAATGGGAAGCAAAGGGTAGTCACTGAAAGTTTTACCTTATAAATATTTTAAGTATAGATTGTTTTTTTTTCAAGGTCTTTCCTTGGACTCTCATGTTCTATAACTCATTTCACAGAAACAGTAGCATTGAAAGGCATTCTTTCTGCCAAGTAAACACTATAGGAAGCCATTGTTTTAGACTGAACTCACATACCATGACCCAACAGACTCAGTAGGTACACAAAATGAAGACTTCTAAGCTAAAGTTCCAAATCAGAGGCAATAGAAAAGTTTTATGAATGGGCCAGTTTCAACTGACTTTACAATCAAGTTTCTTCTGTTTCAATCCTTGCAAAAAAATAACTTCATGTTGTGGTGGCTAACATTATGCTTTAAGTTTAAATTATCATGCTTAAAAGATCTATACAACAAAATTGTCTCTGACTTGTGAATTCCACTTGCCAAAAGACAGATAACTTTGTAGAATGCTGGATGCTGTTTTTTAATTGCCTGGTCTGTACAACTTTAATATAACTGTGGATTATGCAAGATCATGGTCACAATGCTAACTGCTGCTTCTGCTTCTGTAAAAAAAGCTTGCTTGCTTGAGATAACTAGAACATCTTCCAGACATGTTTGCTAAACCTCCTGATTTCAGTTGGGTGTGATTGCTCTTAAGCAAGATATATATACTAGGATGTCTTGAAATCTCCTCTGTCAAAGCTGTTAATCCATAACTCTTCAATTTAGCCTTTGGCAGAGGTTTTTTTTTTTTAGATAAGGCAGAAAAAGCCACATTCTTCATCAAATATTACAAAAACAGTCTTTAGTCCACATATTAACATTCTTCTTCTCTGAAACCTCTTTAGTTGGGCCCCCACATTTCAAATCACCTTCAACACTAATGCCTTCCATGCTCCTACTAATATTGCCCATTAAGCCCCACTTAAGTATTCAATTGCTTTTCTAGTCCAAACTTCAAAAGTGTTCCATATTTCTCCAAACAACTTTGTGGCATAGGCTCTCTGGATTTCCCACCCCCTTGAACAGGGTATATAAGGTAAGAAAGGCAGGGAGGTCCTGTCATTCATTTGAACAAATTGAAAACTCTCACAAAACAAAACAAAACAAAAATAAAACCGTATAAATAAAAATTCAACAAACCACTGTTGAAAATCACAGACAACTCCCCCAACAGTCTTTGGATACATTTTCTAGGGGTTTAAAATCTTCCTGCACAGTCCTAGCATTCCTCTAAAAAGGTTTTCCTCTTTTAAAATGGAAGGGGGAGATGTGGGTGTTCAACTGGCAAATTTTCCCTGAAGTTTTGCAATGTCGGAAGGCATCTAATTGGCATTGCACAGATATCATGACTCACAATGTACCTCCAGAGCCATTTCCTCTCTCAAGCTGAGCCAGACTTTCATGTACCACAGCTGCCTAACTGTTGATGTTTGGCTTGCTTCAGCTTCAGTTGACTCTCAACACCTCCCCTCCTGTCAGAGAGAGTTTGTTAACTCTATCAGCAAAATAAACCTACTACTGCCTCTGTGTACATCAATGTCCTAGATGTCTGGGTAGGCAGTTCTTCCTGAGGACAAAGTCAGAGACATTGTTAGATGAAGACATCATACCACCCTCTCACAGCAGTTGGAGGGTTATAATGGAAAAAAAAAGACTTAAAAGACAAAACAAACAAACGATCAATGCTTTGAAATTACTTCAGTTTTTCATGTTTTTCAGATTTATATAGCTATATTTATAAGCTTGGGATTCTAAAAGTCACAAAGTTATCCTTATCTGCTACCATACTTGATCTAATTCATTACACTTTTATTCTAACATTCTAAGTTGGATGCAGATTGCAGATTATATATATTAGAGGAACTGAAAAATGTTGCCTTTGATAAAGAACTGAAGGAAGGATCCTGATACCTAGGACAGTAGATGTCAGATGAGAAGACCTTGACCTTCCTAAGAGATGTATGGTGAGAGGTGGGGAGGAGAGGTTCATTTTGCTGAAGCACAGGGCAAGAAGAAAATAAGAGAAATTTGAAAAGCTGTCGGGTTGTCAAAGTCTGTGCTGACAATAATAGAAACAAAAAACTTTTGCTTTATCTTTTACTTTAAAAATTTATAATTTTGTGGGACCGGAGAGTTGGTTCAGTGGTTAAGAGAACTTGTTCTTGGAAAGGACTGGGTTTGATTCCTAGCATCTACATGGAGGCTCCCACCTCTTTGGGTACCAGGCATGTATGTGGTACAAAGACATACAATCAAGCAAAACATTCATACATACAAAATAATAGAATCATTTAAAAAATTATAATTCTTGACAAAGAAATAAAGAGGTAATCAATGTTTAGTGAGTGGGACTGGGTTGTGACAAATGCCTGCACCTAGATAACCCTGACTGAGATAGGAAATATTTCCATCCCTTTAGAATGTTTCCTGTGTTCATTCAACTCTCCATTTCCATCCTCCAGTGGAGACAAGTTCTGAATTTTAATCTCGTAGATTGGTTTTCTATTCTCCAACTTTATAAAATGCAATAGTGCAATATGTCTTGTGTCTGGCTTCCTTCACTCAACATATTTTTGAGTGTCTTCCATGTTATAAAGTATTTTAAAAAGAGAAAAGTGTATGATTACAATTGTTCTTTGAATGATTAACCTATGACATATAGAATTTTATGAAAATGTAAAAATAATGTCAGAAGCATATTTCAGGGATGTGAGATATGTAGAAATGCGTAAAAAGATTAGATTAAAATAATTTTTTAATAAGAGGGGATTGCAAATCATAATAACTGAACAGAGAATAAAATGCATGAGAGAAACTAAAATCTCTGAAACTGTCTAAGTATAATCAGATAATACTTACAATGAATTTCTAGCTAGCTGGTTGGCACCAAGAATAGTTCTCAGGTAAATGCAAATGAAGAGAGATATGTGGTAAGACTAAATGTAAACACTACTTGGGGTAAAACACAAAGACAGAATGCAAAAGGTAGATTTCAATGTTTAAAACATTTCTAAGGCTGATATTCACACAAAATGCAAAGGTCTTAGAACAGCCAAACAATCTGGCAAAGAAGGACCAAAGTTCCTTACTACAAACTTACTATAAAGCTGTGAAAATCAAGACAGTGTAATATTCATGTGAAAATAAATGAATACCTCAATGAAACAAACAAAAATTGAGAAATAATCATATTGTGGTTTCCAATTTTGAACAATGAACTCAACGAGTAAAGACTATAATAATCTCGTAATGGTGTCAAAATAAATGTTGATGCTCATTGAAAAAGAAAAAAAACAAATCACATACAAAAATTAATTTAATGCCGATCATATACATAAATGTAAAAACTATGCATGTATCAGGAAAAGACGTGCACTAGAGAAATATAAGACAATATACCATTGTCTAAAATTTATTTTCTAATGCTAGAATTGAACACAATAACTTTGTTATTTTATAAGCAATGAGATTTACTAAGTTTGTGGTTCTGGATACCTAAGAGTCCAATAAGTAGTGTAAAGCCAGTTTTACTGCGTCATAATTGGTGGACAATGCTGGATTGGTGAGGCACAACAAGTGTGATAGAAAGACAGCCATTCCCAAATATATTAATTATTTTCCTCATTAATTTTCTCATGTGAAATTTTCAAGAGCAATTAAGGAGGGAAGGGTTTATTCCAGACCACAGTTTGCAGGTACAGTCTGCCATGGAAAGGAAGGCATAGCATCAGGAGCATGAAGCAGCTGGCTCCATTACATCCACAGACAGGAAGCAGAGAGTGATAAATGTTGATGCTTAACCTTCTTTCTTCTTTTTCATCCAGTCTAAAACCCTAGCTGATATAATGGTACTGCAGATATTCAGGGTGGTTCATCCCTCTTCATTCAACCCAATATAGACACCTCCTCACAGACACAGCTGAGATTTGTCTCCTAAGTGATTATTCTATATCCTGTCAAGTTGACAATCAATATTAAATGTCACAACAGTATCTCCATCAAGAAATGTGAACATCAAGAAAGTGAAAACAAGCCAACAAGGTGTCTCAGTGGGTGAAGTCACTTGCTACCAAGACACCTGAGTTAGATCCTGAGACCTCCAGGGTGGAAGGAGAACCAACCCCTGAAAGTTGTTGTCTGACCTCCGTACATGTGCAATGGCATTTAATCAACAATAAATAGATAATTTAATGGGGTAAAGAAAGTGAAAAGGCAGCTTACAGAATAAGAAAAATGTGAGTCATATGTCTGGCAAAAGTTTTAATCTCATAAAAGAACTACAAGTGCTAACTAAGCTTGAGGAAAAATATTCAACATCCAGGACCCAATACTCTGCTGCATACAAGAAACACACCTCAGCCACAAAGATAGACATTACCTGAGAGTAAATGTTGGAAGATAGTTCCAAGCAAATGGATCCAAGAAGCAAGCAGGAGTAATTCTAATATCTAATAAAACAGATTTTCAACTAAAATAATCAAAAGAGATGAGAAAGACCACTTCAAATTCATCAAAGGAAAATTTCATCAAGAAGACATCTCAATTTTGAACATCTATGCCCCAACTATAAGGTCATCCACATTTGTAAAAAAAAAAAACACACACAAAAACACAAAAAAAATTAATAAAGCTTAAACCACATATAGCTCCCCACAGATTAATAGTGGGAGACTTCAATATCCCACTTTCACCAAAGGACAGGTCAATGAAAGAGAAACTAAACAAAGAAAGAATGTCATGAACAACAGATGTCATGAATCAAATGGACCTAACAGACATCTCCAGAACTTTTCACCCAAGCACAAAAGAACTTACCTTCTTCTCAGCAACTTGTGGAACCTTCTCTAAAATAGACCATATAGTCGGTCACAAAGTAAGCTTCCAGAGTTACAAGAAGATTAAAATATTCCCTTGTATCTTATCGGGCCACCATGGACTAAAGATAGACCTCAACAACAACAGAATTAGCAAAAAGCCTACACACACATGGAAACTGAACAACTCTTTACTCAACAACAGCTGGGTCAGGGAAGAAATAAAGAAAGAAATCAAAGACTTCCTAGAATTCAATAAAAATGAAGGCAAAACATACCCAAACTTATGGGACACAATGAAAGCAGTGTTAACAGGAAAGTTCATAGCATTAAGTGCCTCCATAAAGAAATTCGTAACATCTTACATAAGCAATGTAACAGCTCATCTGAAAGCCATTGCGGGGGGTGGGGGAAGAGATGAAGACACACCCAAAAGGCGTAGATGGCTAGAAATAATCAAACTCAAGGCTGAAATCAACAAACTAGAAAGAAAACAATTCAAAGAAACAATGAAACCAAGAGCTGGTTCTTTGAGAAAATCAACAAGATAGACAAACCCTTAACCAAACTAACTAAAAGGCAGAGAAACACTATCCAAATCAACAAACTCAGAAATGAAAAGGCAGACATAATAACAGACACTGAGGAAATCCAAACAATCATTAGGTCTTACTGCAAAAGTCTATATGCCACAAAATTTGAAAACCTAAATGAAATGAACAATTTTCTTGGTAGATTCCACTTACCAAAGCCGAATCAAGATGAGGTAAATAAATTAAATAGTTCTATCTCTCCCTAAAGAAATAAAAGTACTTATCAAAAGTCTCCCATTAAAAAAAAAAAGCCCAGGGCTAGATGGTTTCAGTGCAGAATTCTACCAGGCCTTCAAAGAAGAGCTAATACCAATACTCTTCAAACTATTTTGCAAAATTGAAACAGAAGGAACATTACCAAACTCATTCTATGAGGCCACAGTAACCTTGATACCTAAACCTCACAAAGACGCAACAAAGTGGAATTCAGACCTTACGAACATTGATACAAAAATACTCAATAAAATACTTGCAAACGAAATCCAAGAACACAGCAAAGATATCATCCACTATGACCAAGTAGGCTTCATCTCAGGCATGCAGGGGTGGTTTAATATCAGAAATCCAACAATATAATCCACCATATAACAGACTGGAAGAGAAAAACCACATGATCATCTCCTTAGATGCCGAAAAAGCATTTGACAAAATCCAACACCCATTCATGTTTAAAGTCTTGGTGAGATCAAGGATACGAGAGACATACCTTGTATATACCTAAACATAGTAAAGGCAATATACAGCAACATCAAACTAAGTGAAGAGAAACTTAAATCAATCCCACTGAAATCACAGACAAGACAAGGCAGCCCACTCTCACCATATCTCTTCAGTGTAGTACATCATGTTCTAGCCAGAGCAATAAGACAACTAATGAGGATCAAGGTGATACAAATCAGAAAAGAATTCAAAGTATCACCATTCACAGATACTATGAAAGTATGCATCCGTGACCTCAAAAATTCTACCAGGGAGTTCCTACAACTGATAAACACCTTTAGCAAAGTGGCTGGATACAAAATTAAATGGAAAAAAATTAGTAGCCCTTCTGTATACAAAAGACAAATGGGCTGAGAAAGAAGTTATGGAAACAACACACTTCAGAATAGCCACAAATAACATAAAGTATCTTGGTGTAACTTTAATCAAGCAAGTGAAAGACTTGAATTAAACACAATTCACGTCTCTGAAGAAAGAAATTGAAGATATCAGAAGATGGAAAGTTCTCCCATGCTCATGGATCGGTAAGCTTAAAAAGCAATCTACACATTCAATGCAATTCCCATCAAAATACCAACACAATTATTTTTTTAAATTTTTTATTTATTACAATTTATTCACTTTTTATCCCAGATGTAGCCCCCACCCTCATGCCCTCCCAATCCCATCCCCCTCCGTCTTCTCCTCCCATGCCCCTTCCCCAGTCCACTGATAGGGGAGGTCGTCCTCCCCTTCCATCTGACCCTAGCCTATGAGGTCTCATCAGGAGGGGGTGCATTGTCTTCCAGGGGAGATAGAAAAACCTGGAAGGGAATGGAGCTCCACAAGGAGAGCAAAAGAACCAAAAAATCTGGGCACAGGGGTCTTTTCTGAGACTGATACTCCAATCAAGGACCATGCATGGAGGTAACCTAGAACCCCTGCAAAGATGTAGCCCATGGTAGCTCAGTGTCCAAGTGGGTTCCTAGTAATGGGAACAGGGGCTGTCTTTGACATGAACTCAGTGGCCAGTTCTTTGATCACTTTCCCCTAAGGTGACACAGAGGCCCTCTGTGGTAGGCTCCTGTCTTGTTCCTTGTTTTCACCGTCTTCTGATATCTATCCCATTTGCCTTTCTGAATGAGGATTGAGCATCATGTAGAAAAATGCAAATAGCTCCATACTTATCACCCTTCACAAAACTCAAGTCCAATGGATCAAAGACCTCAACATAAAACCAGACACACTAAACCTGTTAGAAGAAAAAGTGGGGGAAGAGACTTGAACTCATTGCCATAGGAGACTACTTCCTGAACACCAACAGCACAGACTCTAAGAGCGACAATCTATAAATGAGACCTCATGAAACTGAAAAGCTTCTGTAAAGCAAAGACACTGTCATCAAAACAAAATGACAGCACAAAGATTGGGAAAGGATCTTCACCAACCCTATGTCTGACAGAGGGCTAATATCCAGAATATATAAAAAATACTCAAGAAGTTAAACAGCACAGATTTAGTAAACCATTAAAAAATGGGGTACAGAGCTAAACACAGAACTCTCAATAGCAGGGTTAGGGTTAATAGCAGAGAAACATTTAAAGAAATGTTCAACATTCTTAGTCATCAGGGAAATGAAAATCAAAATGACACTGAGATTTCACCTTACACCCATCAGATTGGCTAAGATAAAAAATGCAAGTGACAAGACATGCTGGAGAGGATGTGGAGAAAGGGGAATCCTCCTTCATTGCTGGTGGGAATGCAAACTTGTACAACCACTTTGGAAATCAATCTGGCACTTTCTCAGACAATTAGGAATAGTGCTACCTCAAGGTCCAACTATACCACTCTAGGCATATATCCAAAATATGCTCAAGTATGCAACAAGGACATTTGTTCAACCATGTTCATAGCAGCTGTATTTGTAATAACCAGATTCTGGAAACAACCCAGATGTTCCTCAAATGAGAAATGGATACAGAAATTATGGTACATTTACACAATGGTATACTACTCAGCAATTAAAAACAAGGAAATCATGAAATTTTCAGGCAAATGGTGGGAACTAGAAAAGATCATCCTGAAGATCAACTCAGAAGCAGAAAGACACACATGCTATACACTCACCTATAAGTGTATATTAGCCATATAATATAGGATTACCATACTAAAATCTACAGACCAAGAGACGCTAAACAACAAGGAGGACTCTCAGGAGGATGCTTAAATCTTATTCAGAAGGGCAAACAGAATAGACACCAGAAGCAGTGAAAGAGAGGGAACAGGAACGGTGCCCTACCACAGAGGTCCTCTGAAAGACTCCACCCAACAGGCAATTGAAGCAAATGCTGAGACTCACAGCCAAACTTTGGGCAGAGTGCAGGGAGTCTTATGGAAGAAGGGGCAAGGGGAATAGAATAACCCAGAGGGGACAGGAGCTCCACAAGGAGACCGAAAAAACTCACCCAAAATCGGGGCCTAGGGGGGTCTCCAGAGACTAATGCACCAACTAAGGCCCATGCACAGAGAGGACCTAGCTGTCCTGTTCAGATGTAGTTGGTAGACAGCTCAGTGTTCATACGGGGAGCAGAGATGTCTCTGACATGAACTCAGTTGCCTGGTCTTTGATCACTTCCCCCGTGGTCGGCATCTTTGCCAGGCCACAGAGGAAGAGGATGCAAGCAGTCCTGATGGAACTTGACAAGCTAGGGCAGATGGTAGGGGAGGAGGACTCTCTTTTTCAGTGGACTAGGGGAAAGGGATAGGGGAAAGAGGAAATGAGGGTGGGACCAGGAGGAGATGAGGGAGGGGGCTGCAATTGGGATATAAAATGAATAAATTGTAAAAAAAAATAATTAAAAAATACTCAGCACCACTTGTTTATAGGGAATTTCATGATAAAACAATAGTAAGAGATTGTATATACCTATACAATAGCTAACTCCAGCAGGGCAGTGGTGGTGCACATCCTTAATCCTAGCACTCAGAAGGCAGAGGCAGGCAGATCTCTGTGAGTTAGAGGCTAGGACAGCCAGGGCTACACAAATAAACCCTGTTTCAAAAAACCAAAACCAAAATGTTGGTATAATGTTCTTGTGGAATGTATACAATTTACCCTTGTTCATTAAAATGCTGATTTCTCTACCCCACTATCTGGTTTCAATCTGGACATTGCATTGTGATGTTTATTCTAAACATTACCTATCTCAAATCTGTGCAAACATACCACCATTTGTTTTCTGTATTTTCAATAAAACTACCAGCCAATGCTGTGCATTGGAGAGAATAGGGTGGGACATCCTGGTCTGGAGGGGAGGAGAAGGAAGCAAGTGGGAGGAGAGTTTGGCAGGAGAGGACTTGGAACCATGAGGAGAAATGAACCGGACCTAAGACATGACTATAAAGCAAGTATAATGTAGGAAATCTGAATGGAAGGAAACTATGTAGGCTTGGGGGTTTAGGATGGAGGAAATATTGTCCAGCATTGTGCTCTAGGTTAACTAAATAAATCTTAGTCTCTGTATGGTGATTTGGGTATACAGATGGTTTAGGAATAATTGCTGCTTAACTAAAAGATAAATCAATAGTAAATATTAATAATCAACAACACCAACACAAACAAATTAAAAAAATGGCTAACTCCAAAAATCTGACAATACTAAATGCTAATGCTGGTGAAAATGTCATAATCTGGCAGTCTCTTACAAACTTAAACATATTCTTGCTGTATGTGATGGTTGAATTCATGTGTTTACTTGAGTGAACTATGGGATGTTCTGGTATTTTGTCAAATTTTATTTGAAGATTAACCACCCCCCCCCCATATCCTCAGATAAGAGATAATTCTTTCTGGCAGCCTTTCAATTTGGACATAGTTTTGTTTTGTTTTTGCATGTGCCTTTGAACAGGGGCTCTTTCTGAGTTTTTAAGGCTGTTGGTTTTTAGCATGAAGTTACATCATCAGTTCTTCTGGTTCTCAGGAATCCACTTTAATATTGAAAACAAATCAGTTCTCCTGGGTTCAGTTCAAAGACTTGTTTTACAGGTCATTGGAGTTGCCAGTCTTCACTAGCCAATTCCTTTTAGTAAATTTAATACATGGTCCTGTTTTTTTTTCATTCTGAAAGCCCTAATATTCCATGCAAATAAACAGACACCCAGGTATGTATCCAATTAAGTTGAAAACAAATTAAAATCTTCACACAAATGTTTGTAGAAGCTTTACTCATCATTATCCCAAACTGGAAGGAACCCAGATATCATTAAATAAATGTCTGTCTTAGTCAGGTTTGCTAACACTGTGATAAAACATCATGACCAAAGCAACTTGTAAAGAAAACTGTTTATTTGGCTTACATATCCCAAATCACAGTTCAGTGAAGGAAGCCAAGGCAGGAACCTGGAGGTTGGAATCTGATGCGGAGGCTGAGAAGTGCTGCTTACTGAAATACTGCTTGTACAGCCTGTTTTCCTATACCATACGGAATCACCAGCCGAAGGAAGGCACCATGCATAATGCACTGGGCCCTCACCCATCAACCACTAATTAAGCAAATGTCCTACAGGCTTGCCTATAGCTTGATCATATTAGGGCATTTTCTTAATCTAAGTTCCTTCTTCTCAGTTGACTTTAGCTTGTGTCAAGTTGATGTAAAACTATCCAGAACAATGTCTTAACACATTGTAGATTTTATAACAAAATAATGTAAACTGGGTATTTGGCTAAAAAACACAAAAATTTACTTCTCACAATTCTAGAGGCTCGGAAATCTCATATCAAAGTAATGCTATACTTTATCTGATGTGAGGCAGCCTTCTTGTCATTGTAGTAACTTAATATGAAGAAAGCAGTGAGGAGAATCTGGAGATCTCTTTTAGATGGAACTGATCTCATTTATGACAGTTCTGTCATGAGTTCTCAAAGCTATTACCTCCCAATATCACCACCCAGGGAGTTAGGATTTGAACATAAAAGATTTTTTTGGGGGGGGGACACAAACACTTAGAGACTAGCAATGGGAGAATTGAACAAATCATGACACATTCATAATGAGATATTATTTGACTAATTAAAAAATAGACCTATCAAGCCATGAGAAAACATTAATATCCTTTTCTTTTTGTTTTTGTTGTTTTTTTGTTGTTGTTTTGTGTTTTTGTTTTTCTAGATAGGATCTCAGTGTCCCAGTCTAGCCTTGAGCTTTTCAATCTGAAAATGTAATTACATTTTGCATGCATATTGCTAAATTAGAGCAACCAGATGGATGAGGATATCTATATCTATTATGTGACATTCTTAAGATGCAACATTATAGAGAAAAAATAGACTCTTTGTATTTAAGATTTTGAAGCAATCTCATTGAAGTGGAAGAAGAAACAGGTCCTGCCCTAATGCAACATCAGAAATGAATGTAATTAGTAAAACCAAATCAAAAGAAACAGTATGTAACAGTGCTATACCACTTAATTGTAACTTTCAACCTGATACAACCTAGAATTGCCAGGGAAAAGGGTATTAATGATGAATTTTCCAGGTTGTCCTGTGGATATCTCTATAAGGGATTCAGAAAACTGTCAAATAATGTAGAAGATCCAGGCTATTATAAGCGGTACCATTCCCTTAGCAAGGAGTCCTTAAGCAGGACAAGAGAGGAGAAAACTAGTTGAGAGCAAATGAGTATGAATGTGTACATTCTTTCTTTCTTTTGAAGTGTAATGTGATGTGTCTAGCTGCTTGAATTCCTGCCTTGCTTTCCCAAATGATGGACTCAACCAAATAATTTAGTACTGCAAAGCTAATAAGCTCTATTGACTTCCAGGTGTTTTTTGTTTTTTGTTTTGTTTTGTTTTTTTTGTTTTTTTGTTTTTTTTTTTTTTTTTTGGTCAGGGCATTTGTCACAGAATAAGAAACAAAAGTAGGACAAGTTCTGATTCTTCTCTACCTTAATTGGCCAATTAAGAAAATGGATGATGGGCAGTGGGAGCTAAGTTTCTCACAAGTGATATAAATATTTACAGAAAAGAATTGGGAAGAATCTAGAGTAATCCATATATTAATGGATTAGAATTTATTTTAATGTAAATTTACATTAAACGAATCCTGATACAGTTACTGTGTTACTCCAATGAATATTTTAAAAAATCAACTTAAAGGAAGGTGGTTTACTTTGGGTCATGATCAGTCCATGATCCCAAGGCCTGATTACCTTTAGCCCCATAGTGGGACAGTATATCATAAAGGAAGTACATACCAGAGGAATGATGCTCATCCATGGTGGCCAGGAAGCAAATGCGGAAACAGACCAGGACAGGGTCCCAATATCCCCTTCAAGGGTATGTCTCCAATGACCTACTTTCTCTAAGCTGACTTCATTCTCTAAATTTTCCATCAACTTCCAATAGCACCTTCAGTTCAGGAGCAAGCTCTCAATATGTGAACTTTCAAGGTGAAAAATTCAGGTTCAAATCATAACTGTTATAGATAGGAATACTTATAGGTTGTATCAACCTACCATTACTATACACACACACACACACACACACACACACACACACACACACACACATATATATATATATATATATATATATATATATATATGTTTTCTGTTAGATGAAAAAAACCTAAGAATTGTGACCTGATCTCTAACAAAAACACAATTGATTTCAGGATTAGGACAGGATATGTACAAGATAAGCCTGGAACATCTTGTAGTTCCAGAAAGTAAGAAAGTGTTGAGCAAACAAACAACATCCAAAACATCATGATGAGAATATGTCAAAGGTATAGAAGAGCCAAGTGAAATGACTCCTAATGATTCAAATTAGAACAATTTATGAAGTAAAAATGAAGTATAATTAAAGTTCCAAATATAATTCCATGCAAAATTTAAAATAATTTATATAGACACCATATCCTTTAGAAGGTGAGACACAATTCCCTCCTTCTCAAATTTAAACTTGTGTCATGATTTCCTTCCAAAGGGTATATTAGGAGAGGGCAAGAGAGTCTTCTTACAATGGGGGAACCTGATAAAGATGTCTTAGCCAGGTGATTAAGATCCAGGACACCCTCTTAACTAGACTAATATCCTAGTAGAGGGAGAAAAACACCAACTCACCCACAAAAATCTTTGACCCAAAATTTACCCTGCCAACAGGATGTGCAGGGATAAAGATAGAGCAGATAGAGCAGAGACTGGGAGAATGCCCAACCAATGTCTAGTGCAACCAAAGACCCACCCTATTGGAGAGTGCCAACCCTGGACACTATGAACAATACTCTTCTAAGTTTGCAGACAGCAGCATGTCAGAATTGTCCTCTGAGAGATTATACCCAGCAGTGTCTCAAAACAGATGCCGAGACTCACAGCCAAACATTGGGTGATGCATAAGGAGTCTTGTGGAAAAGTGGAAGGAAAGAGAAAAGGACCTGGAGGTGACAGGAGCTCCACAAGAAGACCAACAGGGCCAACTAACCAAAACCCAGAGGGACTTTCTGAGACTGAAGAATCAACCAAGGACCATGCACAAACTGGGCCTAGGCCCCCTACAAAGATGTAGCAGATAAGAAACTTAGGCTTCATATGGATCCTCTAGTAAGGGAAGTGGGGACTGTATCAGACATGGACTCACTTGCCTGGTTTTTGATCACTTCCCCCTGGTGGGACTGCCTTGACAGGCCACAAAGGAAGAGGACATGCTCAGTCCTGATGCAATTTGATGAGCTGGGGTGGATGGGAGAGAGAGTTCCCCTTTTCTATGGAAAAGGGGAGGAGGAGGGAAAGGGAGATACTGGAAGGGAAGGAGGGATGGGGCTACAACAAAAATATAAAAAAAGATCTATATTAACAGTACTGTATTGGTTAGTTTTCTTTGTTAATTTGGCAAAAGCTAGAGTTTTCTGGAAAAAGTCATTTTAGTTATATGGAACAAGGAAATCTAGTTGAAAAACTATCTCCATCAGATTGCTGATAGTCAAATCAATAGGGAATTTTTCTTGTCTGATGATATTGTAGAAAGTCCAAGACCACTCAGCAGGTGATCCCAGGGGTGCATAAGAAAGCAAACTAAGGAAGCCAGGAGGAGCAACCCAGTAAGCAGTATTTTTATATTAATTAATTATTTTTTATTATTACAATTTATTCACTTTGTATCCCAGCTATAGCCCCCTCCCTCCCCCTTCTCCTCCCATTACCCTCCCCGAGTCCACTGAGAGGGGAGGTCTTCTTCCCCTTCCATTTAACCCTACCCCATCAGGTGTTATCAGGACTGGCTACAAAGAGTGCAGGGAATTTCTGAAAGAAAGGGGAGATAGAAAGACTTGGAGGGGTTAGGAGCTCCACAAGGAGAGCAACAGAACCAAAAAATCTGAGCCGCGGGATCTATGCAAAAGACAGATACTCCAACCAAGGACTATGCATGGAGATAACTTAGACCCCTTGCTCAGATGTAGCCCATGGCAGCTCAGTCTCCAAGTGGGTTCCCATAAGAGGAGCAGGGACTGTCTCTGGCATGAACTCAGTGGCTGGCTCTTTGATCACTCTCCCTGAGGGGGAGTGCAGCTATACTAGGCCACAGAGTAAGTAGCATTCTTACATTGCCTCTGTTTCAGTTTCTGCTTCCAGGATCCTGTCTGGAGTTCCGCCCCCCCCCTCACCTCCCTGCCCCCTCATCCCACCTCCCTGCCCCTTCCTTTAACTAAGGACGATGATGTGGAAGTGTAAGATCAAACAGACCCAAAGTTGGGCTGCGACTCTCATCATCTGCTTTGATCTGTTGGGTGGAGCCTTTCTGAGGAAGAAGGGGCAGATAGATGGACAAGGAGGGGACAGGAGCCCCACAAGGAGACCAGCAAAGCTAAAAACTGAGCCCAGGGGGTCCTGCAGAGACTGATGCACCAGCCAAGGACTAGGCAGGGAGAGGACCTAGACCCCCTGCTCAGATGTAGCCAATAGGCAGCTCAGTCTCCCTGTGGGTCTTCGAGTAAGGGGAGCAGGGGCTGCTTCTGTCATGAACTCAATTGACTATTATTTGATCACTTTTTACTGGCTGGGGTGGCCTTGCCAGGCCACAGCAGAAGATGATCCTGGCAGTTCTGATGAGACTTGATAGGCTATGGGCAGATGTATTGAGAAAGGTTGGGACTGGGAGTAGTTGAGGGAAGGAACTTCAATTGGGATATACAATGAATAAATTGTTTAAATAAATAAATAGATAAATAAATAAATAGATAAATAATGATCAAACAAACCCCTTCTTTCCCAAGTTGTTTGGCTCATGGTGCTTATCATATTAATATAAGGCAAATTGAAAATATGGCCATCATGCCATTTGTATATATTCTTTATATTTAAAATAATTTTAATGTGTTTGTGTGGGTGTGTTTGTTTGTGTGTGAGTGTGTGTGTGTGTGTGTGTCTTTAAGTGAAAGTATCCATTGAGAACAGAAGCAGGCAGGATCCTCTGGAGCTGGAGTTCTGATCAAAGTGCTGGGAATTTTGAATCCTTAGCCATCTCTCTAGTTTCTATACGCATTCTTGATACAGGATGAAAATAGTTTTGTATCTCCACAGTCTTCCTCCTCCAAAACCCCAACCCTAATGTAGCCAAGAGAAAAACAACTGGAAAAATACAATAGAAAGATCCTCTACAAGATAAGTCCTCAGAAATGTCAAGGTCATTATCACAAGAAAAAAAAAAAAGGAGAAACGATCAAAGACAAGAGGAGCCTAAGGAGACATGACAAATATACCATGATAGAATCCTGGAACAGAGAGGCAGAGAGCAAAAGTACAATAAGAGCTGAATAAGGATAAAGTTTAGCTGTTTCACCTAAAGCAATCACTTCTACGACAACCTCCCAGGCTGTTTTTAATGAATTCATTGACTGCCAGTAAGAACATTATTGAGCTATTGCCTCATACAGGTACTCTGTTTTACAAACAAAGTGAGGTTGGATTTGGGAGATTTGTTGCAATTTTTCATGTTTAACATTCATACTGAAGAGTCTTATTTCTAAGTTCCAGCTTTCTTTCTTCTTTAACTAAAGGAAATTTGTATCCCTTACCCACCACAGAACCACTTGAAGGAATGATGGTGTGTTGTAAGATGAACTTTGTAGAAGAATCATAGCAGTGCTTATTCATAAACAAGGTGTCACATACTCACTTGTCCAGAATGGTTTCAAAAAAGAGAAATGTGGTGAAGCCACATACTTTCCTTTTTTTGTTTCTTTTTTTTATATAAATCACAGGTTATGTACTTTGTATCCCAGCTGTAACCCCCTCCCACATTCCTTCCCTGTCCCCCTATCCCTCTCTCATCTCCTCCCTGCCCCTTTCCAAGTCCACTGATAGGGGAGGACCTCCTCCCCTTCCATCTAACTCTAGCCTATCAGGCCTCTTCAGGACTGGCTGCAATGTCCTCTTCTGTGGCCCAGCAAGGCTGCTCCTCCCTCG
>CM053755.1:196009-225249 GCA_028658305.1 Pachyuromys duprasi
GAGTGGTATAGCTGGATCTTGAGGAATCACTATTCCTAATTGTCTAAGAAAGTGTCAAATTGATTTCCAGAGTGGTTGTACAAGTTTGCATTCCCACCATGAATGGAGGAGGGTTCCTCTTTCTCCACATCCTCTCCAGCATGTGTTGTCAATTGAGTTTTTGATCTTAGCCAATCTGATGGGTGTAAGGTGAAATCTCAGGGTTGTTTTGATTTGCATCTCCCTGATGACTAAGGATGTTTAGCATTTCTTTAAGTGTTTTTCTGCCATTCTACAACCCTCTACAGAGAGTTCTCTGTTTAGCTCCGTACCTCATATTTTAATTGGATTACTTGATTTCTTGCTTTTTAACTTCTTGAGTTCTTTATATATACTGGATATTAGCCCTCTGTCAGATATATGATTGGTGAAGATCCTTTCCCAGTCTGTAGGCTGTCATTTTGTTTTGATTACAGTGATTGTCTTTTGCTTTACAGAAGCTTTTCAGTTTCATGAGGTCCCATTTATTGATTGCTGCTCTTAGGGCCTGTGCTGTTGGTGCTCTGTTCAGGAAGTAGTCTCCTGTGCTGATGTGTTCTAGGGTTTTCCCTGCTTTTTCTTCTAACCGATTTAATGTGCCTAGTTTTATGTTGAGGTCTTTGATCCACTTGGACTTTAATTTGTGCAGGGTGATAAATATGGATCTATTTTCATTTTTCTGCATATAGACATCCAGTTGGACCAGCACCATTTGTTGAAGATGCTGTCTTTTTGCCATTTAATGGTTTTGGCTTCTTTGTGAAAAAAACCAAGTGTCTGTAGGTGTGTGGGTTTATTTCTGGGTCTTCTATTTGGATCCATTGATCCACTATTCTGTTTCTATGACAATGCCATGCAGTTTTTATTACTATTTCTCTGTAGTACAGCTTGAGGTCAGGGATGGAGATACCTCCAGATGATCTGTTGTTGTACAGGATTGTTTTGGAAATTCTGGGTTTTTTTGTTTCTCCATATGAAGTTGAGAATTTTTCTTTCAAGGTCTGTAAAGAATTGTTGGTATTTTGATGGGAATTACATTGAATCTATAGATTGCTTTTGAAGCCACGTATTTTCACCACTAAATCTCAGCATGGACAGGAGAGGGCATGAAGTCCCATCTCTAGCTGAGGAGCCATTGGCAATTGGTAGCTGCTGGGAGAGGGAGCATCAGTATTCTTTAAGGGTGTGAACCCTGGTATGTTAGCTAAGCTCCAGGGGATGACACCACACACAGGCATATTTGGGTGATACAAACTATATTTGATAGGAGAGAGACATAGAGACAGACAGGGACAGAGAGACAGAGAGAGCAAGAATTTGGGTGGGAAGGGAGAAGTTGGTTGGAGGACGTAGTGAATATGATAAAAAATATACTGTAGGGAATTTTCAAAGAATTAATAGTATATTACTTTAAAAAAGGAAATTACTGCATAAACCATATAGCTCCAATCTGTCAATGTCAAGCAGTTGTACAAAATGATGCAAATACTGCAAAATGCACACTTAAGGCAGCAGCTGAGGACCTTCTTATGCCTTGGTATCATCACGAGTGTTTTCAAATTCCTGATTAGGTTGAGTGTACCTCCTATGAAATGTAGAGGTAATTAAAATTATCTTCAGCAATTGAATTCAATTCAAAATACAAAACTCTGTTGCTTCATGCACACCTGTTTTCATGACTTTTCCAGGGAAGAAATGAACACACTTTAAACACACATTCAAGATAGTGAACCACCAACAGGTCCAATGACCACCTAAATCTAGATTGGTGAACCAGTGATTTTACTGTCGAGTTCCATAGAGAAGCATAGGTGAGGGGTTCCTTTCAGGCTCCTGCAGACTCAAAGGCATCTGAATCACTGCGAAACCCACCTCAGCCTCAGTGACAGCTAATGAAAGATTCATTCCTTGGGGCTCCCTGAACAACTTTCCGACAGCTCTACTAGAGAGCCTCTTTTTCCTGAAGAATTGCTCGCCACAAATCTTTGAACTTGGGGAGCATGGGGCTCTTGTAAATTTTAAGTTTTGAAGCTTTCTGAGCTTCCTAAGCCTTGTAAGTTTCACCAGCTTCCTAGATTTTACAAGCCTCTCTCTGGGAGGGTGTACTTCAGTTTGGAGGAAACAACTATGCAATACCACTTTACATGTTTAACCTGAAGGCAATTTTTCAGATTTTTTCTTTTTAATAATTTTGTGCAAGAAATTAAGTTTTGCATTGTGGCATTTTCTGCTTTTATCTATGCTCATAAAGTTTTGGAATTTTGGATCATTTCTGATTTCTGATATTTGGATATGACTTGACAAAAACACACTCATTAGTGCCTCTTTTCCAGAGAGAGGTGGTTGTCGGGATGATTATTTTTATCTTGATCTTCACCAGGCTTTTGATGCTCTGCCTAGATCCAACAGAGGTATATTTAGTACTGGTGCTTCCTGCCATTACCTAGGCCATTTGGAACTACACTATCACACTCTCCTCACAACCGCTTAACATATAGTCTATGCCTGAAAATGTAGTTTCTAATCACAGAAGTATAGGAAAATATTTTAAAATGTGACTTAACTTATAAAATGAAGACTTTTAAACCGTGTCCAAAGCTATCTGACTTGCTAAGTACATACATGCATGCTTTCTCTCTTTTTTCTCTGTCTGAAACAAAGTTAGAAATATTCTCCATTCAGAAAAAGAAAAGATTTTAAGGGAACATATTAGCCCCAAGTACATTCAATTTTCCTCTCCAGATTACACGTATGTGCATGTTTGGTTTGTAACAGCAGGGGCCCAGTTAATGTGACCAGATGTATATTTCACTCCAATGTTGCTATGGAATCCTTTGCTCTCTGAAAATTAAATTTCTCCATCTGTTTTAGTGACTTTGTGTTCATTGCAGTGCCAAGGGCCAGCTGATCTAACAGACATGCTATTGAACAGATTCTTCAAACCAGAAAAAGACAAAAGCCAAACAAGTGAGAAACAGACAAATAGCAAGGGAAACCACAGGTTTCATGTACTCTCACAAAGGTACATAGTTGTGTCTAAACTGGAAGGAACTTGGTTCCAGGTTTCTTTCACAGAGGCAACTTAACACATGAATGCCTCAACAGTGCAGTGCCCATGAGCTGTTTAAGAATGCTGTAAAACTAGATACTAAGTTGCAATATCAGCTAAACCCTCAAGAGTAGACTAAGAAAATCAGGCAATAGAAAATGGTTTTATGTATGGTTTCAAGACTCTCACTATATAAAACCACTATTTCTAAAAACAATTAGCATGAATGTGAAGGATATATTGTTTTGCTGAGAGTATCTAAATAAATATAAGAATAGTAGCAAAAATTTTTAGGAGAACAAATTAGTAATACTGTACTATTTTCACAAGAGACAGCATTTTTTCCAGTAGCCAAATATGTCATTCATTTGTGCATGTTGTCTTCATAGTATAACAGATCAGCATTTTCATGTGCTCCAAAGTAACAGCAAAAGCAGAGTGGGTAAAAATCCAGCACTTGTTCTATTTCTGCAATACATCTTCCCACACTGAATACACAAGTTAAGGCTTTGAGCTTGTGGTTAATTTTAAGCTCAGCCAAGATGGCAGCACACCCACACAACCAGGCTTAAAATATCACAACTTTCATAACTACTCCTGCACACCTTACAAAATTCATCTGTACATGCAATCATGCTAATGATATTTCTCCATCCAGGTTCTGCATACATCGTTCATCTGCTACCAAAGATTTGCTTGATGTTACTGATGTTACTCCTTGGAATTGAAATTCCTCAGAGACACTGGAGTAGGGGAGGTCTGATGCAGATGATAGACTTAAGTGAGAAAGAACAAGAAAAATGACTTTATCTGTCCTTTACAAACTTTGTGTTTTCAAATGAAAACCAAAAGGAAAATCCAGAGTAACTCATATTTACTTCTTTTGGCAGTGAATCTCAGTTGAGCTGCATGCAGCATAAATAAGAACTATTCAACCTAGCAGATGCTGAAGTCTAAGCCTATGGGCCATAAAAGTGCTGAGTTTGATGGCAAGAAAACAATGGAGCAAGAAAAACGAACTAGAACTTCATTCTCTTGGATATTTCTTGGGAAAATCAATAGTTTGTGGTTTAGTTCTTCATTAGCAATCTGCTTCTTTGTTCATTCAGCAGGGAAGAAGAATGACAAGATTTTGCCTTCTCCCTCACTTTTTTTTTATGTAGTATTAGTCAAAAGTCTTAGTAAATAAAGTAATTTGAAATCTTTAAATATGCCAAGACTATGGTGTGCTGCTCTCCCTCCCTTCTTCCTCCCTTCCACTTCCCCCCTATCGATCTCCATATATATATCTTATAACCTGCCCTTCTCTGGCAGAAGGGCAGCTAAGCCACTGAGCTATATCACTCAATCCAGAGCCAAATATATTTTAAAATGACTTTCTTATCAACAAAAAGGGTGAAAGAATAGTGAAAAGCAGAAACATAGCTGCCTAACAGTTGAGAAACAAAACATCCAAACCAGAAAAACAGAAAATTGCCACACACCCATTTTCAGCTAAAGTGGGACTCTAGTATTTTGCCAAGAATTGAGAGGGCCTGACTAATTCCTTTTGGAGACTGGGCCCAAAGCTGGGCCAAAGTTCTTGCCATCCTTTCCCTTTTCCTGTTTGCTTAGTTCCTGGAGACCACAAGAGACCGACAACCAATCAGCAACTGGCCAACATCTAGCCAAAAACTAAGTCAGTCAAACAAAGAAAAGTTCCTCTCTCTCCCCAAAGTGAAGACCAGTCAAAACTTTACAAATACATCCCTCCATGAGCACTGGCCAATCCAGTAGAAGTCACATAGCCAAAGTTGAAATTCCCCTAAAAGCCTTTTTAAAAGCCTGTGAGTTCACTTCATGGTTACAATTTTGTATGAATGGTCGACTCCTGTATGCTGGTTGTTTTTGCAGAATAAATGCTCTTTGCTTTTACATATTATTTGAGTTTAGGGTCTTCCTTCAGCAATTCTTGAACCCTTATAAAATTTCTTACCAACATAAAGTGATACTTACTGTTTAAAGGCTATTCTTTTTTTAAAATATTAGTTATAGTTTATTAACTTTGTATCCCTGCTGTATCCCCCTCCCTCATTCCTTCTCAATCCCACCCTCCCTCCCTCATCTCCTCTCTGCCCCTTTCCAAGTCCACTGATAGGGGAGGATCTCCTCCCCTTAAAGGCTATTCTTAAAAAACAAAAACAAAAGTTGAAAATTCCAGTGATTAGACAATGGGGAGGTCTGAAAATGAAAAAAAGCTCACTGTTGGAACAGGACAGTGGCTATTTCTTCAAAGAAGACATACAAGTGGTAAAGAAATGTACAAAAAAAAAAGAAATAAATAAAATCCCAAATGTCACTTTTTTTTAGTCACTCACTATTATATTTTAATAAAATATCATACATGATATTTAGATTTACAGGTACTTCATTTATTCATTCACAGTCATGATTTCATCAATATACTTGACAGAGTATTTATTGAAAGCCTATTGTTTTCCTAAGATCACACTGAGCACTGCAGACAGAAAATGTATCATCTGCAGTGTCTTCAGATGCTAAAACATCAACAAAAAAGCAAAACCATGTAAATGAGCTTTGTAGCCTGCATACATATATATGAACATAATAATGTATTGTAAAGAAAACTAGTCCAGAAGTATACAGAAGGTTGGTGCAAGAGCACAGCAGAAAGGAGCATTATAGGTAATGAGCCATTATTACAACACACATACTACAGTAGTGTTCCTAAACATGAATCAGGAACCAAGAAGGGAATGAAGGGGCAACATTACTGCAAGAAGTTCAGTTTGTTTATCTGCATTTTTTGGCGTAACAGTTTAAAGATATAAAGCAATACGATAACTATAGACATGAACGTGAGCTATGAGAGTTTTTAAAACAACCCTTTAATATTATGATAAATCATGCAAATGATTAGCATTTGGTTATGTTATCTCTAAATAATTACTAATTTACCCATGATACAAATAATATTTTTTTATGTCCAGGTGCATAAGTATGTACCCCATCAGTCAGTTTCTGATTCTGGAAGTCAACCTGGAGATATAATCAAATGACCAAGAAGACCCACTTAAACTTACATAATTAGAAAAGTGTTGTATTCAGGAAATATTGTCTATGATGAGAAATTATGTTGTTTGCAGTGGGGAGATGATCAGTGGTTCGAACACCTGCAACACAAGTTAGAGGGCCAGTTTTTCGATTTCTAGAACTGTACAGGTGCCAAGCAGGCCTAGTGGATTTACTATGAATCTAAACTCAGATATAAACATAGGAGAAGCCATAACGCAAGTTGTAGAGTCAAACTAGCCATACAGAAAAGCTCTAGGTTCAAATGAGAAACCCTGCCTCAAAGAACTAGATAGAAAAGCACTGAAGGGATATTCCTGACAACAACCTCAGACCTCCACAAGCATGCACACACACATTCTGGTACACACACACTTCAAACATGCATAGATATATGTATTCACACTGCATAAGTATACATATGTGGGAAAAGAACAAAAAAGACGATATGATTAAAGTTCTGCTTTGATTGGAATAAAAGCCCAGACATCTTGAAGGAAAAGTAGTTAAATCCAAATGTCACTTTTTACAGGCAATTTATTCTCAGTTACACTTTAATCACATTCACTAAAAGCTGTCATCAGACCTTTGTGGGAAGTAACTAAGAGTTAATCAAAACCAAGCAATGCATATTCTGTTGTAAATAGTTTGGTACAAGGTATCACTCCAATGACCCAATTATTGTGTACAAAGATCTAAAGCAAATTATCTAAGTTCTTAATGCAGTGACACCTGTGGCAAGTGGCTGACATTACCTGCATTTGTGATCACTCTGCCAGAGAGAACAATGAGGCACATGAATTTATTATTGAGTTATCTTTTACTAAAGCTTTGTGTTAGAGGCTGGAGAGATGGCTCATTGGTAAGAATACTCGCTGCTCTGGCAGATGGCCCAGATTTGGTTCTCGGCACCTACCTGTAACTTAAGTTTTAGGGTATCCAATGCCCTCTTCCTGCCTCCATGGGCTATGGGCATCAAACACACACACGTGCACACACACATATATTTAAATATATATTGCACATACATACATACAAGCAAAATACTCACACACTTAAAAGCAAATAATATATAAAAAAATAAAACCTGTTTCTAATTTGCTCAGATTAGAGGAGATATTAAAGATATGTAGGAAGGCAATGAATATAAATGTCAAGTCATAACAGAAAAAGCAAGTGAGTGAGAGACATACTTTTTCCCTCATATTTCCCAAATCAACCTTGAATTACTTGGCTCCAATAACCCTTCTATCTCAGATCTCCAAGTGTCTGGGACTATAAGCATGTACCAGCAAGTTCAAGTAAAAATTTAGTTCAATGAATATTTGTTAGAATTTATTCTGGGTTGCTTTGCTAAATACAGAGGTTAAATGGATGAAACAAGTTCTTTGCTCCAAATGCACTTGGGTTTAAATGCAAAGTAAACCCATGTGCAAAGAGAGGACACATGGTGAACCGTGCCATGACAGAAGCATAAGTCAGAGTGGCATAATCTCATGGTCATCAATTAAGGAGAACTTAAGAAGGTGTCTGTGGACTCCAAAGACAGTGAAAACAGGTTTCTGCTCAGCTGTCCTCATAGGCAGACAATACTATCTTCTTTATTCCTCACTATCAAGAGTGAAAACTTTTTAGCTTTGGATATAGAATATTTATTAAAAATCTGAACATAGAGTGTTATAGATGTTAGGAATTAATTATATTATTTTTATTTTATTTAAAAAATTTTTAATTTATTACAATTTATTCACTTTGTATCCCAGATGTAGCCCCCTCCCTCATGCCCTCCCAATCCCACCCTCCCTCTGTATTCTCCTCCCATGCCCCTTTCCCAGTCCACTGCTAGGGGAGGTCCTCCTCCTCTTCCATCTGACCTAGGCTATCAGGTTTCATCTGGCCTGTGTGCATTGTCTTCCTCTGTGGCCTGGTAAGGCTGCTCCCCCTCCCCCAAGGGGTTGGTGATCAAAGAACCAACCACTGAGTTCATGTCAGAGATGGCCCCTGTTCCCATTACTAGGGAAACCACTTGGACACTGAGTTGCCATGGTCTATATCTGTGCAGGGGTTCTAGGTTATCACCATGCATGGTCCTTGGTTGGAGTATCATCTCAGAAAAGACCTCTGTGCCCAGATTTTTTTTTGTTCTGTTGCTCTCCTTGTGGAGCTCCATTCCACTCCAGGTCTTTTTATCTCCCCCTTCTTTCATAAGATTTCCTGCACTCTACCCAAAGTTTGGCTATGAGTCTCAGCATCTGCTTTAATACCCTACTGGGTAGAGTCTTTCAGAAGCCCTCTGTAGGTAGGCTCCTGTCTTATTCCTTGTTTTCACCCTCTTCTGATATCTATCTCATTTGCCTTTCTGAATGAGAATAGAGCATTTTACCAGGGGTCCTCCTTCTTGCTTAGCTTCTTTAGGTGTACAGATTTTAGAATGTTTATCCTATATTATATGCCTAATATCCACTTATAAGTGAGTATATACCATGTGTGTCTTTCTGCTTCTGGGATACCTAACTCAGGATGATCTGTTCAAGTTCCCACCATTTGCCTGCAAATTTCATGATTCTTTGTTTTTAATTGCTGAGTAGTATTACATTGTGTAAATGTACCACAATTTCTATATCCATTCCTCAATTTAAGGACATCCAGATCCCGGCTATTCTGAATAAAGCTGCTATGAACATGGTTGAACAAATGTCCTTGTTGTATACTTGAGCATATTTTGGATATATGTTTAGAAGCGGTATAGCTGGATCTTGAGGTAACACTATTCTTAATTGTCTGAGAAAGCACCAGATTGATTTCCAGAGTGGTTGTACAAGTTCACATTCCTACCACATTTCTCCACATCCTCTCCAGCATGTGTTGTCACTTGCATTTTTTATTTTAGTCATTCTGATGGGTGTAAGGTGAAATCTCAGGGTCGTTTTGATTTGCATTTCCCTAATGACTAAGAATGTTGAGCATTTCTTTAAGTGTTTCTCTGCCATTTGATATTCCTCTATTGAAAATTCTCATTCTTTATAACACAAAAATATTAAAAAGCTAAAAAGGAAGGGAGCCTGGGCAAATATCCCAGACTTTATGTCTTGGTAAATTTAGCTCATTTTCAGGATTGATCAAACTAGCTCTTGATTGTGACTAAGGAGCAACTAGTTGTCAATATCTTCATGGGCCACCTCCTAATGCATCATGAGCTAAGTGAGGGTGGTGACTACAATCTACAATACAGTGCATGGCACATCGAAGAAGCCCAGTATGTGATTATTAAATGAAAGAATGAACAACTGTATATGTGAAACACACTTCTTCCCCCAACTCAAATAATTAACATCTAATTTTAATGACTTTTAAAGAAGGACTTGTTACAATGTCTTTGGATAATCTCGGAGGCCATCTTTCTATGAGATGGATACAAGTGAAGGTTTACTGGTAAATGTTAGCACATTCACTCATTGCATGGCTTTAAATCCTACTTTTGAATATACTCATTAAGTCACCACTTTTCTTTGTTACATCCTAAGCACCTCCTTTAACAGAAAAGATGAGAGAGATAAACAAAGAGGTCACTATCCCAGCTCTCTCTGCAGACATTTCATATCTGCTGATCAAACTATAACCTGTCTTGAGGTCTTTGTGGATCTGCTGTCTGTTATACAGAAAACACAAACCAGCTAACCACAGACATCATGGTTAACAGAGTCTACATGCTACTCTCCTTTAAACAAGTTTTTCTATTGCTTCTGGTGGGCAAGTATATGTCACAAACTGATTGGTGAAGGGAAAGAGATGAAAGGATAAGCAAGCAAACAAACAGAAAACACTTGAAATCACAAGGAAATCCAGGGAATATTTAGATTGCTGATATTAAGCAAATGCATAGCAGATGGCTATTTCTGTTTTAATGATGAACTCCCTTCCCCCTAATCCTCCTGTGGTCATAGTCTGAGGTGGACATTTATCAGTGCTCAGTTGTCTCAGGCCCATGCCTCACTCCTAGGGACACAGTACCATTTCCCGAGAAAGTTATTTCAACTTTGGATATAATATGGAAGAACTTTTAATTCAGTTCTCTGCATGTGACAATGACTTGATCAAGTAAATATCTGATTGGAATTAAAAATCTGAGCAGCTTACCTAAAACACCGAAAAGGTTGCACTCACA
Organism: Pachyuromys duprasi; assembly: GCA_028658305.1. Taxonomy (NCBI): domain Eukaryota; kingdom Metazoa; phylum Chordata; class Mammalia; order Rodentia; family Muridae; genus Pachyuromys; species Pachyuromys duprasi. Next base: position 206,314 of record CM053755.1, read on the forward strand.
CCTTTGACCACCGTCACCCTAACCAGGTTTTTCCCAATGCATGACAACAGTCTTCTCCTCCTTCCTTTTTCCTGGAGTGACATGTCCCACCTATGTCCAAGTCTGTCCCCCAATTATCCTGTAAGTGTTGTGATCTCCTAGTGTCTTTGTGGTGTCCTGTCTTTGTCTGAAGCTAGTTAAGTCTGATTTCACTATGCACAAAATAAGCATGGGCTGATATCCTGGATAGGCTAGAACAGCAGTTCCAGCTGGAGAGGAAAGAAAGGTAAGTGTACTACCACTTTAGCCTTCCAAGCAGCACTTGTAAATTGGGTTGGGGGTTACCTGCCCTAGTATTTTTTTACTTTTGTTTCAGGTAAGCCCTAACTGAAGATAAATATTAGGCAAAGCCAGTACTGAGAAGCTATCAAAACTTGTTTCTGTTCTTCCTTCCTTCCTTCCTTCCTTCCTTCCTTCCTTCCTTCCTTCCTTCCTTCCTTCTTCCTTCCTTTTTTTCCTTCCTTTTTGGAGAGAAGTTCACTCTGTGTAGCCCAGGCTAGCCAAGATCTCACAATCATCCTGGGGGGATTACAGGTATGCACCCTTTGACCCACTTACATTATGTCTTAAATGCTATAAAAGTCCATAGTTATACAGAAAGTACTTTTGAACAACTCATAAAAATAACACAGCGGCAGAGTCCCACAAATAAATGCTTGTGTATTTTCTCACTAGCACTCTCAGTGGTGCTGAAAACAGACCTTCAACACAATGAATGGAATATATCTATGTATTGTATTCTCAAATCATAATTTAAGCAGGATATTCATAGCCAGGAGGTGGGGAGAGAAAGCCTCTTAGCAAACAGAATGAGCCCTAGACAACTGTAACACTTTCACACTTGGGAACCTGTTTTTCAGTCTTGTGAATAAAAAGACATATGAAAAGAATAATTAAAAGATGTCAGCACAAGTGTCAGCAAACCTCACTATAAATATCTTCAATAAGAACATTGCATTTCCTTTGGGAAATTATTAAATGGAGGCTAACAGTGTCAGTTTCAAATGGGAAAGATCAAATTAAGAAAATGGAGTCAACATTTCAGAGAGTAAAGCAATCCCAAGAGTCTTACAGTATTATTACGGCCTTGCCACTATTCCTAGAGACTCAGTAAGTCAGAAAGGCCCTGGTAAATGAGAATGCTAATAGCCTTCAGTTCACACAGAGCAAGCATGCCCTGCTCTCTCATTACATGCTAAACATGATGCAATACTGTCTCCAACACTGCCGAGAATCCACAGAATCTTACATGCTCACAACTTCCCTCCCCAGCAACAAAGCAAATTCCATACTCTGAAGACAGACTAAACACCTAAACATTCTGGGCACAAGCATAAGACACATGCTGCTCAAAGACAGCAGAGCTGTAAGCAATTAAAAAAGAAATACCAGAGAGTAAAAATAAAAGGAAAATAACAATTCAAAAGGAAAGTCAGAATTTAAGTTTTTTAAATTGCTAATAGAGTTTGGGGCTGGTTAATGGTCTCTGGGAAGGTGGAAGTGGGAAAAGAGGTAAGCATCAATTAAGCTAGAAATGATGATGTCAAATCTGGATGCCCAAAGGCTGTGTCCTTGATGAAGTAGAAAAAGTTCATTCTATAAATGGAGAACAACGAAACTTCTTCCCGACTTTGATGTTGAGAGAAGAATGAACTGTCTCTCTTACAATCTGTAATCAGAAGTCATGCTCACACTTAGGTTTTAGGTTTAGATTTACACTCTCTCCAAGATCCTATAACACACCAAAAGCAAAAACAAACAAAAAACATCTGAAGATAATAAATTAAAGCAACCCTATCTGCTTAGAAATAAACCTAAATCAGGAATGGTTCCTCAAACTAAACATTGTTCTCAGAGAAAGTCCTAGGAATATTACTTCATAACTAAAACTTAAAGTATATGAAAAAGTAAGACACCATAAATAAGAATCAACAGAGCCTACTACATAGATCTATCAAGATTTCATATGCTGAAATTAGTAGGATTAAAATATAAGTTCCCAGCACCCATGTAAAAAACCTACAATCATAGCAAGGAGGAAGACACAGAAAGATCCCATGGTGGGGTGGGTTGCACATTGCCAGTCAGTCAGCATAGTGAATCAGAGAGCTCTGGGTTCATGACAGAAAAAACTCTGGACAGTGTGTGCATGCACACATACACACAAACACAAATGCACACACACACATGCTACTGAGTGGGAAATGTACCTCAGTTTATAGAATGCTGTCCCAGCATGCACACAGCCCTTGGCTTGATTCCTAGGACCACCTAAAACTGGAAATGAGGGTACAGGTCTGTAAACCCAGCATTTAGGAGTAGGGGAAGAAAGGGTCAAGAATTCAAGTATATCCTTGGCTCCATAACAAGTTTCAGTTCAACCTGGGTTACATGTTTTTTTAAAAAAATTGCAACAAAAAAAACACTCAAACAAAATGTTGTCAAGGGAATAGAGTGTATAGGTCAAGAACATGATGTAATGAAGAATGAAACAAATATGAAAAAGAACAAAACTAGTTTCATGACTGCATGCAAAAATTTGCAGAGGGGAACAGAGACTATTTCGGACATGAACACAATGGCTGGCTCTTCGACTCCCTCGCCCACGAGAGAGGAGCAGCCTTGCTAGGCCACAGAAGAGGACATTGCAGCCAGTCCTGAAGAGAGCTGGTAAGCTAGAGTTAGAAGGAAGGGGAGGAGTACCTCCCCTATCAGTGGACTTGGAAAGGGGCAAGAAAGAGATGAGGGAGGGATGGAAGGGAAAGGGAGGAAATTCGGGAAGGGGCTACAGCTGGGATACAAAGTATATAACCTGTGATTAATATAAAACAAAAATGTAAAAAAATTTAAAAAAATTGTAGCAGTCAATCATGTAATAAGACAAGAAAAGGAGTGACCTGGGGAAAGGAATCCAAAGTTGTAGAAATTACCAAATTGCAACAGAGGTTCTCAAAGTAGAGAGAGTGTGTGTGTGTAGGTAAAAGTTATGAAGCATAAAAATAAAACACCAATGAAGATAACATAAACTATGTAAAAAGCAAATAGTGAAATTTGTAAAAATTGAGGGAGAAATAATATGCGAAGAAATAATGCCTAGAAGTTTCTCAGACAAGATATTGTTCTGAAGCATTCTCCACAGGCTTGTGCTTTGAATGATGTTCTCCAGCTACCACAGCAGGCTGTGGAACTGTCAGGGGCCTTGGTGGTAGAAGTATGTCACTCTGAAAGCATGAGCCAAAACAAGCTTTTGTTGTTGTTGTTGTTTGGTTTTCCTTAAATTCTGTCAGATATCATGATCACAGTAACAAGAAAGTAACTAATATAGATGGCATGCAAGTTTCAGACACACACACACACACACACACACAAACAGGATTACACACACACACACACACACACACACACAGAGAGAGAGAGAGAGAGAGAGAGAGAGAGGAAAGAGAGATAGAGACACAGAGAGATCACTAGATATATAATACACCACAATTTGAGAATTTGAAAAACAAAATAAAAATTTCTAGTAGCCAGGCAAAGCAGTGTGATGAATAAAGAGGAAAGAATGTGAGTGAGGAAGGGTGGAAGAGGAGGAAGGGATTGGAAATGAGAATATATATACCTACTACACATACAAACCATACACACATGCAAAGGAGGTACTGAGATGGCTCAGTGGGTAAAGTTACTTGCCACCAAGCCTGATGACTTGAATTTGATCCCCAGAACATGCAAGGCAGAAGGACATAACCAACTCCAGCAAATTGTCCTCTGACCTCTACACACATGCTGAGCATATGCTCACTACCCAAATCCACACATATGTACATTTAAAAAACTGGTTAATTGTTAATAATAATTAAAAAAAGGTACAGGGCACAAAAGCTGGACCTGAGTGAAAGAAATATATCCTTGTGAGTTGGAAGCTTTAAAAAATGACTTGAACTTTTAAAAGTTTGAAAGTAACTATCATATCTGTGTTAAACCTTTTCAAAGGTAAAGAGATTTGAAAGATGAGATTTGAAGGCAGTGGCAGAAGCAAAAAATGTTCCTTCGTCTTTGTACCTCAAAGGCTTCAGCTGTCCTAAGACTACAACACTTTCTCAACTTTAAAGTACACATGAATCCTAGGATTCTTGTTAACATACATATTCTGATTCAGGAGTTCAAGGTTAGATCTGGAAACCTTAATTTTTAACAAGCTCCAGGTGACATCTGTGCAACTAGTGTGTAGATCACACTTCTAGGAATATGACTGTTGAAACTAAAATGTGAGCTAGAAGTTATTAGTTTTGTGTCTTTTGTAGAGGGACATCTTCCAAACTTAGCTTTCCAATTTAGCACATACCAGTTATCCTGGTTAGTGTTTGTTGAATTGATGCAAGCTAGAGTTATCTGGGAAGAGGAAACTCAATTTAGAAAGTTCCTCCATCAGATGGCTTCCTGGCAAATCTGAGGCATTTTCTTAATGAGTGATTGATATAGGAGGGCCCAGCCCACTGTGGGCAGTGCTATCCTTGAGCAGGTGGTCCTGGAATTATACAAAAATTTAGTAAATCAGCCATCATGAGCAAGCCAGCTGGCTCGGTTCTTCCTTGGCCCATGCTTCAGTTCCTTCCTCCAGGTTCCTTCTTGAGTTAATTCTCTGCCTTCCCTCAGTTAGACTGTAAGTGTAAGCCAAATAAATCCTTTCCTCCCCAAGTTGCTTTTGGTTGTGGAACTTCACCACAACAATAGAAAGCTAACTATGACACTACTTTGTCCGAATTACTTCATAGGGCATCATGAGATTGAACATAAACAATATGCCACAGAGTTTTGTACGGGGCAAAGAGCCCTACATACTACTTGGTGGAAAGAGGGAACTGACCCTACAAAGTTGTCCTCTAATTTCTACGTGTGTCTCCTACATCATACATGTGCACATATATGTGTATAATATATGTATGTATATGTATACCTACATATTAGACATTAGCAAATAAAAAATTGAAAGAATATAAGACATTATTTTTAAAAGATTATAAGGAACAGATGACTCTCTGATAAATGGCCCTGAGTGAGAGGTAAAAGTAGGGTTAAAACTGAATCCTGTTATTTGGCAGTAAGCAGAAGCTTTGACCAATGTCAAAGGATAAAAGAGGGAAGGTCAATTTTTATTTTCAGCCCCGTTGCTAAATTTTGTTTCCAAGGTATATTTACCTTCTTGTCTCAAAGCATATATCACACTGAAAATGTACATCTGGGAAAGATTTAAGCATTTATATTACCTGAGGAGGCAGATGTCACTGTGAGTGCAATACTGCTTTCTGATGTTCCTTGGGAGGTAATCCTAACACTCCCTGGCTATACAAGCAGAAGGTAGATTAGTACAGATGCTCAACCTTATAGAGAAGATGCAGAGTCAGGCCACACAATGGGGTTAGGATAACCAAGGAAGGCTTTGCAGAGGTGCAGCATGTGCTTCAGGGCATGCTCTGAAGAAAGACGGTAGTTTAGAAAAGGGCAACGACAATACTGAACAAAATCCCAGCAAGGACATATGGATGAAATTGTTACTTGTGAGGACATGTACATTGTCAGACATACACTACATACCCAGACCCAGATAATGTTAAGATACTGAGGCCAAGACCATTGATGTATTCTCCTTGCTTCATAATTAGGAGATGATCCTGGAAGAGTAATTTTTGCAGACTTTGTTCCTCTTAGAAAGTTGCTTAAGAATCTTAGCTTATTAGCAACAGAAAGAAAAGAGGTATTGGTGTGGAATGTCCTGAGTAGAAGAGAGTAAGGATATCTTTGAGACTCATTTTTCTAGCATTAGACCCATTTAACCAAATTAAATAATAAACAAACCAAGCCAGTGTTTATATCTGTGTCAAAAAGGAAAGAAAGGAAAGCAAGACTGCATTGAGAGGAGGACTGATAAGGTCCTTGGGCTACTCTGTTGCAAATAAGCACTTGGGTCTGGTATGTGTCTTTGAAAGAGGGTTACAGAATTGATTCAATGCAAGTTAGGATTCAGGAACAAGAAATGCCAAGGAAACCTGTGTAGAGGTGGTTTGGTTTTATGAAGAAGGAGAAATCACCTGTGGCTGCAGAACTGTAGCCAGGAACTGGCTTCCTGACTCGTGTCCTCTCATCTAGTACTCTGTCTTCTGAAACTTTCTGAGAAGGCATTACAAAGACAGCAAGCAACAGACAGAGCTACTTAGAAACTTCCCAGTGGCTTCTACCACCTTCTGAAACTAAGATTTTTGTATGTGAAAGAGATGCACATGTGCATCTGTTTGTCTAAGTGTGTGCATGTTTTCATGTGAATGTATGTGCACATGTGTGTGTGTGTGCCTATGGAGATCAGAGAATGAATGATGTTAGGTACCTTTCTCAGTCATTTCCACCTGCTTTTATGAGAACTGGATCTATCAATGATCCTGGAGCTCGCTAATATGGCTACAGCTGGCCAGCCTATGAGCTTCAGGGATCTTCCTGTCTCTGTCTCTTTTACATTGGAATTAGAGAGGGACATTACCACACTTGTTTTTTTTTTAATTAATTTATTTTTTTATAATTTATTCACTTTATATCCCAATTCTAGCCCCCTTCCTCCCTCATTTCCTCCTAGTCCCACCCTCCCTCTATTTTCCCCCATCCTTCTCACCTAGACCACAGAAAAGGGGAGACCTTCTCCCCTACCATCGGACCCCAGCCTATCAAGTCTTATCAAGATTGCCTACATCCTCTTCCTCTGTGGTCTGGAAAAGCTGCACCGCCAGGGAGAAGTGATCAAAGAGTAGGCAACAGAGTCCATGTCAGAGATAGCCCCTGCTCCCCTTACTAGTGAACCTACATGGAGACTGAACTACCTATTGGCTACATCTGAACAGGGGTCTAGGTCCTCTCCATGGATGGTCTGTGGTTGTTGCATCAGTCTTTGCAGGACCCCTGGGCTGAGATTTGTTGGCTTTGTTGGTCTCCTTGTGGAGCGCCTGTCCCCTTCCAGTCCTTCTATCCCCCAATCTTCCATAAAACTCCCTGCCCTCTACCCAAAGTTTGCCTGCAAGTCTCAGTATCTGCTTTGATGCCACACTGGATGGAGTTTTTCAGAGGACATCTATGGTAGGCTCCCATCCTGTTCCCTCTCTTCAGCCACTCTGGTGTCTATTCTATTTGCCTTTCTGAATGTGAATGTAATACCCTCCCTAGGATCCTCCTTGTTATTTAGCTTCTTTAGGTCCATGAATTTTAGTATGGTTATCAAGGGGATATAAATTAGAAAGGAAAAAGTCAAAGTATCACTATTCGTAGATGATATGATAGTATACATTAGTGACCTCAAAAATTCTACCAAGAAACTCCTACAGCCAATAAACAACTTCAGCAAAGTAGCTGGATAAAAAATTAACTTGAAACAAAAATCAGTAGCCCTGCTGTATACAAAAGACAAATGGGCTGAGAAAGAAATTAGGGAAACAACACCCTTCACAATAGCCACAAAAGACATAAGGTATCTTGGTGTAACTTTAACCAAGCAAATGAAAGACTTACATGAAAAACACTTCAAGTCTATGAAGAAAGAAACTGAAGAAGATATCAGAAGGTGGAAAGGTCTCCCATGGATCGGTAGGATTAACATAGTAAAAATGGCCATCCTACTAAAAGCAATCTACAGATTCAATGCAATTTCCACCAAAATGTCAACACATTCTTTACAGACCTTGAAAGAACAATTCTCAACTTCATATGGAAAAACAAAATACCCAGAATAGTTAAAACAATCCTCTACAATAAAAGATCTTCTGAAGGTATCTCCGTCCCTGATCGTAAGCTGTGCTATAGAGCAACAGTTAAAAAACAAAAACAAACAACAAACAAACAAACAAACAAAAACATGGCACTGGCATAGAAACAGACTGGTGGATAAATCGAATCGAATTGAAGACCCAGGAATATGCCCACACACCTACAGACACTTGGTTTTTTTTCACAAAGAAGCCAAAACCATACAATGGAAAAAAGATAGCATCTTCAACAAATGGTGCTAGTCTAACTGCATGTCTACGTGTAGAAAAATGCAAGTAGATCCATATTTATCACCCTGTACAAAACTCAAGTCCAAGTGGATCAAAGCCCTCAATGTAAAACCAGACACACTAAATCTACTAGAAGAAAATGTAGGGAAGAGCCCTGAACTCATTGGCATAGGAGACAACTTCCTAAACAGAACACAACAGCTCTGGCTCTAAGATCAACAATTAATAAATGAGACCTCATGAAACTGAAAGGTTTCTGTAAAGCAAAGGACTCTGTCAACAGAACAAAATGGCAGCCAACAGACTGGGAAAAGAACTTCACCAACCCTACATCCGACATAGGGCTAATATCCAAAATATATAAAGAACTCAATAAATTAAACACCAACAAACCAAATAACCCAATTTAAAAATGGGGCACATTCAGGGTGGTATAGCCATAGTCCAATAGGACTGGAGCCTATCACAGATGTCTTCTAAAGACTCCAACCAGCAGGTGATCAAAGCAGTTGCAGGGACTCACAGACAAACTTTGGACAGAGTGCAAGGAGATTTATGGAATAAGGGGGATATAGAAGGACCCAGAGGGGACAGAAGCCCTACAAGAAGACCACCATGGTCCTGGAGGGAACTGCAGAGACTGATGCATCAACCAGAGACCACTCATAGAGAGGACCTAATCCCCGTACTCAGATGTAGCCCATAGGCTGTTCAGTCTCCATGTGAATTCCCTAGTAAGACTGACATGAACTCTGTTGCCGGATCCTTTATCATTTTTCCCTGGGGGGGTGGCTGGGGGGACCTAGCCAGCCTATAGAGGAAGAGGATTCAGGCAGTCTTGATGGGACCTGGTAGGTTACAGTCAGACAGTAGGAGAGGAGGACTGCTTCTATCAGTGGACTAGGGAAGAGGGATAGTGGAAGAAGAGGGAGGGAGGGTGGGATCAGGAGGAGATGAGGGAAGGGACAACAACTGGGATACAAAGAGAATAAATTGCAAATGATAATAATAATAATAATAAATGGGATACAGAGCTAAACAGAAAATTCTCAATAGAGGAATATCAAATGGCAAAGAAACACTTAAAGAAATGCTCAATGTCCTTAGTCATCAAGAAAATGCAAATCAAAATTACTCTATGATTATGCCTGTCAGAATGGCAAAGATCAAAAACTCAAGTAACAGCACATGCTGTCAAGGATGTGGAAAAGGGGGAATACTCCTCCATTGCTGGTGGGAGTGCATTCTTAAAAATTGGGAATAGTGCTACCCAAAGACACACTTGGCTTTTTACGTAGGTGATAGGGATTGAACCCAGGTTTTGATGCTTGCCCAGAAAACATTTTTCTGACTGAGCTATCTCCCCTGACCCCTAACACCAAAATCTTTAAAATTTTTAGTTTAAAAACCTATAATCTCACCTCCATTATTTAATATTTGAGCAATTACATTGCAAAACAATTTCTTCTCCAGATATACAGACTTGCTGCTGTTATTTCAAAGCCCTCCATAATAATAATACTCATCAGAATTAAACATAATCATTATACCATATGTACCAGGAAAAAGCTCACCTTGGGTACAAGCATATGGTGAACCTATTCTTATGTAAATGCAAAGAGATAGTACATAATAAGATTGAAAACTATGGTAACAATATCTAGTAGATTTTTAAATGCACATGTAATGAGAGAAATTTATAAGGTTATCAGGAGAACATACAAAGGCATATTTAGACACAAAGAAATGTAAGTTCTGTTATAGAGAAAAATAAATGTGGGTAATAGAAGTTAATGTATGCCATCTGCAAAACAAATAAGCATAATTTCTAGAATGACAAAATACTGAGTTGATTTCCATCTCAGTGATTCAGAATTGAAAGTTGCCGACTCTCTCTCTCTCTCTCTCTCTCTCTCTCTGTGTGTGTGTGTGTGTGTGAGACAGAGAGTCTGACTCATTGTGTAGCCCAAGCTGGCCTTGATCTTGATCCTTCTGCCTCGACTTCTGAAGTGCTTATATTGTAGCCTTTATTTCTTTGATAATTTTAGTTTTCCTTTGGAACTTAGTTTAATTTTTCCATATACTTTATTAAAAGGGACTAGTATTATGGAAGAATTGTTTAAAATTTCAGGTGATTCATCTTTTGTTAACCTCCATACTCACTGATCACCTCCATACTCACATGGTATGTGACTTTAATCCCAGCACTCAGAGAGATGGGGCAGGAAGACTGACAGCCTGGGTTAGACAGTAAAGCTTGGGGACAGCCTGAGCTACATAGTGAGATCCAGTCTCAAAAACCAAAACTGAACAAACAACATGTTCCATACTCTATTAATTTAAATTTAATAAGATATTAAATTAAAATATGCTTGTATGGTAACTGATTAATCAAAACTATTGAATAATTTAGGGGATATTTATTTTGATAACTACTAGAAAGCTATGCTATCATGTAATGAATACTGCCTATATACCAGGCACTGGATACCCTGCTATAAACTCTACAAGTTAGGATTACTATTTCCATTTTTTTTACATGAAGGGTCTGGGTTATTCTCACAGGTCTTAGGAGTCCAAAACTAGAAGGATAAATAATCACATTCTCATATAAGCTTACTGAATGGTCCAGTTGTTGTGACTGCTGCATGCCAGACTTCCCTGGAGCCAGATTTCAGATGATGGTTTGCATATGGAAATTTTAATAGTGAGTGTTATAGGGCTCAACCTTGTGGGAGAGTGTAGTGAAGAGGTTGACTTGAGGAAGTCACAGCCAAGGGCCCCACAAGCCTTTCAGGTCTCATATACTATATTGAATCCAGACAATGGCTTTTTCTCCAAGTTGCCCAGAGCTTGAATTCATCCTGTTGGCATAGCATGGGTGAGGTAACTCTCTTCATATACAAACTAAAGACAGTCTCTAAAAAGAAAGAGCCAGATAAGAACCATCAGATGTTCAATACCCCCAAGAGCTGGACAAAGATGCCTGAGTCTAGGGAAGGAGAGAGATGTGGGCGGTACCGTAGCTCTGCTACAGTGACTCAGCTTGAGACATGGTTATGGACACCTGTTCCGGGGCTTAAAAGTTTCAGATAATATCATCGAATGTCAAAAGAATCAGGCATAACATTGAGGAAAGAAATTCAGATACTATTCTGATTTATGGGTAGGACGAGAATAGTTCTACCTGTCCTTTTTTCAGTCTTCCTCTCTTTGATTGCATCTTTTCTTTCTTATATTTTTATGTAACATGTTCAAATCATCCTGTCTGTCCCTGTCCTCAAGACATCAGGTTCTATACTCAGTTAATAAAATCCAGTTCCTGGCTTTGCAGCTTCAACCATTGTTTAGTCCTCAATCTTTCCATGTGGATTTCACTTTCCAAACTATACTAAAAGATATAATTGCTTCAAGATGACTCTTGACTCAATCGAACAGTGATAGTAATGACAGTGTTGATTATGAAGGAGAGTTTTACTGTATTTTTTCATTTTAATAAGAACAATAAGAAATGTTACAAAGTTTAAGATAAAAATGTATATTATTCATTGTTATCTGTTTATCCATTGGGTAGCAGCTCTTAAAAAGGAAAATAACAGCTAGTAGGAATGGTTCATTAGGACATGAATCCAAAATAGATGCCTAAGGGATAATGAATCCAGATTATATGATGAAAAAAATTGAAGAGAAATATTATGCTGCTTTGCTATTTTATCAAGTACTGAAAAAACAAATTATCTAACCACCACTCTCATTTCAGCATGGCCATCAAGATACTAGCATAGTTGCTGGGCTTCAAAAGTTAATAATAAACCTGAATGAGGAATAATTTTGAAAGAACCAGAACAACAAAAGGCAGTGGAGAGTAAAAATTTAAATGCTGCAGGATGTTATCTGATTAGACATCCGTTGCCATTGTCTTCTATCAAAATGGTGCACAAATCGCTGATGTGAGGTCTATGACCTCTGTGGTAGGATTGAGTTTGCACCAAAAGTCAGTGGCTCAGCAGTTCCTTTCTTCTTTATAAAACTGCACACAACAGAGGGCTCAGGATAACAAATTTTCCTGCTAAAAAAATGACTTAAGCCTGTTGAAATACTGCCCACTCAGAAATGTCACCCTGGCAACTCACCCATGAGTTGTATTTTCCAACAGTTTCTCTCTCAAAATCTTCTTCTTTCAGAATCCTATGTTGAGAGGACAATCTTGAATTCTACTTCAAACTCTAAATAAATTTAAGTGTCAACTGCAAAATAAAGTCTACACATTGCTTTTGTTGTTGTTGCTTTTAGTTATTTTAATTTCTTTTTTTAAACTTTATTTTATATTAATTACAGCTTATGTACTTTGTATCCCAGCTGTAGCCCCCTCCCACATTCTCTCCCCATCCCCCCATCTCTCCCTCATCTTCTCCCTGTCCCTTTCCAAGTCCACTGATAGGGGAGGACCTCCTCCCCTTCCATCTAACTCTAGCTTATCAGGTCTCTTCAGGACTGGCTGCAATGTCCTCTTCTGTGGTCTAGCAAGGCTGTTCCTCCCTCAGGAAAGGGGGTAGGGGTCGAAGAATTCATGTCCGAAATAGTCCCTGTTCCCCTTACTAGGGTACCCACTTGGACATTGAGCTATCATTTGCTACATTCAAGCAGGGGTTCTAGGTTATATCCATGCATGGTCCTTGGTTGGAGAAATAGTCTCATAAAAGACCCCTGTGCCCTGATATATTTGGTTCTTGCAGAGCTCCTGTCCTCTTCAAGTCATACTAACTCCCCCCTCTTTCATATGGTTCCCTGCACTCTGCCAAAGGGTTGGTTATGAGTCTTAATGTCTGCTTGGATGCACTGATAGGTAGAGTCTTTCCAAGGCCCTCTGTGGTAGGCTTTTGTCTTGCTACTTGTTTTCTCCTACATCCAATGTCCACATCATTTGTCTTTCTAAGTGAGGATTAATCCTCTTACCCCAGGTCCTCTTTCTTGTCTATCTTCTTTAGGTGTATAGATTTCAGTATGTTTATCCTATCTTATAGGTCTATATAAGTGAGTATATGCCATCTGTGTCTTTCTGCTTTTGGGATACCTCCCTCCACAATTTCTGTATCCATTCCTCAACTGAGGGACACCTGAGTTGTTTCCAGGTTCTGGCTATTACGAATAAAGCAGCTACAATCATAGTTGAGCAAATGCCCTTGTTGTGTACTTGAGCATCTTTTGGATATATGCCTAGGAGTGGTATAGCTGGATCCTGAGGAATCACTATTCCTAGTTGTCTAAGAAAGCGCAAAATTGATTTCCAGAGTGGTTGTACAAGTTTACATTCTTACCAGCAATGGAGAAGGGTTCCTCTTTCTCCACATCCTTTCCAGCATGTGCTGTCACTTGAGTTTTTGATCTTAGCCATTCTGACAGATGTAAAGTGATTCATTGGTACTTGCAGCACTCACCTGGAACCTAGTCATAGTCACCCCATTGTGTTGCACTCTGTGCTTCCCCCACACTAAGACACTACAGCTATCAAGCCAGATAACAGTTGTTAGATCTCGCCTCCCTGTTCATAGTGCCAGGCCGTCTTATGCTCAGTCTACAATAGTTTCCACATCTGTTCACCCTAGTTCATACTGGCCTGTACAATGTAGACAATGCAACTTTCAGGTAAAGCCACTGCCTCCTCCTAGGTTGCTTTCGCTTTCCTGTTTCAATTCAGTTCTATAGACAAAATCTCATAAAGAATCTGGTGTTTGAGAGGGATCCAGTTAGTGTGTCTGTGACACAGAAAATATGAGTGAGAAAGAAAGAGAGGAGACAGAGTGAAAAGAGAGACAGGAAAGGCAAAGAGGATGAAACCAGGAGGACTAGCCCCGTGCCTTGCATGTATGAGTAGAAATTCCTTTTCCTACTGGCAACTTTCTGGATGAGTGAATTATGTGTTTCATACACCCGCTGATGGGTTGCAGCCCACTGCTTTCACAGTCAAGAATGGGCATCCATGAACCACACAGAATCATTCATTGTCTTCATGAACACCTACTACTTGCATGCTTATGCCATCATTCTGAGTCACAGCAACTCAGCTTTTCCACAGATTCATTTTCTATACATAAAATCCACAGCAGACTTTATACTCTTCTTGTGATTGAACAAATCAGAAATATTTTCTGCTTATAAGTATTAGTTCTGAAAATACTAGTAAGTATCTTTTTCAAAGTAGAAATTAAATGCAGGTAGTTTGATTGTGTTCCAGTGTTCCATTGTAGTGGTAGAAGCAGTATAGAAAAACAGAGAGAGACAGAAAAAAAGAAAACAAGAGGATAATAAAAGTTAAGTTCATGGTAAAACTAAAAATAACCATAAAATTAAAATTATAAAGCATTAACCACAGGCTCAAGTTTTAAAGTAAAATGTGTATGGTGAATCTAGAGTAGCTAACCAAAAAATTGCCATTAGTGAAAACCAGTTCTTAATTCAATTCTGTTTTAAGATATCTGGATAATTCACTCCATACAATTCAAAGAGGTTGAGAGAGAGAGAGAGAGAGAGAGAGAGAGAGAGAGAGAGAGAGAGAGAGAGAGAGAGAGAGAGAGAGAGAGAGAATAGTATAGAAAGGCCAGCTGCTAGCATAAAGCAGTTACCAAATTCTGTTTCAATTTTCTGTGTTTTAAAATGACAATGATAGATGAGAAAGATAATCCTGGAAAGATGATAATGAAGTAGGCTATAAAGACTACAATGGTAAGGTTTTGTAATTTTCTGGTACATCTTAAGAAAATTAGTCATTAAGCTAATTAAGGCCACAGTAATTCAAGAAAATTCACTCAAAATAGCACAATTGTAAGTATTATTTGAATTTAAAATTTTTACCCATGACATTCCCTCAAAAAAGGCTCTGAGTAATGAATGCCTGAAGTCTAACTGGGATGGACTTGCTCTCAAACACTGAGGCCTCTGTTATGACAGATCTTCTACCATGCTTAGAGTGGACGCTAGGAATGCCAAGGGGTAGAATCAGTACCACCCTACTGAGGAATTCAAGAAAGGCCCTGGGTCTCCTGTAAACAATGCTCAAGGACTACACTAGGCAATGGGAATGAGGAATTGACAAGAAACCATTATGATTAATGCTGACAAAGAGTTATACTTGGGCAACTGGCATTAATTGAAATGGAGAATGATACTGAGTAGGAGCACTACTAAAATTTAGGGTTCATGTTGTTTGTAAACAGTGTTTTAAAGTTCTTCTTCTCAGACTAAAAAAGCTACCAAATTGTTCCCTAAGGAACATCCTATTCTATTGTGCAAAAAACACCTGCATATATAAATGAAACAATAAATGTTAAAATGGAAATTGATAAGATTTTGGGCCATGTCTTAAATATATAAACAAATACTAGGGAACACTTAAGAACTAATCTAAATTACATTTTAAAAAAGATTTGTAGTTAGGCAGGCATGGTGGGACACATCTTTAATCCCAGCACCCACGGAGGCAGAGGCAGGCAGATTGCTGTGAGTTTAAGGCCAGCCTGGTCTACAAAGCGAGTCCAGGACAGGCAAGGGTATAAACAGAAACCCTGTCTCAAAATAAAATAAAATAAAAAAGATTTGTAGATACTGCTTTGGATCTTGCTACTTCTAAATTTTCATATTTTGTGGTATTGGAGATTGAACCCAGATCCCACAGATCCTACTACTGAGCTGCATCCTTGGACAGTGGTATGGATTGTATGTGTTTCTCAAGAGCTTATAGCTAAAGGTGTGGTGGGCCTGTAAAGGACTGGTGAAGCCTTTAGGAAATGAGGTACAATAGGAGGAAGTCAGGCCATCAGGGGCATGCCCTTAAAGATGATAATGGGATCCTAGCCCCTTTCCCTCTCCCTTGCTTGCCAGTCTCCCTCAGACAAGCAGCTTTACTCTACCATATACTTCTATCATGTTCTTCTGCCTTACCACAGAGCTGAAAGCAACAGAACCAGGTGACCATGGACTGAAACCTCTGAAACTGAGCCAACCAAACCTTTCTTTACATAAATTGGTTTCCTCAGGATTTTTAATTACATGAACAGAAAACTGACTAAGATTGCCTACAATTTCAGTGTTTCTAGGCCAAATTTACCATTTTATTTCCATCTTTTATTTCAAACTACCTGGTAAACAATTCTTCTTAGAAGACTTGGCTTCACCAAAAATATTATACTTTTCCCTTTGTATCCCTTGTCTGTTTCCATCAGATTCTTAGTCATCCCAGTCAGAAACCCAAAAGTCTTAAGTCTTGATTTTTTTCCTCTTCCCAAGCATAACCAATTTTCAAATCTAGCATAGTGACACTTATTCACATAACTCTCTTTTTCAGTTACTTACTGCTTCTATTTAAATTCTATTTCTCCAAAATATTCCCTAGATTATTCCAAAATTAGTCTTCCCTTTTTTCAGTCTTGCTAAAGCCTCTTTCCTCTTGCCTTGGATTCCAGAGTAATACACCTAAAATGTCTCTGAATTCCAGCTTAAAGCCCCTCAGAGTCTTGGTGCTTCCCTCTCATCATACACACATGCACTGCACTTAAGGTTCCACATTGCTATACAGTTTGCTACTTTCCCTTTTGGGTTTCACAGCCCTACCTACTGCTCCTGCCGGTGGTACCCTTTCTACCTCCACTATTTATATGACTAATTATGATCATCTTTCAAAGCCATTTCATCACTAGGACCTTGTTTTAACATACACTATTCTCCAGATTTGAACGTGTATTAGATACTTGTTGCAGTCTTTAATGTACCATCAATATGTTTGTATTCTACTGGAGTTGGTCATACTTTTCTTTTGTAGATCTACCACTAACATTTGTGCTGGGGATCGGTTTAGTGCTATGCATTCAAATGCTAAATCTTGGCCCCCAAGATCTGGTTGTAGTTGAGACAAGTACATCCTCACAAGTACATCCTCACGTACAACATTCTTTGCTTGTAAACTTTGCTCTACCTAACTTAAAGTTAATTAGTTAACAAAGTTGCTAAAGCCTGTAACTGGGTAGAAGAGAAATAGGCAGAGCTTAGGTTCTCTGGCTTGGGGTCATAGAGGGACCATAAAGCAAAAAAAGAGAGAGAGCAGGAAGAGATGAAAGACATGGATGGGACAGGAGTTCCACAAGGAGAGCAACAGAACCAAAAACAAATGAACAAAAACCTGGGCACAGGAGTATTTCTGAGACTGATATTCCAAACAAGGACTATGCATGGAGATGACCTAGAACCTCTGTACAGATGTAGCCCATGGCAGCTCAGTCTCCAAGTGGGTAAGAGGAACAGGGTCTATCTCTGACATGAACTCAGGGGCTGACTCTTGGATCACCTCCCCCTGAGGGGGGAGCATCCTTACCAGGCCACAGAGGAAGACAATGAAGCCAGTCCTGATGAGACCTGATAGACTGGGGTCAGATGGAAGGGGAGGAGGATCTCCCCTATCAGTGGACTCAGGGAGAGGCATGGGAAGAGAAGAGGGAGGGAAGACAGGATTGGGAAGGGACAAAGGAGGGGCCTACAGCTAGGATACAAAGTGAATAAATTGCAATAAATAAAATAATAAATAAATAGAAGAGGAAAAAAAGAGAAGCAGGAAAAGAAGCATGAGAAGAAAGTCACCATTGGGGCAGTATGGACCATGAGCATGTGGCCATGAGGGTTGGTCTGTGGAACAGAAGCATCCCAAGCAGGAACAAATATGACAGTAACTTGGGATGTGTAGCTGGAAAATAGTAAAATAGCTTAGAGGGTGATTATTGCCCAGTCATGATGCTTTAAAGCTTTTATAAAACCAAAAGGTCTCTGTTATTGGAAACCACCTGGGATAGAGAAGCTCTCAAGAGTATAATTTCTATCTACAACACATTTGAGAATATTTGTTGAGTGCTCACTATCATTGTTTTATACATAGCAAGGTTTATCAGTAATCTCTGGGAGAAAACAAATCAAACTGTTTGAGAATATATTGGAGGTAATAAATATTTGAAAATAATAGTGATTAGTTTTCTTATTATGTAAAAATATTGGAGCTTACAGGATGCTATTATATAAGCCATTTGAGTCTTGGAAGGCCAGGTATGGTGTGTATAAATACTGACAAATACTAGCTACATAAGAAGTCTCAGAATAGAACAATATTACTGTGCTTTGATTGCTTGATTTTTTTTAGGGTGGGAATGAAGTTGTTTGATTTTTAGACAGAGTCTTGCGGTGTAGCTCTAGGTGGCATGAAATTATGTAGACAAGACTGACATTTAACTTACAGAACTCTGATTGCCTCTGCCTTGAATGCTAGGATTAAAGGTATACCACTACACCCCACTATATTGTGGTATTTTGTTGTTGTTGCTTTAGGGGTATACATGAGAGTGTGTATACACGCTTAAATATGTCTTCATAGGTCAAATTTTCACTTCAAATAACTTCCAATTTGGTTAAAATAACCACTAAAAATTCTCCCCCAAAGAAAATCTCATGATCTCATACATAGAATTCTCAGAAACAGTTTCCTATTCATTCTTTGAAGAAGTGAATTGTGGTAGACAGACCATCTACTCTAACCACTGAGGACAAAAATAAGTCACCCACTCTCACCTCCAGAAGGTCCACAGGGTCAGAAACCTCCCAATGTTTCCCTGATTTCTGAAGTCCTCCTTGTCTTGGGATGATGTCAACAGCTGACAGCAGCCTTTGTCAAAGCCTTCAGCAAACAGAGGTAATGGGTTTTACTGGAGAGTATCACAAAAATTCCTGAGAAGAGAAAAAAATAAACCACAAATGAATTTAGACTATTGGGGGTGAGTTCATTCTATTAAGCTGAGATTTCCTTTTACTATCTACCTAAAATAAACAAGGGAAC